>OU898283.1:78752060-79352060 GCA_918026665.1 Diabrotica balteata | reverse complement strand
TTAATAACAATTTTAAGTTTTTGTAGCAATTCCCAATTGTAAATAGATAGGACATAATGTAAGTTTTTTCTTTCATTATTTTGCTATAAACCCTTTTTATTATATATATATATATTATATATATATATATATATATTTATATATATATATATATAATATATATATATATATATATATATATATTGTAATTACTTTTGATTATCTATATGTGTAACTGTTTGTTTGAGACAAAAATTAATGTTTAATTCATTTCTCTGAACCATTTTGTCTTTTTATTTAAGAAAAATCTACTAACCCCTTTGTGTTTTCTTTATTTTAGGAAAGAAGAGCCTTTTTTCCTAAATCCAGCAAGATTAAGATTCTTCAAAGTGGCGTCTTTTTTTCAAATAGCTAGTGGTCTTTTCTTGTTGTTTTGTTTATTCATTTGTCCGAGGAAATTTATGTAAGTACCCTCTTTTTGTATCATTTTTGTAGTTGCCCCAATCCCACACCCTTGTCATTCACTTATCCACGACTCCAGCTCTTCAATTAAGCCGTCCGCACAAGTTACGTTTATTTTGCTTGCCTATCTCTAGCCCAATAGTTTCTGTCCACAATTTTCAACCCCCATAATCATACCCTATGTGTTAGGCAAAAATATTTGTTACAAAAGTATCCTGCCATATGCAGACGGTCCTACTCTCCACAGGATTCCAAGGGCCAACATTAGTCTGCATTCGAAAAAGCTCAAGCATAACTTAACTTAATAGTCAAGTAGTTCAACAAATGGACAGTAACTTTGAACCCAGTGAAAACACAGCTAATACCGCTCAGGAATCCCAAATGTTCTCGCCCAGTGCTAAAACAGGACAACTACATTTTGCTCATCTCGGAGAACGGCCTGATTTCAAATCTTTGGTATCCTACTTGTGTGTCGAATTTTCAAATATACTCAACCGTCAACCTTTAAAACACCCTTACCAGAATATGAAACAAAACCAATCTCCAAAAAGCACTTTGTGGTAAATTTGACACCAACCATGTTACTCTCCTACACACTTATTTATAAGCCCGATAATCGAATACAGGGCTAAAATCTATATAGTACTTAACAAAACACAATTCCATCAAGTCCAGGCTATAGAAAGGAATATTCTGAGAAGAATCATGGGCAAACAACGTGATTATTCGTCAGCATTAATACATCAAATAACAAAAGTACGCTCTCTTTATCATAGAAAGTTCAAACAACATAGCAAAGGATGTTCTTAAAAAGACATGCCAACGAGGAGGACAATTAATCACCAATCTACCTAAAACTAAATTTCTCTTCTTGTCTGCTAAACTTCTAAATATAGGGGACAACAAACTTCTCGATGAGTACTGGAACATCCTTGAAACAATACCCCCAAAATATCGCATTTAAAAAATGTTAATCCAAGAGCCGTTCCTAAAATAAAATAGATTTTACAAGTAGTAACTGTAGCAAAAATGTAAATAGTAACTAGCCAACTTCTAACTAACCTGAGCGAGTATTGAGAGCTAAAAACGTATACTCATACCTCAGCATCTACAGCAATTTTCCACCCCAACACAACTATATGTTTTATCATCATAGTCATTAACATCTTAGCAGATATGTTGTGGTTCGTCATGAGCATAAATGTATGTTTACAAAGTTCCTATCCTCCGCAACAAAAAAAAAGGAGACAGGGCAGACATGCCTGGATGAGGCGAAAGCCTACAATAAGGTCGCCATAACATTTTTTCCTAACTGGAGATCTCTTAAATATTCTGCTCTCAGTAAGTGCGGGTAATATTCCGAACTTAAAAAAGAGCTCTTTTGTACTCCGGGCAGACTTACGTGGATTTATACCAACCCCTAAATACCTACCGCCAAATCAACTAAGAATATGACATAGTATGTCTTTAGGTGACGGTAACTATGACTTTAAAAATGTGTACATTTTTTTGTTTAGTGTCTTCTGTTAGCTTGTGGGGTCTTTGAGTGCTTCCGCGCTGATCTGTAGGTGTTTTCCCGTTTGAACAAGAGATTTTCGAATGTATCTTAGTTTGTCTTCTGAGATATCATGCGTGCTCATGAAAGCTTTCAAGCACACTCTCACATCACGGGCAACACTATCATCTGTTAGCGAAAGAACTCTGTAGGCAAAGGAAGCTGTGTTGTACTTAGTTTGATTTTCATTTGTCTCTCTTCGCATCACCGGCAACACACTAATGAGACCGTCTAAATACAAATTCTGTTTATTTACATTTCTAATTGCATTGAACTTGCGAATGATTCTTTTGCGCTGATCCTCAGAAACTGCTTCAAAACAGAGAAAGCATCTTGCAACAACAATCCGACCCGAGTTCATGGCCTACAGCTTTCAATACTTTCATCACATCTGATACTCTACCTGTTTTCTTCTGTTCTTTCTGGTTGAGGGCTTCGTCTCATCACCACTATCACTCCACTGTCCATCATCGCTGTCCATTTTCACAAAAATACGAAAAGCAATACACAGGTTAACCATACGGTACTGAGTGCAGAAGAAATAAGAAATAATACTAGCGTCTAGTCCCAGGTATGCCACTTCAAGAAAGATCCCGGCATGCGCCGTACGCTTTGTCGATGACGGGGTTTTTCCCAGTACTGCTTATATTCAACCCAAGTTTTCGCTGAGAGAACGGGGTTATTTTCCAAAACCGAAGCTTCGTCGTATTCTACGCCTCGAAATCCTTTAGTAACCGCGTCGAACCGGATTAACCCTCAAATGTCGATGACGGGGTTTTTCCCCTGGACTCTTCAGTTGGTATTAACAGTCACATTATGTATAAAGCTAATAATTATAAAACAGAAAAACTTCGTGTTTTTTAAGGAACTGTCTTTATCGTTGGTGAAACCACATCGAATAAATCGTTCGAAAATGTCGAGACTTTGTAATTCTATAGCAAAATCGTGAAAATATTTTTACTAAACCCGTCGAAATCTGAGAAAATAAAAAAGTTAATAATAATTGTAAATTTTGTCAGCAAACTTTTTGTTCGGAGCATTCTTCTTGCCCAAAGAGCGTTGCCGCAAAATATAAAGATAATGAGATTGATTAAAAGAACAGGTTTAATTCCGATCATTTATTTTGTGTATTGTTTTATTAACTAGTTAATAAAAAACGTTTTAAATCTATTTTAAAAGTTTTATTTCGTGAAAAAGGCAAAAGTAGGATATGTGAGCGAAAATCTCACGCGCGACCAATCACGTAAAAATCAATCTAGCGACTTATGCGGAGTTAACTAGGGGAATATTGTAAATTTGTCTTATACTAGCTTATTGATTTCTTGAATAAAGTGTTGGAATGAATTTGTCGTTTTTTTTTCTTCCAGACCGTTATTATTGATTTAGTAGCTTTAAATGAATCTAAATGAAATTAAGAAATTGGTCGACATATTCTTCTACTTAAATTATTGAACTGTTATACTAGAAAAACCGTTTAACATATTTTTCCTTTCAAGACATGCCCGGCTATCTACCGCTTACCGGACAATTTGAATGAACTGCTCTAGAGCTTTGTAACGATGTATTAACTCTCAGTCATACGTTCAAATCCATCTTAATAAATTTTGATTTACATGTTATGTTATGGCTTTGTATGATGAATGAAACGTAAGTGACTGCTATAAATCAGCATAAATAATTCATTTAATTATATTCGACATGAATCATGTTTTACACCAGTTCAGATCGTGTATCTGTTAATTTTGATAAATAGAAACGATTTCCTAAATTTAATAGGACATTTATTTTATTGAAATACTTTTTTTAGTGAGCGTTGTAATATCCTTATGGTTTTGGTGATTTTATTTTCTCTCTGAAAAGAAAAAAAGCTTACCTGAATTACATATCAACCAAAACACAAGAGGCATGCCATACTTACAACACAATAATTAGAAACGAAACACGTGCACTTGTACAGATGCGTTATAAATTCGTTATAAATCAAATTACTGAGAAATCACTAGAGTATAATAGACCAGCATTTCTATGTCTGATTGACCTAAAGGAAGCATTTGACAGAGTAGGACTCAAAGATGCAATTTATCTTCTGTATAATAGAGAAGTTTCCCTAAATATTACAAAAACATCTACCAAAATAAGTCAAAATAGAGGGACAACCTACAGAACCTATTCATTGAGACCCATGCTCTTTAATTTGATCATGGATGAAATTATCAAAAGCATTAACAAAGGTTGAGAATCAAAAATGGAAAACAAAGAAATAAAAATACTCTGTTACGTACTAGACGCAATATTGATATCCCAAGTTGAATATAGTCTGCAAAGACTGATCCACGGATTTAACATACGAGCAAAAGAATTTAATATGGCAGTCTCATCTCAGAAAACTAAAACAATAGTAGTCAGCAAATAACCAACGAGATGTGAAGTAGAAATTGATGGCAACAGTATTGAGCAAGTAATGGAAATAAAATATTTGGGAATTACACTGTCTAGCTATGGAGTCCTGGACAAAGAAGTGAAAGATCAAGTACAAAAAGCAAATAGACTGGTAGCATGCCTTAATAACACTATATGGCGAAACAAACACAGTAACACTGAGATGAAGTCAAGAATTTATAAAGCCAGTGCAATACCAATAATGACTTATACCTCAGAAACAAGACTCGACACAGGTACAACGTAAAGGAACTGAAAAATGCAGAGATAAGAGTACTGAGAAGAATTACAGGAAATACGCTGAGAGAAAAAAAAAGAGAAGAAAAGACATTAGAAGAAAATGTAACGTATATATATATATATATATATATATATATATATATATATATATATATATATACATCGGTTTAGAATACCTAAACACCATCTCTTCCTATCTTCGCAGTCGTTTGTTGTTAAATTTCTTTCGCTCATGGACTTGTTTACGCCGTGTTGCCATTCTAATCTGGGTCTTCCTCTTTTCCGTCGACCTATCGGTTGCCATTCTACTACTTTTTTGGGGAGTCTTGTTGCTGGCATCCGTTGAACGTGCCCATACCACCTTAATTGTTTCTGCTCTATATCTTGAGTTATATTTCTTTCTATTCCAGAAAATGTAACGCACAGTGTATAAATCAATAGACACAAAATAGAAAAAAAAAGAATGGAATAACCACATAAGAAGAATGGAGGAGACCCGTGTGGTCAAAATAGCAAGAGATAAGTCACCAATCGACAGAAGAAGTATCGGACGACTGCGTAAAAGATGGAGTGACTACCAGAGGTATTAATCCGCTAATAAACAAGCAAAATTGCTTATAAAAAGACAAAGAGACAAGCAAAATTGCTTAGAAAAAGAAAAATAATTTTCTTTCGACTGAACGTTCTTCAATTCTTATTCTTTAAGTTCCATCTTCTATTAAAGGTTGGAAATCATCATGGCTATGCGGACTCTGTTGACTGCCGATCTAAAAAGTTCTGCACTGCTGCATTCAAACCATTCCCTTGAGTTCTTAAGCCAGGATATTCTTCGTCTTCCCACATTTCGCTTTCCTCGAATTTTGTCTTGCATAATAAGTTGTAATAATGTGTATTTTTGCCTTCTCATCACATGTCCTAAGTACTTAAGTTTTCGTCATTTGATAGTTAATATTATTTCCGCCTCATTTCCTATCCCTCTAGTTACTTCCACGTTTGACATTCTTTAAATCCATGATATTCGTAGGATTCTTCTGTAACATCAAAATTCAAAGGCAGCCCACTTATTCAGATGGACTCGTTTTAGTGTCCACGCTTCCAAGCCATAAAGAAGAGTAGAGAACAGTAACATCGAAGCATTCTTAGGCGTAGTTCTAACCTCATTTCCCGACAACAAAGAAACATTTTAAGTTTAATGAATAATGCACGTGTTATTTCAATACGTGTCTTAATTTCTTTGGTTTGTTCTACATCTAGTGTTATCCATGTGTTATCCAGTGTATTTATAGTTATTAACACTCTTAATTGCAGTATCTTCAATAGTCAATTGGATATTTGCATGTGCAGATTTAGTCATGATCATGCATTTAGTTTTTTTTTTAATTTATCTTCAGTCCGTACTCATGACAGCGTTCATAAATACGTTGCATTACGTTCTGCAAATCATTGTTGTTATCCGTCATCATTACTGTATCTTCTGCAAAACGTAAGTTATTTAAAACTTCTCCATTGATAGATATACCTTCTATTGAGTCTGAGAGCGCTTCTTGAAATACCGCTTCACTGTAGACATTGAAAAGTAGTGGGGACAGCACGCAACCCTGGCGGACTGCTCTTTTTATTTTAATATTTTGGGTGTACTGGCTGTCCACTCTTACCTTGGCAGTTTAAAACGTTCTTCAATATTCGTATGTATTCAATTAATTAATTTTCTATATCGGGACCACCGGTCAATCTCTTCTAGTTAGCCAATTCTTTTCAATAACTTTTTTGGCATTCTCGTCCAACTGAGTACAATATAAAAGGACAATTTATTCGTAAAATAGTTTTCGAAACCAATGAAGATTTCTGCTTTTAATCTGAACCTTCTAAAAATTGCAAGGTAAACAGACGTTGATAAAGATGTTACAAGAGACATGGGGAATCTAAAATTTGCATTCCACAACATGTCTTAATCAACTAAGCAGAAATCCTTAGCGAGTTGGTTTCTTGTACTCATACAGAGTAGATCCGAATAAAATGAAAAAGACGGTAAAGATTAGATTTCACGTACAAAGCGTCTATGTATCTGTTTATACGCATTTCGGCCTAATAGGCGTCATCAGAACAGCTATTCATAGGCGTTCTCAACGTGAAAAATAAATCTTTTCTGTCTTTAAGAAGCAACATTAAAATGGCTTCGATATGGACGCAATAGCGACATCTGATAATAAATCCGTAGAATAGTTTTCGAAACCAATTTAGATTTCTGCTTTTAATCTGAACCTTCTAAAAATTGCAAGGTAAACAGACGTTGATAAAGATGTTAAAAGAGACATGGGGAATCTAAAATTTGCATTAGATTATGCTATATGTTGTTAAAGAGTATAGGTATTGAGTTAAAGAGTATAGGACACTTAAATTGTCTTATAAGTTTAATCTTAATCCACCATATACCAAATCTTCATGTTAAAATTAATACAGAGTACTACGTACGACAAACAGTTGAAGCTAAACCCCCTCTTTATATATTTTAAACAAGGTTAAAATTCTGTGATTAAAAGATGTTTGCCCTTGAAGTACTTGATATTTCAGAAAAGATAATCAGACTAGTAAAAATGATCCTAACGAAGGCCGACAATAAACAAGGATAACAGGAAGCCTGACAAGAAAATTTTAACTAAGAAGGTATCTAAAGCAAGGAGATCGAAGAGTATTGTAGACTTACTGAAGGAATAATGAGAGATAGTGAAATACGATCGACTGATTTATGACAACAGAAGACAGGTCCTGGCCTTTGCAGACGATGTAGTGTATCTGGTAAGAACTAAAGGAGAACTTCTGAGGATTTTCAAATTCTTTAAAGCCAATGCCAAACAGTCTGGACTGATTATTATTAAGACAAAAACAAATAAGAAAAATAAAAATTATATGAAAATTAGACACACCACATATGAAGACACATAATTGGAGCCTACCAGAAACAACGACAGTAAAGAGTATTTATTCACAAAGGGCACGGAGTTTAATTATCTAGGTGTAACCCTAACAAGTGACGGGGAAGAAAGCCAAGAAAGTAACAAGCGGATTTCGAGAAGGAAGATGGTCAAAGCTCTACACAAATAACTTGTATCTTGTTCTTCAGTCATACACAAGGTAGGTCAGAGAAAATGGTTTTTGCGTTGGATGGAAATGCGTTTCCAGGAAAGTTTGCGTTTTGCCTACTTAATTTTCCAATGTGTGAAACAGTGCGCCTCTGGCTATCTATCTTCTTGGTATGTGCTGAAAGATTATCTATGTAATCAAAAATTTGTACATAAAGCAATAAACCATAATTCGGCCTTTTCACGAAATACCATTGAAAATGGCTTATTATCAAAAAAGTTACTTTCCACCTTCCCAGAAGCAATTGGTTAGGATTTTCCAAATTCCTTTTAGAACCTTTTATTACAGGAATAAATCTGTATAGGTAAAAACTAAAAATCTTAAGCTTTTCGGTAGTAGTAATTAAGCTGCTGTTACAGAAAGCTACTCGCTTGTCAATTAATGATTAATTTAATTCGGTAGTAGGTGTTTGGCTTCCTTTTCAGAAGTTTGCTTGCTTGTCTCATAATTCTTACGTTTGTAATCAGTAGTTTGATTTTGTTTTTTGCTCGTAAGTTATTCGATTTCTTCAACAAGAATTAGCAAACCTGATAATAGAAAACTACCACAAAAATCATTAGTTGTTAGTAATTATTTATAGTATAGTTTTATTTTATATCTTATTTTATTATTCCGGTTAAATGTAAGTTAATCGTGGAAAACATTATTTTGTCCCAAATGAGGTGGTAAACTGAATTACACAATGGAACTGCTCGATCTTTACCCTATAAAATTACCAACTCTTAAAATTATGGCTTTCCCACACTTACTAGGTATGCGTATGTTTGGTACCACTATACAATTGTCTGGCCCGCAAAGTGGCTGATTTATTAATTTTTCTAAAGAATATAGTTTTTTCCTAAATACAAATAGTAAAAAACAAAGTCGTGTCTGTAAAATTTTCTTAGAAAACCAGATAAAATGCAAGGAGTTAGTGGTCGAATATATACAACTTGTTGAATTTCTTTCTTCGATTCTTCAATAACACTTCTCGTTTGCAATCAGGCGAAACAAATCAAAATAATTTATTACAAGGATTTATGAGTTGTGACGTCACTTTATGTCTTTCTGTCCGTGCTTATCGTATAAACAGCACCGTGTTCCGTAGACGCCTATAAAACATTTTTAGGCATAAACTCAGAAATGGTCGGCTATAAATGTACAGTAGAAAATGTTGAAATTATACTTATTAGTTGTTTCTCAAGCTTTAGGGCAATTTTAATTATTGAATCAAAGCATCTCTGTGAACTTAACAATAATTGATGGCTGGAGGTGTGAAATTTTTATTCCCTGCAATATATTTCATTCGAGAAATGATTTTCGATTACGAAAAGTAATAAAAGGGGCATTTCCAGTAGCTGGAATGTTAATTGAATTAGTGTCGAATTTTATAGGAAAAAGACGGAAGCGAAGGCAATAAGTTAAGTAACATAACAACAACAATAATAATAAGAATATTTTAACAATAGATATGTAAAAAATAAATTAAATCTTTGAAACCACTACGTTTACAATTTCAATTATATCTTACTCTCATCAATAGGTATATGTAACATTTTTTCGTTAATTAAAAAAGATCTCTTTAAGACGAACACTTTTAATGTTTGTTTCATTTTTCAGACGCCTTTTACAATATAAGTTTTTAGTACATGGCTCAGGTTTAAACAAAATATACACCTGGAAATTAGAAGGACATCTTGTAGTAGGTAAATACCATAAAACACTTGCAAGCCGCTAAGATTTGATAATTTGACAAAATATTCCAAATCGGGATTCATTAAATGCAAATAAGTACTGATATTTGGGAATAAATTTTGTTGCTAGCTACCTAAAGCAGATACGTCTATTTTACGTATAGTGCCCCTACAATTTGCATATGATGTAGCAAATACAGTCAAGATTTGATTTTATGTATATTACCTCTACAATTCGCTTATATATATTTCGTTGTAACAGGACTCATCACGTGTAGACTTATTCATTGTTTTTTTGCTTGGAAAATTGTGGAAGGTACAGATTTAGGCAAAAATCTGAATTTTGGTTTCGATCACCTAGAAATCTTCAAATTTCTACTTTTTTTATTATCAGATGGCGCCGTGTACGTCTGTATGAAATCATTTTATCATAACTTTCTTTTCTATATCTCTTTTTTGTTTTGTTAAAATCATTTCAAAGTTTAATAGATTACTACGTGTACAATATGTTTAACAGGTAATAGGCAATCTTCCGCATAAGAAACCAGCGTTTTGCCTTGGGCAAAAATGCTGGTCATGAGTTTACCTATCTGTGGTGATGAGTTTGCGGGTCTTTAAAGGATGCCTGTGATCAGTTTGCTATCTGCAGATATCTTGAAATATCTAATAAATTTATGGGAGACTACAAAGTGATGAGTCCATACACGTCCCTAGAAAGTTCTAATTATATGTTGAATCCAAAAACAAGGATTTCAACATTATCTAATAAACAAAAATATGATGAAAATGAAAAAAAAAACAGTGTATTGTAAAAAGTTCTTAACAATTTTTTTTTTTTTTTTTTTTTTTTTTTTTTTTATTAACACCTACGCGGTGCTTGTATACTGCTATCTGGTCACAAATGACCAATTATCAGTTATTTTCTGACCTAACATAATAACAGCAAATACTTAAATCTAAGGGCTTACCCTATGGCTTACTCTTATTTTATCTATTAACTAATGCACTAATAACTAACATGCAATAACTTCACAGCACTATACTCTGCTTTTTACACTAAACTGTTACACATTTACACTAGCTCAAATGGTTTTGTCCTTATGAGTCTTCTCTTTAGTTCAGTGTTGTCAAGAAGCTGGATTGCCTCGACATTCACATGACTATGCAGCCTCTGCTCGTGACTTGCTGCTGTTCTCTTGATTATTTCGATCACAGTTTCCATACCCAGGTCCTGGTGGAGGTTGCTGTTACGGATATACCAAGGAGCATCAACAATGTTTCTCAGTACTTTATTTTGAAATCTCTGGATAATAAGTAGATTACTAGCTTTGGTACAGCCCCAGAGTTGGCACCCATATACCCATACTGGCCTCAGTACTTGCTTGTAGATGGATAATTTATTATGAATTGACAATGTTGAATTTTTTCCAATCAGCCAATACAATTTCTTATATCTAATATCAAGCTCCCCTCTTTTCTTTTTGACATGGACTTTCCAGCGCAGCTTCGCGTCTAGGGTGATGCCCAAGTATTTTGCTGATGTTGCATAAGGAATTCGGGCATCATTTATTGTAACTGGGAAATTTTCTATTTTTTTATTTGTAAAGTTAATGTGTGCAGATTTAGTCTCATTTAATTTTATTCGCCATTTTCTGGTCCAGTTATGTATTTTATTTACTGATAATTGCAATTTATCAGTCGCTTCTTCACTAGTGTCTCCTATCGCTAGTATGGCTGTATCATCCGCGAAGGTGGCAATAGTATTTTGTTCTAGCTCTGGAATGTCACACGTATACAATAGGTACAGGACCGGACCTAAGACACTTCCTTGTGGCACGCCAGCTTTGATCTCCCTTAAGTCGGTGTACACTTCTTCTTGTTTTACTCTGAAATATCTATTCGCAATGTATGATTCCAAGATTTCTGAATACTGTTTAGGCATGAACGTTCTTAGTTTATAGTTTAAACCGTCATGCCAGACTTTATCAAATGCCTGTGCTACATCCAAGAAGATTGTAGAGCAGACTTTATTTTCTTCTAATGCTTTTTCTATTATATTCGTTATTCTGTGAACTTGATCTATAGTGGAATGTTGATTTCTGAAACCAAATTGATGATTTGGTATAAGATTTTTTCTTTCTATTATTGGTTTTAATCTTTTTAATAGAAGTTTTTCAAATAGTTTTGACATCACCGGAAGGAGGGATATTGGTCGATAGGATGTCACTTCATTAGGAGATTTACCTGGTTTGGCGATCATAATTACTTCGGCTACTTTCCAGAGTCTGGGAACATATCTCAATCTAAAAGCAGCATTTATTAGGTGTGTCAGCTTAACTATGGCTTTTCTTGGTAGATTTTTTAATAATTCTCCTGTTATGAGATCATATCCTGGAGCTTTCTTAGGATTTATATTCTCTTTTATCTCTGTTGATACTTCTCTAAGTGTTGTCAATGTTATTCTTTCGTCAGTTTGGAATGGTTCTTCCCATCTCAGTTCTTCACTATCACTGTCGTTGGGTTTGAACGTGCTTTCTAAATGATCTGCAAATCGTTCTGCTTTCTGTTCGTTACTTCTAGCCCAGTTGCCGTTTTCCAACTTGATAGGAGGGGAATGAATAATTGGTCTCTTCAATCTTTTTGTTGCCTTCCATAAAGAATAATCTGTGTTCTGGTCAGCTGTTAAATTACTTAAAAAATAATTAATTGTTGAATTTTTTATATTCTGTATCTCCCTTTTTAGTTTTTGTGTAGCATTATTTAGACTAGTTTTGTCTCGTGGAGCTCTGTATTGCTGCCATTTTTTTCTTAACTTCCTTTTTTCTACTATGAGTTCTCTGATTTCTTTTGGATAGTTGTTCCCTTTTGTTCTAGAAGTTATTGTGGGAGTATTTTCCCAAGCTGACTGTTGGATATTTTTTATAAAAACTTCTAATTCGTCATCAAGTTGCCTCGTGTTTCTTAATGGAACAGCAAGATTAATTTTGTGTTCAAGGTTTATTTTGAAGCTCTCCCAGTCAGTTTTTTTATTAGTCAATATTGGATTGAACTCTTTTTTAATCACTGTATCACTCATAGTTAGAATTATCGGTGAGTGATCAGAGTTCATGTCCCAGCCGTCATTGATATCCAGATAGTTAGCTGAGATATTTTTGTAAATAAAGAAATCTATCAGGTCTGGAATTTTGTTCCTATCGGTAGGCCAGTATGTTGGTCTACCAGTAGAGATTACTTCACCCTTTTGTTCCTTAACAGCTGACAATAGTTCTTTTCCTTTAGTTGTAGTTAGCCTAGAGCCCCAGTGGGTATTTTTTGCATTAAAGTCGCCACCGATGATGTATCTTTTTCCTAAAGTGTTCATAAACTCTTTATATTGCTCTCTTTTAATGGAGTGTCTAGGAGGACAATATATTGAACTTATATTTAAGGTATGTGTTTTCATCTTCACACAGACTGTTGTAGCTTGTATGTGCTCCGTTGCATATTTTAATTCCTCATGATGCAAGATGTTATCTTTAATTATAATAGCGCTTCCTCCTTTAGCTGCATTATCTGGGTGTACAGTAGAATATACTCTATACCCCCTAAATTTAACATATGACTGTTTAGTGAAGTGTGTTTCAGAAACGAGACACAGATCAATTTTCTCAATATCTAGTACTGCTTGCAACTCGATCTGATGTTGTAACAGTCCATTTGCGTTCCACGCCATTATTCGGAGGTCTTTAGTAGCCATTTCTGATTTTCGGAATAGCTCCTTTAGCGCTATGCTCTAGTCGGGTAACTCTGATATCGATTTGAGTTATTTTGTCATCAATCTTGGTGAGCTTTTCCAATATAATTTTTAATGTAATATCAGTTTCTTTTTCTTGTTCCGATGATGCATGTCTCCTTGCATTCTTTGTTACATCGCTGTAACTTCTATTTTCACTGACCTCTGCCGTTTTTAGTTTTTTGCTTTCAATAACTCTATGGGGTGCTTTTATAACATTGTTTTTGTTTGTTCTCTCGTTTCTTATTGTTTGTAATTTTTTAGCTACATAACATCCGCGGTAGTTTGCAGGATGGTTTTCTCCACAATGAACACATTTTGGTTTATCTTCTGGTGGTTTTTGGCAATCTTTAGTAAGGTGTTTACCAATACATTTTACACATCTTGGCTCCTTTTTACAGTATTTCCACGTATGTCCATAAGCCTGGCATCTTTTACATTGTGGGACTAATCTGGAACTCCTTAATGGCTCGATTTCAACTCTCGTACTAAGTATGTCTGTTATGCCGTAAATTCTATTTATATCTTCATCTTGTCTAAATGTTAGGATGAACATATCTAGTGGTTTTTTAGTTTTCCATTTGAATTTCTTGTCAGCTTTAATGGCTTTATATTGTCGTTTTTGTAGGTCTTTTACTATTTCCTCTGGTGGCCATGTGTGATGTAATTTCTTAACAACAACTCTAATTGGTCTCTCTTGCTTATTTTCATAAGTGTGGTACGAAAGGTTACTCGTATTTAATGTGTCTATTAAAGCTCTGTAATGATCGCTATTGGCTGTATTAATTTTTATAACTTCACTGTTTATGATTTTCATAGTGAAGGTAATACCAGCCTCAGTTAGAAGCTTGCTCAGGTCAACAGCACTTTGAAAACCTTCTACTACCACCGGAGGTGGTGGTTTTGGTTTTTTGAATGGTTTTTCTATTTGTGTTTCTGCACTTGATTTTTGCGGAGAGGGAGGAGATAATGAGGTATCCATTTTACGTTTTTTGTTAGTTTTCCTGTTTTCGGTTCTTATCCAGCCCGTTTCATACGCTAAATCTTCTTCATCGGTACAGTATTCAAGTTTATCTGCTTTTAATTTCTTTTGTGATTCATCAGCACTTGCGGTTAACCCTGTATGTTGTTCGGCTTTTTCCAGCTGTGCTAATCTCTTTTCCATATCGGCGATTATTTGACTTAACCGTTGATTATCCATATTAAGTCTCTTAACATTTTCTTCCGACTGACACCATGCATTATAAAGCGACTGCTCATTTTGTGTACGTTGTGTATTTTCTGCGAACATCGCATTATTTTGTTGGACTAGTAGTGCGTCCATTTCGGTATGAATGGGAAACATTATAAATATTTAAATATTTCGCTTACCTAAGTTAACTTGAATTTATCGCGATAGCTTACAGCCATGGCCATTGTTATCACTCACGACTAATGATATCCTAATTACTACTTAATTACCACTGATTAGATAGCGGAGCTCTGAATACGTCTATATACTTGGACGGTCAAAGCCAAACTAACAATTGACGAGGAGTCTTTCCTAAACTAAGAAGAAGAAAAAGCCTAATAACACTATTCAAGATAAGATAAGATAAAAGCCTTAATCTATTTCCATTTAATTTAGTTTATCCATCATTCTTTCGCAGAAATCCATTCTACGATCTGGATCGTCTTCTGTTAGCTCCTGTACAAAAGTCAATTTATATGGATGAAGTTTTTCTTCATGGAGACACCTTAGGACATTATTAAGTGCAATTTGACGTGAAATTGACGTTGGATTCTCTGCGACACTTAACAAAATATACACTTTCACCTCATCTTCAATGAAGTTCGGTTTTCTTTTTAGTGGTTTGACATATCCAAGTTCTCTGAATTGTGCATAAATTTTAGACACAGTACCTTGTGAAATATTAGGCAACTGAGGATAACTCTGATTTTTTTTTATTGAGTTAATGCCTCGACAACTATGATCATTGGCATGGTACAGTCAGGTACCTATTGTAGTGTGTGTGTATGTGTAGAGTAATTGTCTTGATACTTAGCAAAGTCGACGTCATTGTCTTTGCTAAGAGACGCTAATTGTATCCGAACGTCTCGGTCCCTCTGGTGAGTACCGATCGCACAAGGATAGAAATTATTTTCATTCATTAATTTTTAATAAACGAAAATTTCCACCCAGGTGAGATTCGAACTCACGACCTTTAGATTTAAAGGTAGGCGCTCTTACCACTGAGCCACAGAGGGGGTTAAGATACCTCTGATTAAATAAATTTGCTACTTCAACTTGACTTCTACAGTTCTCCTCGTAATCGATCATCATTAAAATCTCAATTCGGTGAGATTTTAATGATGACTGATGAGAAAAGACATCAAATTCTTAAAAAACTTGTACTGGAACCAAAACGCCAGAGTTAGGATCGAAGGTTCCACATCCGCAGAAGTAGAAATTAGGAGGGGAGTTAGACAAGGATGTGTTCTGTCGCCTCTGCTGTTTAATCTTTACTCCGAGTTTCTATTAGAGAAGCATTGGAGGATTCCAAGGATGGAGTCGATGTGAATGGCGTAAATATCAACAGTATCAGATACGCCGATGATACAGTGTTAATTGCGGATTCCGACTCAGGTCTACAACGACTCATCGACAAGACCAACTCGACCTGTGAG
The DNA here is from genome assembly GCA_918026665.1 of Diabrotica balteata. Lineage (NCBI taxonomy): Eukaryota > Metazoa > Arthropoda > Insecta > Coleoptera > Chrysomelidae > Diabrotica > Diabrotica balteata. The sequence goes on along the minus strand of OU898283.1, from coordinate 79,336,132 downwards.
CAATTTGGTATGAAAATAAACATTAAAAAAACCAAAGTGATGTCAATTCGAAAAAACCAAAATGTACCTCAACCTCGCACAATAAATGGGCACATCTTAGAACAGGTCAATAGATTTAAGTACCTGGGATGTTGGATCGATAGCAGCCTAAATCCTGATCAAGAAATAAGATCGAGAATAGAACAGGACAGAAAATCTTTCGAAAAAATAAAAAAACTGCTTTGTGATTCTCAAAAAAAAACTCAAAATTCGACTACGTTTATCAAAATGCTACGTCTGGTCGACTCTTCTATATGCAGTTGAAACGTTGACCCTTAAAACATCAACCGTAAATAAATTGGAGGCCTTTGAAATGTGGATCTACCGGAGAATACTCAAAATTTCATGGACATCGCATACCTCAAACGAAGAAGTGCTGCATAGAATAGGCAAAAAAAGAGAACTTTTTAACACAGTAAAAGTTAGAAAAACATTATACCTAGGCCACATACTGAGAAATAATAAGTTCCAATATGCCCAACTTATAGTGAAAGGAAAAATCGAGGGAAAAAAGCCTAGGAAGGAAAAGACTATCGTGACTCAGAAACATCCGACAATGAACAGGGCTAAATTTTGAACAGCTAATAAGAACAGCTGAAGATAGAGAAGAGTTTAAAATTGTAGTAGCCAACCTCCATTGAGGAGAGGGCACTTTAAGAAGAAGAAGAATGTATAATGTCAACACACCAATAACTGATTGATAACAATCCGCATTAGTTACCGATTTAGTTTAATTACCAGACTATTTAGACAGTTTTTACCTATTTATGACAAAAAATGTTAACACGGTTACTAAACAGATATTTTCCCCAATGTACTCACACTTGTATTGTCTATATTTAGCTAATTTAAATTTCACCTTGTATTATTCATTATAGACCCTACATGATACCTATATTTCGTTGAAATCAGGTTGTTAAGAATCGTTTAAAAACGTAAAAATATACAGGGTGTTTCATTATAAATAAGGATTATTGACTATGCCAGACTTGCGTGAATCACCCTGTACATTTAAATTTATTTTTAAAAAGCGCACATTTAATTTTAAAAGTTAACGTGTCCCAGAGTTTTTTTATTATTTTCTATAATAAGCACACAAACAATTTTATTCCATAAGTGGCTTTCACACTGTATAAGTAATATAGTATATCGATGCTCACTACTTTATTATTCATAGTTTCCTTGCTAAATTGACTATTTTTTTTTAATGCAAGATTCCATATCCTACGGATAACATTTGTAAATATGTTTTTTATTTAAAATAAAATCATAGTTGTTTGTGTATAACAAATATTAAAATTAGTTTTTATTCCTGTTATGATTCTTTATTTACCATTTACAAGGAATTACAAGGAATTGATTAACATTTCTACTAATTACAGTTAATGTTTAATATGTAATGAATGCTAGATTTTCTTGTTCAATCATATAAAAAATATAAAATTACCACTTTTTCTGTTTCTTTAGCTATGTTGTCCTTATTTAACTTATTTGAAATTATCTTCTGTGTCTAAAAATCAAAAGTTTTCACTAATTACATGTAATTTCCACTAACTTTTAACCTCGTCTTCAAGCTCTTACTCTTTACTAAATTCAGCATATTTTTTTGTATAATCATTATTTCTTAATCACTATTTTGTCTTTAAAAACAATATTAATGTTTTCTGATTATATTTCCAAATATATCTTTATTTAAATAAACAACAATAAATAATAAACTCATTGGTACTTCTGAAATATAGACACTTGATGTAAAAATTTATTTGAAGTCAAAGAAACTTATACATCCAAGATATTCACGAATTTATTCACACAGAAATTGAAGAGCTTATTGCAACATAATGGTAAGCGACAATGTTACACAATTCTATTTTATTGCATTATTTATATAAATAAACCTGTATTAACCTACAGAAAAATTATTCAGTGTTTATTTCAGTAGATGGCGGAGTTATTGCTGAATAGTTTTATTCCAATCACCCGTTTCTGTTCACTTTTTTGCGTAAGAACGTGGTAAGCCATATGGAAATGGCGTCGACTTCATGTATACGTGCTGAATTAAGTGCAGTTTTAAGCGAAACTAGCAGTTTAAATGTAAGTTTTATTGACGATAGTGATGATAGTGTAGCAGATAAAGACTACAGGCCTAGTAGCGATGATTTTTCGTCTAAATCTATTGAGGTAGGCATTTTTTCTTATTTTTTTGGCTTACCATGTTTTTGTAAAAATATATTTCATTTATATTGTATCAAAATATATGGTATGTCATGTGGCTTGTCGAGTTATTAGCATAAACATTTTGGAATATTCATAAATTCTAGAGTTTAATACAGTCGTATTTTTTGTATTCTAGGATGAATTGCAGGAACTTATACTATTATGGTTTCCGTAGGTAACAAGGTAAATCAGAGAAGAAAAAAACCATCAAGATGGAGACAAAAAATAAGAAAAACTATTATTGAAATGAAAGAAAAAGAACTTTTAATTTGGGACAAGAGTATGCTTCGAAAAAACTACGACGATTTTTAGTTTACGTGAAATCGGCGAGTCGTCTAATTGTAAAAATAAATGTAGGGAGAAACTGCAGGGCAATCATGAACGTTTATTTAAAAAAATTTTGGCAGTTGCGCTCGTTCGACCTTCAAAACAGGTACGCCTCTTTGGGAGTATCAGAGTAAAAAATAAGAATAGATCGTACAAAAAACAGAAAAGTAACATTTCTAGAAGAAAATATACTGCTGAATATTTGGTTAATGTAGGAGATGAGGAGACTAAAGTATGCAAGACTGAATTCCTAAGCGTTCATGGTCTTCAAAAATCTCATGAAAGAATTAAGAATATTTTTAAAATAATGTCAAACGGTTCTATAATTCCTATTTCTGATATGAGAGGTAATCACAAAAAGCAGACCCAATAAACTTTCAGAGGAACAGATTCAGTCAGTAAAAGCTCATATTAAATCTATTCTTAAATACCAAAGTCATACAGCAGAACCAAAAATATGAAGAAGAAATATCTGAACTGCGATATGACAGTTACAGGACTGTATATAGATTTTTATGTGCCCTGGTCTAGAGAACTGAATATTACGCCAGTTGAAGAAAGTGCATACAGAAAAATAGTTTGTACTGAATATAACATAGGGTTTAAACTACCTTGATCTCATACTTGTAAGACTTGTAATGAGACGATCATTACGATAAAGACGTCAAAAGACGCTAATAATACAGATCAAGAAAAAGAGTTATCTACTTTATTGAATTTACACATATCTCGTGATGATGCAATGCAAACTTTGCGAACAACTAAAAAAAGAAAACGAATGTATTACAAACAGGTTAAAATTAGTAATCTCGTTTGACTTACAGCAAAGTATGCCTCTACCAAAATAAACCACTGCTCTTGCATTTTATTGTAGAAAAATTTGGCTTTATAACTTAGGGATTCACGACTGTACCAACGACAAGGGATACATGTACTTATGGACCGAAGATCAAGCTAAGCGCGGAGCGGATGAGGTCACTTCTGTTGTGATGAAATTTTTAGAGAATAAGTCATGTTATGAAGAGCTCGTTGTTTTTACCAACAACTGTCCAGGTCAAAACAAGAACTGACAATTAATGCCTGTTTGGTTGCAGTTAGTCAGAAAAAAGAAATTTAAACAAATAACACATCATTTTCTGGTTAGTGGTATTCTACTATGCCATCAGATCGGGATTTTGCTCAAATTGATAACCGCCAGAGAAACCGTGCACCAGTTATTTATTCGCCAGAAGGTTGGGCAGATATTATAACAAAAGCAAATAAAAAAAATCCTTTTGTTGTTAAGCAGATGAAACAGAATGATTTTTTACAGATTTGAACCTCTTCACCTCCTCCTAAGTGCTTCTCTGTTGAGGTTGGCTCTTCTAAATGTTAATAAAAACCCACATTTTACTGATAAGCAGGGCTTAGCTTTTTCTGGAACATACAGCTTTCGATTTAAATCACAAAATATTGGGTAATTTTTTGTCAAACATAGTGTCAATGGAGAATATCAAGAAGTTAATGTCATAAGAAAAGGCAGAACTGTAACAATAGAGTTTTCAAACATTCAAAAAAACATAGCATCTGAAAATTGCAAAAAACGAAATATAAAAAACTGATTACCTTATATTCCGCCAGTCTACCATACTTTTTATAATCAGCTAAAAGAAGCTACTGACAATGAAAATGAAGAAGTGGAAATTGTAGATATATATTTTTATTATTTTTTTTCTAGTGTTAACATTTTTTAAATCGAAGAAACTGTTAAGCGTCATCTTTTTTTAACTAAACTTAATTATTCTATAAATACGTGTTTTTTTTTGTAAAATAATAAATGCTTATATATTTTAATGACTAACACAATGAAATAACAAGAGTTATGGTTTTCTAAAGTTAACTCAATATTTTTAAGATTTTCTTAAAACTTTAAACCTTGATATCTCAGTTTTCTTATTTTGTGGCTTATCATTATGTTGCAATAAGGTCTTCAATTGATGAATGAATTCATGAATTTGTTCATGGATTTATTGTTAGTGTAAAGCCCGCATCACTAACGAACGCGATAAAGCATGTAAAGAAGCTTTAAAAAGATACAACAAAAACTGCTGCTGAATACAAATTTGAAAATGTTATGAAATTGTAAAGAGAATAGTAAAAAAAGTAATTTTGTTGATTAGTATAAAGCTTCAAGCGAGTCTACAGTACGGCTTACTGAACCCTTTTTTAACTATTTTTTGTAATTTTTTATATTTTTTTATTAAAAATAATAATTTTTTGGATTTAAAACCACATTTATCTGAGGTAAAATTAATTGCAAATCTTTTATTCTTCTTAAAAATTGTTCTAAACCTATAGTTGCCGAGATATATGAGAAAAATGAGGAAAAATATTCACGCCTAGTAAAATTATGATTTCTAATGATACTTGGAAGCGATCTATGCAAAAAATAACTTTATTACTCTTCTCAAACAAATGTGGTCATTTTAAAACAGACAGTGCCTGGTCTATCACTACTCGTAGTATTTTTGGTTCTGTACTTCGCAAGCAATTGATTTATTTTAGCTTAATATTCTCTGGTTGAAATTGGTGGTTTTATAAAAAATAAATCAAATTCGGCGTATTCAAATGTATTCTTTTTATCGCAACTGCCACGTGCTTAACCTCGCAATTTAACCCAGATCATAATCTGAGATCACTTAAAAAAGAGGCACTTAAATATTGATAGATGTATTAAAATAATGACGTACAACTGTAACGAAAGCATTTAATACGTTATCTCTTCGAAAATTCCAAATTTTGAAATGCCTGTGTAATTTCTATTTTCATAAAAGTTCCAAATTACGATATTCAAAGATACGTGTAGGTGTGTAATAACTTAAGCAATATGCAGACATTTTTTTGAAAGTAAAAACGTGAATATAGCAAATATGATAAAAATGATTTCAAGGTTTTATTGACAGCTTTTATAAGTACATGAGGGAATCATTAGATCTGTAATTATTGTACGCACTTGCTGATTTATATAAAAAATTATGATTTGTATTTCTCAATAAATAGCAATTAGTGGTAGATATGTTTAGAAATTCATTTGAAGATTAATGGCGATGCTCCTAACTGGGAATTATTTTGTCATCAAGCTATTTCATACAACGAAAATTTATTGAAGCAATTTAAGATTAGGAATGCTAGTATTTGGGCAAAACACTAATTATCGACATTAAAACATTAAATTCAACATTAGCTTGGATATTGTAACAAGTCAAGCAAAATATTGTTTAAGAAATAGCAAATATGAAATATTAAGCCAATTTACACAGTCCCTTAATAGACCAGAGAACTAGGGATTTTTCCGTAACATTCGTTGATACAGGTATCGAACAGCTGCTTTTGATACATCTGGTAATAACAATATGTAATAAAGCATTGCAAAAGCAAAAGTATCGATCATGAACAAAATTGAAGCATTGAAAATGTGGATTCATAGACGAATGCTGAAGATACCTTGAACAATAAGGAAAACTAATGAAGAAGTACTAAGGAGCGTCAACGAAGATAGAGAACTGCTAAAGACTGTTAAATATTGAAAAATGTCTTATTTGGGACATATAGTAAGGGGAAGTGGATATAAAATATTACAACTGATATTTAAAGGCAAAATAGAGGGTCGTAGAGGTGTAGGAAAGAAACAAGTTTCGTGGTTAAAAAACATTCGTGAATCGACTCAGATACCAAATGCAGGACAATTATTCCATATTGCAGAAGATCGAGAAGCCTTCGCAATGGTGATCGCCAACGTCGGATAATTCTGATATGGCACGCGAAGAAGAAGAATAAAGAATAAAATATTGATTTTAAATACTAAAGATGAAAAACCAATGAAAATGAAATTAAAATTGTCCCAATTTTACTAAAAACACATAAAAAATCCTTTAAAATGAGGGTTTTCAACGCTATTTTTGTCAGTTTGTTGCTTAATTATAGCAAAAATAACTTGAAAGTAAATTTTTTGAAAAGTATTAATAAAATTGAAAATTATTTAAATGAAAAATTTCACAATTGGTTAATTGGAACTTATGGTCCTTGTTTACCAGAACTTAATCCTCCTGATTTTTTTGTTTGGCGATTTTTAAAAGAAATATTTATAAAACTGACTTTAATACTAGGTAAGAATTATTACAAAACGTAAGATATGTAAGAAAAATGTGTCTATTATTATTATAATAAAAGAGGAACATTTTGAACATTTATTATAATTTTTTAAATTTTTGTAACATGAATTCTAGTTGTCTTTTCTAGACAGATAATATTCTTTAAAATACAGTCAAATTTATTTCTTTAATTTGGTTTTTTGTGTTTTCACCAAGTTTTAGCACATGTAAGCTTATTAAATGCAAACGTTTATTAAGAAACAGATTGGCACCCGTGGAAGATGGTAGATAGTCAGTTAGAACACAGGCACAGATCGCTTAGATCATGGGTTCAAACCCCACCCGGTGTCAGCTTTTTAGACATTTATTTATTTGGTTGGTCTTTATTATGGCTGTGTTAATTTAAGCTTAAAATGTACATACTCTATTACGTTGTTCTAAGATCTAAAGTTACGTTTAATAAATAGCAATAAACTTTGAAAATAAGGCTATTATCGAGCACAAGTTAATTAAATCTAGCCTAAGTACTTTCGCTGGAAATAGCATCTTCAGGGGCATCTGAAATAAGCCAAGAAAACGTTTTTTAGAGGAAGTAAATTAGTTAACTTCGATAAGAAACTCGAAGTTAATGGATGATAAAAGTTTTTGAGATTAACGTTTTAGACTTACTTCGTCAAAATGTAAACTATCCGGCAAGCGTAGAATGTGGAAACATTAATAGTGACATAAAATTATACAAAACACTACACTAAAACGAGGACACACAGTTTAAAATTACTTAAAGATTCTACGCTACATTCTCTGTCAGTATCTGGAGGGATAATGATCTAAGCGGAAATGATACGGTGACATGTGACATATGATAACTTTGATAGGCAGTCAAAGTTATGGATCTGTGATCAGCAAATATTAAAATTCTGTATAAGTTGTCATTGGCCAAAGGTCCAACTAGAACTACTACTGAAAAAATCAGCTGATGAAGTATGACATATAGAATATTTTGATTTAAACTAGATTGCATAATCCAGATCTCACGCTCACACCCGTCTGTAATAATAAGGTTGAAGGTTTGAGGCTAAATGAAGTGTACATAAAGTGTGAATGAAAGAAATAGACCAAACGATCTATTGGACGGTGGGTAGTTGACTACAATAAAATGGTCTACCAGGCACTGTCAATACTGCAAAACGAGAAGAAAATTAACTATGAAATTGAAATATTAAAATTAATTCAGAATTGAAAGCAGTGTGTAAATGGGTATAGTTCAAGTACTTCAGTTGAACCTCAAGCCAATGGGGGAACTATAAAACTAATATGCAATAGCATTACTAAAGACCAACTGACCAACAGGTGTTGAAATATAAAACTGTGGAATTATTATATGTAGATTATGCATAGGTATGAAGAGTGAAATCAACTCCAACTGTGGATCAATTGAATCTGAGCAAGCTAGTTGTGTAAATTGTTAAATAAAATAGTAATGCTGAACAAAGCCTGAAATTGGTAGATTCTTAATGTATAAACTCAGTGCAGGAAGTCTAGACAGCCGAGCTGGGTCCACTACGAGGTAAAGCTGTAATAAAGTTTTTAAAAATAGGTTTAAATTTAGTACAGTTTAAATTAATTTGAGTATTAAGACAATGAGAGTTTCCATTCGTTTCCTTTGTGATCTCCAAATCTTCCAATAGATCCCACTCCAAATAGTTTTTCTTTCTACTGTTGTCATGCAAAATAGACGAACCAGTATTGATGTTGAAATTGTGTTTGCTAGACTCTAAATGTTGGCCAAAACTTGAAGAGTTTGGTCTTTTTAAATGTTCTGATAAAAAGACCAAACTCTTCAAGTTTTGGCCAACATTTAGAGTCTAGCAAATTTAATTTAGTGGCTAGATTTAAATAACTTGTGCTCGATAATAGCCTTATCATTAAGTTCATTTATTCGTGAATTCAACCTCATTTCAAAAAATAGCAATAAGCTAACGGGTAACTGCAAGACTCTTACTGCAAGGCCAAGACCAAGACGAAGACCGGAAGCGCAATACCAAGACCAAAACCAAGACTAGGTGTGTTGGCGCAAGACCAAGATCAATACTGTCTAAGTATAGTCTTGTTATTGCATTTGGGCAACACTACAGTCCTGGTTGCATCAGGCAACTAGAGACAGGTCAAACGATCGAGGAATTGTGTTAAGTAGCTGCTAACCTGGAAGTATTCCAGAAGCTGTTTAAGAAGACAATAGCCAACCTTTGGAAATAAGCATGGCACACAAAAAATATAAACATAACTATTTCCACGGAAAATGAATAAATATTGAAACAATGAATAAATAATTCAAAAGCTGGACAACAGTTTGTAATGTTTTGTCGTTAATTATGTTTGCTACCTTTCTGTTTTAAAATTTATACAATAAAACTTAACGGCTGTTTAAAACTTTAGTTTTAAATAATTTTATCTACACTGTTGTCACCTTCTGCCCCCCAGAGTTCAAAATAATATACATATTTTTCTAATGACTATATACGTCTAAAGTCCCGCCAAAGACTATAACGGATATCTAAAATGGTTATTAAGTGATCAAAAAAGACAAAAACGAATCACGTAGACCACGATTCTGCTTGTATTGCATAGGCATACGTATGTTAATTTTAGAGGGCGTCATGTTTAAATTGAAATAGAATATTCTAAGTAATATTTTACTAAAAACTGCTTTAAGTAAATGCCAGGAAATAAACAAGAATAAAGTAATACAGTATAGCCCAAAATAAACAGAACTGAACTTATAATTATTTTATTGTTTTAAAAAAATACATATTATTGACACTTTATAACATGTTCTAAATGACTTTCTCCCCTATCAAGACAGACTTTATACCGGTATTCCGATATCATACTGATAGATTTCTCGTAATGTTATGGATCGGCGATCCTCAAATCCGGAAAGAAGGCTCTAACAGCATCCTTTAACTCATTTATGGTTTGGTTAGGTTTACTAACCAAGACCTCAAAACAGACTTTATACCGGTATTCCGATATCATACTGATAGATTTCTCGTAATTTTATGGATCGGCGATCCTCAAATCCGGGAAGAAGGCTCTAACAGCATCCTTTAACTCATTGATGGTTTGTTGCAGGATAGGGTAAGTCAGGAAATCGTGAAATGAATTTGTTTGGAAAGTGTACCTGAAGAAATTGACGAACTGCGACAGGAGTATGGCAAGAGAGAAAACTTGTCTCTCCTGTTGCCGACAAGAATGTAGAGCGTAGAATAATTTTAAATCATTTTAAACTGTTTGTCCTTATTTTAGTGTAGTGTTATGTACAATTTATGTTCAATTTCATGTTTATTACATTCTGCGCTTGCCGGATAGCCCAAATTTGACGAAATGCTCCTGGTGATGCTGTAGAAAGCGAAAGTACTTGGGCAAGATTTGATTATTAAAATTGTGCTCGATATTTGCCTTTCATTTTTCAAAGTTCATTTATTCGAGCATTTAACCTTATATCAATTAATATTTTTTTAAGGATTACTTGACAAGTATATACTATACTCTGTTTTTTAACCAGGAGGAGTAAACCAAAAAGACAGATTCACACCCAAGAAAGTTACTAGAAAAGTCACCAAATACATCTTCTTTTTTTGTTGATTATCAAGTAACCGAGTTATCAAGTAATCGAGTAATCAATATCGGACAACCTCACACGTCAATTTTAACCTAACTTTAATTATGTTTAAATAATAAAATATTTTTTTTCAATACACTTTCAATATATATTATAATTATTACAATAAAAAAAGGACTTTTTCACGTTTGGTCCCATGTATATATATTTGAATATCGGGTGATCCAGTTTTAGAGATCTCTTGAGTCTATGGTATTTAATTATAATTTAGAGAATATTTTGATCGGGAGAATCAATAATATTACAGATCTAAGTATTGTTTTTTCTCAGAAATTTGTCTTTTAATAGTGGACCATAGTCTTATTCTGGTATGATCAATTTCTTGAATCTAGTTTTTTTTCTTACCAGATACTTTGTATAAATAAGTGTGTACTTAAAATTTCTTTAATGCTGAATTCTTGTTTAATTTTGACAGTGAGTTTGTCCCATTTGTTATCAACAAATAAAATTTACTAAAAAATACTGGATTTCTGTGAGATAATCAACAAATCCAATCTATTATGTTACATTATTGCATAATTTTGCAGTTTTCTTGTGATAATCTACAACCAGGAAGAACAAAACCAACTGTATCAATACAATCAAACTAAAACACAACATTACTTTACTAATGTTCTTTTATTGCGATGAAAACAAAATGGAAATGCTTCTTAACAAGTATACACTAAATTTAAAGGGTAGTTGGCGTTTTTCTTTTGATAATTAGATAGAAATAACATACATTTATAAATTTATAAACACTTTAAACTATATTTAGTATAAATATTATCTAGAAAAATATCACATTAAATACTATTCGCATATCACCAAGTCCAAGTTATTACAAATAACTTAAAGAGTCAGAAATCGATTTATATATTAGACGAAAATAATAATAATAAATAAATTTCACAAATGTCATTAGTGTCAATATGTCATAATTTAGTGGAGTAAACTTGCCTGCGGTTGGACCAATTGCAAACAAGCATTACCGAGCGGAAAATTTGAATTACTCCTCCTGGTTAAAAAACAGACCATAGTTAATTTAAATATGACAGCGCACACAAAGAGACATCTATGTTTAAGTTTCCGTACTGTTTATTTTGGGCAATACTGTATTACTTAATAAAGAAATCAGATAAAAAAAATGGAGGGCAAAGGACAAATAATGGCTAAATGAAAAATATAAAACAGGTAGACAAATTATTTAACAAAAATAAAGACGATATTACCCTCAGACGATCTAGTAATATAAGCCCGCAAGTGAAATAGAACTAGCAATTAGGTCATTACTACTGAATACAAAGACCACATAGATCTACTGATCGCAAAATTGATTTGTTGCAATACATTTTATAACAAATACCGAAACAACTGAACTAGATGAAGTGTGGAGAATATAGACTAATACAAAAATAAATATATAATATAGACGGTTGAATTTCTGTTCAATTCGAGTCTATCTCTCACCACAGAGATTTGTGAAGACTAACCTACAACTAAAATACACTGTATAGCTAACAATTATAGTAAGAGTCTATGCTAATAGCGACCTCTACATGAAAAGACTGATAATTATGGTAACATTATATACAAATGTATATAACGTTATGTATGTTAGTATAGGTTGCTGTTAGCTCGATCCAAAATAAAAACAATCATGCTCAAAAATTACCCATCAAACGTGGAGTTAAGAAACAAGTAATACAAAGAAATCTTTGGGGAGCCCATAAATGATAAACAGGAAGGAGTAAAAATAGGCGGAGAAATAATTATTAGATACGCTGACGATACAGCCATTCCTGGTAATTTTGAACAGGTCAAAAGTAAATCAGTGTTGACTTTGCTTAGATGGAGAGAGGATAGAATGTGTAAACCAATTTATATAAACCATTTTTAATACTTTGGCAGCTCGTTGAAGTGAAAGAAAACTGTGATGAAAAGGTAATTAGCTAGAATATAAATATCATTAAAGGCGTTTATGACATGAAAACCTATCAATACATTTTTGTGAGAGAGTACTAAAATGCTATGTATGGTCTATCTTATTTGACGACGATGAGACATGGACATCAAAAACCAAAAAACCACAATACCGTACGTAAAATACTGTGGGTCTCGCATATCCCAATGAAGATGTTCTTTGAATGATAAAGACAGATCTACTGCACTTATTATAAAGAAAGATAAAACAGAATACTTGGGCCACATAGAGCAATACGCCAAATGCATCTTCTTCATTTTATAATACAAGGAAAAGTGTAAGCAAAAAGATATATAGCCCGAAAAAAGTTCTCATGGTTGCATAATATCAGGAAATGCTGTGGTCTCACGGTGGAAGAATTATTTCATACATGAGCAAATAAAAGAAGATTTTGGCAAATTGTACACATGATGGCAGCCAACGTATAAATACGAAAACGGCACTTCAAAAATAAAGACGAAATCTAGTCATTACAATTTATAATATTCTCCAAAGTGTTATATATTCATACGTCCACTTGCGGTACGACCTTTGTAAAACTCGGGTCTTCTAGATCTGGATCTTCTAATCGTCTCGTTCCTTGTTATCGCATACTCATCCTTTTACGTCTATCTCTAGAAAATGCTCATCCAGTAACTTAATTCTTGGTCTACCTCATAAGGTGTCTTGCGTTTTTATATTTTATGTGATGTATGTATTACACGTGTCTTGTGGTCTATGCTATAGTTATTCCAACTTATTTATAGTCGAAATGTATGTCCGTTGTGAAGTTCGACCGATGTGAGCCCGAACCGCAGATTTTGGAGCCACGAGTGTCTTCTCATGCCTGGCGCTCGTTTACTGTCTATTTTCCCCTGGACGATCAATTGCATTAAACGGTACTTATCGTGTCTCAATATCTGGCCTAGATATTCAAGCTTTCTGTGTTTAATTGTGCTCCTTTTTACTCCTTTGTGATTTCTTTCTCCTTTCCGATTTTTTGGATTACCTCTATGTTGGTGACATGTTTGGTCCAGGATATACCAAGAATGTGTCGGTACACCCACATTTCAAATGCTCTTAGTTTTCTCGTGAGTGTCTTTGTCAGCGTCCAAGCCTCCACACCTAGTAAGATCGGAAAAGGTAGCATTTAACTAGACTGAGTTTTAAAAGAAGAGACAAATCCTTACTCATGAGAAGCTTTTTCATATTATTAAATGCAGCTCTAGCTCGTTCTATTCTCGCCTTAATTTCTGTGGCCTGTTCCCATTTTGTATTTACGTTGGTGCCAAGGTACACATAAGATTCTACATGGTCAATTAGTATGTTACTTATCCGTAATTGTCGAGCAAGTTGTTGCTTTTTGCTTATCAGCATCCACTTTGTCTTCTTGAAGTTGAGGCTCAGGCCGTATTCTTCACTGACTGAATGAACTATTTCGGTTACCTGTTGTAATTTGTCTATTTATATAATAAAATAAATAATATATAAATAGACGAATATATATATTTATATATATATATATATTATAATATATATATATATATATATATATATATATATAAATATATATATATATATATATATATATATATATATATATAAATATATATATCTATATATATATATATATATATATATATATATATATATATATAATAATATTATAAAATAATAATATTTTCCATACATTTGTTCAATATATTCTCGGAATAAATATTTAATAGGAGTGGGATAAGATACACCCCTGACGGACTCCACTTTTGATCAGCACATTTCCAGTGAGTTCGTTGCAATTTTTGCTCTTGCTGTTTGACCCCAGTACAGGTTTGTCACAATTCGAATGTCCTTGTCGTCAATACCTGTCTTTCGCAGAATATCTATCAATTGTTTATGATTGACATTGTCAAATACTCTTCTAAAATCCACAATAGATTTATAAGCACCTGGACAGCAAAAACTGCTTCTCTAGTTTCAAGTGCTTTCCGAAAACCAAACTGCGATCTATTATTATTTGACTCACATTTATCATATATTCTTCTATGAATGATCTTAGTGAACGCTTTAGTGATATGATTGATCAAGCTTATAAGCCGGTAGTCATCACAGATCTGGGCATTTGGTTTCTTCGGGATTGTAATAAATGTTGACTGCAGCCAGTTCTCCGGGATTTTACCGCTATTATATGTTGCTAAAATGTACAACTAGATTATCAAGGAACTGTTTATTTAATTTGCATAGGATTTTTAATATTTCGCAGGGTACATTGTCTGGACCTACTGATTCTTTTTTAGTGCTTCAATGGCATCTTCTATCTCCGATTTAAGGATTGAAGGACCTGTTTCTCCTTTTCCATATATGTGATCATCAGTCCTTTCAGATGCAAAAAATTTTTCTATGTATGATTTCCATGTTTGTCAGATAGTTTCCATCGCTATCTTTTGCTGTTGGTTGACTTATTAAATTTCCTCTTGTTTGTCATTCATTTTTTTTGTGCATATAGTAACTGTTGTACTTCCGTTCGTATTGTTCTATTTCCCTGCATTCGTTGGAAAACCATTTTTCTTTCGCTTCTCGAATTTTCGTTCTTACGATTTTGTGGATCTGCTGATATTTTTCTGCATTTTTATTCTTGAATTTACGTCTTTTAACCATCATATCCATTATCTCATCAGACATCCATTCTTTCTTCTTCTGTCTGTCACGCTTTAATAGGGTCGCGCATGTTGTTTGGATTGCTTCCCTCGAATTATTCGATCTCTCTATTATATCCGACGTGTTCTCGTTAATGTCGTTTATTTTCTTTCCTAGTGGTTCTCGTACTTTTATTTTGGTTTTTGGATTAGTGAGTTTTTTAATAGCAATTGTGTTTAAATTAGATCTTTTCTCGAGCCGTTTTACTCTCATGATCATTCTGCATACCAACAGATTGTGGTCCGTAGGAACTACGGCACCAGGGTACGTTTTTGATGATTTTATTATATTTTTATATCTTGTTGATTATATAATCTATCTGATTCCTTATGATGTTGTCAGGTGAGTCAGCGGGGGATTTCCATGTGTAAAGTCGACGTTTGGGGAGCTTAAAGAGTGTATTACTTAACAGCAGGTTATATTCCTGGCAGAATCGAAACTGAGATACACCGAACACATAGAAAATGGTATAATAACCTTAAAAATAACAATTTGGAGAAAAAAGCACAAAACAGATCAGAATAGAGAAGAATCCTGGTACAGGACAAAACCAAAGAGAAGGAAAGAAAGGAAAATACCGAACAAAATTATTAAAAGAGTGCCAGTAGGAAAAAGAACAAGAGAAAGATCGAAACTGAGCTACACCGAACACATAGAAAATGGTATAACAACCATGAAAATAATTGGGGAAAAAAGCACAAAACAGATCAAAATGGAGAAGAATCCTGGTACAGGACAAGAACCAAAGAGGTTTATAGAGCCAGTGATAATGATGATTGACAGTAATATACTAACATGTAATTTAAAACAACAGATACTTCTATAATAATTAATAAATGATAACATGTTCAGTTTACTCATCTTTATTCTCAATTCTGTGTTATTTATCTGTTCGTATATTTTTTGAATGTTTTAAGCTAGTTGTATCTTTTGGTTTGTTTGCTCTTTAACTTAATCATAGCTTAAATGAAGGGTTAAGGCTTGAATATCTTAAATAAGTAAGTAAAACGTTTTATAACGTTTTTCATACATTACAAAAATATAAAGGTAATTATTTTATAAGAAAGGCCTCTTAAGAAATAAAGTATAAACAATAGTTAATTTTTTATACCTACGCTTATGATATCTAGTGACCATTGTGGGATCGGTCAATTGACACATATATTAGTGTGGCACTAAGTGTCGGACTACTCCGTGATTGCCCAATACTCTATGGTTATGCCGCTCGCGTAAAGCTAACACTGGACGCGAGACGTGTTATTAAGCCGCTCTGTTATTAGGGCGGCCGCTGGGCCGCCCCTTTCGCCCAGTGCCCATACATCACCGCACACTCACATACAAATATATATGTACATGAATATATATACTCATCTTTGTATCACTGCATACAAAAGTCCTTATTCGATTTCTCTTTCCTGCAAACGTTTATATGCGAATGAACTTTAAAGCTTGAATGAATATTAATACTTGCAGATTTATGACTTTTTACCTCTACTTGACCATACATTACGAAGCCGCAAACAGCATTTTGCTTTATATTTTCAAGTTTTTAAATATTTCAAATTAGAAATTGTTTTAGAAGAACGTCAGTTAATTCAGTGAACTTTATTTTAAAGCTATTCTAATTTTATTTAAAAAATATGAATGAATGACGTGAGCGAAGTTTTAAACCCGATTTAATAATAAATAAAAATTGAACAAATTTTCTCGTCTTCTGATGTATCATAGTATTTCCAATTTGCCACACAGTTCTTTCTTTTTTCTATACATTTTATTGTATTTTTGTATGTTAACTCTCCGTGGTACAGGTGAGGCCTGTCAGTCCAGGCAAAACACTTTTTTTACATTGCTTTTACAACTATTTGCTAAAATTGTTTGAAATTCTAGGTACCATTCAAGTTTAAGAATCTGCATATATACTCATTGCATCTGCATTTATTATATACCTGTATAACATGCCTGTTACAGAAAATATCTTCAGTTGTTACCTAAAGGTCCCCGTAGACACTTCGGTTCAGAGCCAGCAAACCAAGTTTCGTAGTCTTACGTTGCCATGAAGTAAATGTCTAAAACTTAAACATCCTAGAATATTATCAGCAGCAATGTCATTTTAAATAGATTTAATTGTATTTAAGGGGTTTTTACTTGTAGAGTTAGTGGCTTCACTCACGTATACCTACTAGAAGCACTGATGATGGAGTACTCATTTCAAAAACGTTCTGTGAAGCTCCAAAGGTTTCTTTTAATAATAAAATTAACAAGATAATAATAATTTCGTAAATTTTGCACAAAATAAATCAGCTATATTCATAATAAATCGGTAAAATTAATATATTAATTTGATTTTAAGATCTACAGTGGGTGTTCAAATTATTATGATCACTTCAAAAAACTTTGTATTTTGCGATTTAATAAAGAATAAAACTGCATATAAGCGTCTAATGATGTGAATTTAATAAAAAAAATAAATTATAAACACGTTCTTTTACAAAATTTTAAAATATTTTTTTATTTGACCTTAAATAGAAATTTTTTTTAATATTTTATGTGATCTCTTTAGCTTCGATGACAGCTTTGATCCTCCTTGGTATGCTTTGAATATTTCTCAGGCAGTCTTCTTTTATTTTATCGTTTATATGCCAAGTGGCAATGAGTCTCTCAATTAACTGCTGTTTATTTGTGGCAGCGGTGGCAGCCGTAGCTTAGTGGCTATGTTACTGGCTTAACAGGCTGGAGGGCCCGGGTTCCAATCTCGGCACCTACTAAATTTTCAATTTCTACTGTGGCAGTTTCCTGGACAATCCCCCTCTTCATAAGCTCCCATAGATTTTCGATCGGATTGAGGTCTAGAGAATTACCTGATCACGTCAGTACTTTAATTTTCTTTTTTTTCCAGCTACGATGTTACTGTTTATGTCTTATGGCACGGTACTGAATCGTGCATAAAGGTAAAATCATCCGATTCGCTAAACCAGTCTTTGATTTGTGACATGAGCTTTCTTTACAGAACTTTCAATATACTGATGTTAATTCATCATTCCATTCATAATGTACAGCCTCTCTGTGCCCTTACTGCTGATTACAAACCATATCATGATCTTGAACTATAAGATATTTTTTTAGGATAAAAACAGTGGTTATAGGGATTTAAACTTTAGTAGTGACGTAATTTACCTTATTCTAATCCTCAATTGCCAATTTTCGTGTTCTTTGGCCCATCCCTGTCTCTTTTTCATCATTGCTATGGTCAACTTTGGTTTTTTGGCAGGGCGTAATGATTTTAAACCTTGATCCTTCTGCGGACTGTCATGTCAGAAACTGGCATCCCAGCTTCACGAATAAGTCCCGTGAGAATTCTTCTTGGCTTCTTTCTATTGTTTTAGAAGATATCCCTCATTTTTATTTCGTCTCTGGGTGTAGTGACACACTTTCGACCACATTTTTGGGCACGCTGGTGAGTTAGGTGTTTGTTGGTATCAATTTTTTTCTTGATATCGTTCACTGTTGCCAGCGCTACTTGGCATTGTTGAACTATCTGACGTTGAGAAAGCTTTGTATTCAGTAAAAGTGTCTTTATCTCCACTATTTTAATCACAGGAACGTTTTTAGCCTTACCCATTATGATTTTCTTCTCAAAAATCAAAATGTTTTTAAATGTCTTTAAAATAAAATCTGATAGTTTTTTGTCACTCACAATCACCACTAATACATTAACAAAACATACTACAAAGAAAAAACGATACTAATCTTTCAAAAACATACAAATTCAGTTGTAAACTTCAAGCGCAAATTCACCACAATGTGTATGTTGTCACATAATTTGACACAAATGTCAGTTCCAGAGCTGTAAACGTCAAAAAAGTAAGGTTATTAGTGACAAAATATATTGGCATACCTTAATCGTATAGCAGCATATGATTTTGTTATAAAATTTTTGATCAAATTTGAAAAACTTAAAGTTTTGTGACTGGCCATAATAATTTGATCACCCACTGTACAATAAGATAAATGATATGAAGGTGTACGAGATAAAAAAGCAACTTTGAATCATTTAGTGAGGTCTGGCAAGAACAGAATAGACAATAAATACAAACAATTTTTGAGACTTTCATTCAACATTCATTCAATATCAGCTTTTATTCATCGAACTTGTACATAGTAAATATAATGTTAAGCATGCGATAAATGCATTCCTTAGTTTAATATATAGAGATAATCAAATGATGAAAAATAAATAAATCAAGACACTTATATGTACATTTAATTTCAAATCTCATTGCTTTCTTTGTGGTGGGTTTTTTGGTAATATTTTAAATCTGTTTAAAATAATGATAAAAGAGATAATGTATTACAGTATATTTAAAAATAAAACAAATTAGATGATTTTGTCAAAATCATTTCAGCTCGTTTGAGAAATGTGCTTGTTTAGTCGCAGTAAAAGCGCATTATCATACGGCTAGTGGACTTATAAGATAAGAACTGCGTAAAAAAAGGGTCGCTCAGCATGTAAAAATACTCAGAATTTCAATTATCTTATATATTATACAATTTTCTATAGCAAATATAATTAGAATTTAATAAATCAACTTTTTTACTGAAAAAAATTGTAGCAACCACACTTTGTAGATAAAATCTCCTTTAAATGCTATCTTTTTAAAATATACATTTGGGTACTTTTTCGATATTAAATTAAAATAAAGAGAAAACATACATATTTGAAATAAAATAAATTATAGCGTATTAATTTAGGGTATAAAAAGGAAGTTTTCACCAAACTTAAAAAAAAAATTGGAAAATGTAGAAGAAAATAGTTTTATAAAAACTAAAAACTTGGTTATCGAGTTTTTCGCATAAAATTTGAGGCTATGTAAAAAAATTGTAACTACATCTTTTCTTTTCTTTTCAATACTTAACATTTTGCTATTTACCTTTTTTCCATTAGACTTAGAGTTTTACCGGAAATCGTGATAAACCCCTTAAAATTCACCTTTTACTTTTCGGTCTCAGATCACCCATAATTTACTTTTTCTTTAATTTTTGTTATATTTATACAGAGAACTTAAAAAATAATGGAAAGGATTTTCCCTATGTCTAAAGATGGATGTTCTTAACTTAATAGATAGATAGATTGGTATTCTTTCACCAAGTTCCACAAAAATAAAAATTAATACTATCACAAGGTTTTTTATAAACACAATCATACGTAATTTAGTCTTAATTATTGGGTTTACTTTTGGATAAAACATATTTTAATGAACAATACCTGATAAATGTCATTATAATCCTGTATTTATTTCCTATTACTTCAACTCTTTCTGATGAAACGGGTATGGATCATCTTGCTCTCTTCGAACAATTTCTTGTAAATATTTCTCAGAATCTTTTTTAATGTTGTGTTTTTCAATTTTTTCTTTTGTGACAATGGATAATATTTTTTACATACTATAAGATCAAATCGCCTTACATGAATTATAGGAAGAACCCCCTTCTATTAAATATGATATATTGCGCCTCAGGTATCAGAAACAAGAATGGACGGTGAAAAAACTACGATACTTAAATCATAACACCTTCTATATCAAAATAATATAGAAACAAGATAATTTAAAGTAATAAAATATATTTTGATCAATAGAAAAATTAAACATTTATTAAAGAAAACAAAAGCCATTTTAAATAGAGTCCTATAAGTTCTCTTTTTTTTTTTATTTATTTACGCTGTAACCACCAGGGTTATTAGCGACCTAAATGTAAACTACAGGTACAGTTAGAAAAAAATTACAATAAATGATATAGTCCTGAGTCTTTAAGGTAACTTATTGTGTTTTTAATGTTCATATTTTTTCCTAGGGCTTCCTTCATGTTGTTTGGTATAGTGTGCTTCTTTCTTGCTGTTTCATATTTTTTGCACTGAGTTAGTATATGTTTCACGGAGAGTGTTACTTGACACGTTTCACATATTGGCGGCACAGTTCGCGTAAAGAGGTGTTTATGTGTAAAGTTACTATGTCCTAGTCGCAAACGTGTTATTTTCACTTGATCGTGTCTATTCGCTGTGGGTTGGAGCCACGGTTTCACTAATTGTTTGATTTCTTTTAGTTTATTTTGTGATACACTCCACTTATTTTGCCACGCACTTAACACTTTATGTTTTATTTCTGACCTAAAGTCATCTGAAGAAACCTCATTAATGAGAATGGAGTCCTGGCTGGAGGATGCTAAGCGGGCTAGTTCATCTGCTTCTTCATTTCCTTGTATACCTGAATGTGATGGAACAAACATGAAGTCAACAGTGATCTTATTATTATTTAGAATCTCTATTTCTGATTTGATACGTGAGGAAATTGGATTATTGGTATATAAACGTTTTATAGTGTGAAGTGAGCTTAGTGAATCGGTTATTATGAGAGACGGGGACTGTTTCGTCTCTTTTATGTGGATAAGTGCTTGTAATATTGCAAACAACTCCGCAGTATACGACGAAGTAATGGGATTGAATTTAAATTTTAAAGATGTATTGGGTGTAAGGATGGCTGCACCAACACCGTCTGAAGATTTGGATGCGTCAGTGTATATCTTATAGTGATTTTTATAAGTTTCCATTTCTGTTAAGAATGATTGTTTGATCAGGCCTGTTATAGTCTCACGTTTTTTATATATACTAAGGTTAGTATTAATCTTGGGAATTGGTATTAACCAAGGTGGAGAAGTTAGGAAATTTGTTGGAAGAATTTCAGGAAATTTAAGATGTAGGTCATGAAGATTTCTTCTAATTCTTTCGTAAAATGGTGGATCTAGTCTTCTTGTAGAGAAAGTGTCTTGAAATCGATCTGTGAACGTATTGGTATAAGTAGGGTGTTCTTTATTACTAGCTATTTTAGAAGCATATGAGAGAGAAAGGTATTTGCGTCGTAAACTTAGTGGTGGTTCTCCTGTTAAGCATTGTAAACTTTCAACTGGTGTCGTGCGAAACGCGCCTGTAGCTATTCGTAAAGCTGTGTTTTGAACAGTTTCTAATGTTTTCAATACAGATACTTTGCTTGATGAATAAACTATTGCACCATAGTCGAGTTTGGATCTAATTAAAGATTTATATACATGTAATAGTGTATTTTGATCTGCTCCCCAGTTTTTGCTGGAAATAGTTTTCATGAAATTTAGTCCTGCTTGGCATGATTTTTTAAGTTCTTCTGTATGTTTTTTCCAGGAGAGCTTTTGGTCGAAAACCATACCTAAAAATCTGATATTATTTGTGAAACTAAGGGTTTGATTATATAGCTTTAGATGTGGAATTAGAGTGTTATGTTTTCGTGTGAATAAAATACATTTAGTTTTTGTCGGTGAAAATTGTAATCCGGTAGTCCTAGACCATGATTCTAAATTATTAATTGTTTGTTGTAAATGTTTTTGAATAGATGTAGGGTTTTTTCCTTTGGCAAATAAAACCAAGTCATCAGCGTATAATCTTCCTTTAACAATCGGTGAGCATTGTTGAAGTATGTCGTTTATGGCTATTAGAAAAAGGGTTGAGCTTATAACTGATCCTTGTGGTACTCCGTTCTTTTGAACTTTTTTATCTGAGTTAGCGTTGTCTGATCGAACTATGAAGCTGCGAGAATGAAGAAAATTGGAAATAAATTTTAACATATTGCCTCTGATATTCCAATTATGCAATTTTGATATGATATTGTATCGCCAGACAGTATCATAAGCTTTATTAATATCAAAAAAAACTGCGATACAATCTTGCTTATTTGCAAATGCTTCATGTATTCCTGACTCTAAGTCTATTAAGTTATCTATAGTGGATCTATTTTGTCTAAATCCACTTTGTTGTGGTATAAGGAGTTTTTGTTGTTCTAAATACCATCTCAGCCTTTTATTTACCATTTTCTCTAACACTTTACATATAATATTGGTTAAAGATATTGGTCGATATGACTCAGGTGATGTCCGGGATTTCTCAGGTTTAAGAAGTGGTAGTATTATTGCTTCGGACCAAGTTGATGGGAAAACCTGGTTACTCCAGATAAAATTATAAAGGTCTAGTAATAAATTTTTTCCATTGTCTGGTAGATGTAGTAGAAATGCTAAGGGGATACCGTCTGGTCCTGGGCTTGAATCTTTGGAAGAGTTTAAGGCTTCAGCAAGTTCTATGAAGGAAAAAGGAACGTTAAGGTTGTGAATCTCATGTCCGTCGAATCCCAATACGTTTTTTTCTACGTTGTTTTTATGTATTTTAAAATTATCAGTGTAATTTTCGTCACTGGAATTTAATTCGTATTGGTCTGCTAACAAATCTACGATTTCTTTTCTATCACTAATTATTTTGTTATTTTTTGGACTAAGTTCTCTTTAAAATATCAAAAAAAGTACAGTCTATAGATAATTTAAATCTACGCTTCCACTATTGGTTCTTCTTCTTTAGTTGCCGAGTCCGCGACGAAGGTTGGCAATCATCATGGCTACTCTGACCTTCGAGGAAGCTGCTCTGAACAATTACCTTGGTAATTGGAGAGATTAGGGAATACAGGAATACAGGAATACAGGAATATACTCCAATAATACAAGCATTGGCGACAGCTTTGTCTTGAGGACGAGCTGCGCCATTTTTGAAGCGAAGATTTATGCGATACTGCAATGAGCAAAAGAAATTATTTAGAGTTCTTTTATATTGGATGACAGTCAAGCGGCACTGAAGGTATTGGTGTGTTAAAAAGTACCGTCTAGGCTGGTGTGCGACTAAAACAAAGAACTAAATGAAATGAGGGACCGGAATAAGGTTAAGCTTGTCTGGCTACTAGAACATCAGGTCATCGAAGGCAAAATAAAAACAGGA
This sequence comes from Diabrotica balteata, assembly GCA_918026665.1. Taxonomy (NCBI): domain Eukaryota; kingdom Metazoa; phylum Arthropoda; class Insecta; order Coleoptera; family Chrysomelidae; genus Diabrotica; species Diabrotica balteata. The sequence continues at coordinate 79,312,262 of OU898283.1, read as the reverse complement.
TCAAACGAATTAAACCAACTAGCTGCAACTCTGGGAGTACCAAAGGCAGCAGTTGTTGGGGCTGTAGATGATTAGATCAAAGAAAATCATGAGCGACATTAAGAGAGATTAAAAAAAAACAAATAAAAAGTCTTCATTGGTGGACAACATTCTATGTGGTTGACTAAATCTTCATTGGTAAACAAACTAAGAACAGTAATACGAATGTTGCCGGGCATGCACCAGTAAAAATTTTTCTGAATAAAATAGATATTTACAATAGACCTTAACTACAGACTCTGTGAAAAGGATTTATAAACCGTAAAACATGTATTATGCGATTGCGAGGCTCTGGAGCGTGAAAGACAAAAATTGTATGGGAGACCGTGGTACATTTAGGACACACCAAGCAAAAGACCTGTACAAACTTCGAAAACAAAATCTTCAGGATACAAAATTGTAAACATAAATACTACTCTCCTCTACTACGCTCCTACTATTTAAAGTAGGAGCTTTGTCCGCCCACTTATTGTTATATGGTGCGTTACCAACAACGATAATATTATTGGGGGTAAATTTAAAAATTTTAAAGTAATTTTTCTATCAACCTTACGTAATCTTAAGTCGTAAGCTTTTATATGATGCTTTCTCACTTTTTGTAATTTGTAATTTTGGGTTAGTATAATTTTGTATTAACTAGTTTTATTGTGGAATGATCAAAAATAAAATACTTTTTAGGGAATAACCACAAAAATGATGTGTGTTTGACTTCCAGATCTGAAGCTGTTTCCACAGTATATTAAGAAAAAGTATGTATTTTTGAATCGAAACCATCTACAAACTCTAACGCATTTATACAATAATAAATGACTCACGTGTTACTCTCGAAATCACTAATCTTTAATGTCTCAAGTATTAAGATAATTATGGGAATCAGTTTTGTGTAAATAACAGATCTGTAATATTTTTATACTGTATAATTAACTACTGTATTATACAGTACATGGTTATGTTCTGTGTGTTATTTTATGACAAGTTTAGTTCTATCCGAATAAAACGTTTAAAGGTTTTTATAAGTAAAACAAGATGGTGTTGTAAATCTAAAAATTTTGTTAGTTAACGTGGAAATTGAAAGATACTAGTAGAGTGTTTTGTACACGAAAAACTCAAATAAAAATCTCAGAAGCACTGAAGTGGCTTTTATATTTTGCACACTATATCGGGCCTATATAGGGACGCAGGTTTACTTCGTAGAAAGGAATATATGGGTGACGCATGCTAAAGCCCTATTTTTGAGTTTGTCTTCGACCAATCACTATCAAATAAGTCTCAGTAGGGTAAAACATATCATTACTAGGACGAGGCATAAACTTTTAGATAGAAAGGACAGATACTTCATTCCTTGTAGCTGTGTAATATACCGATCTCTAGAACAAATGGTTTCGTTGAGAATAGAAAAAGTAGTGCGCAACCTAATTATTATTATCTACGTTGTTACATTAATTATAAATATGTTGTCAAAAAATATTTAGAAAGATACATCTAAGTACTGTTTATAAATTTTAAGATTATCTGATTTATCTCGACGACATAAATATAGTATATATCGTATTATATCTTGACGATATAAGTAATATAATCAATTTAAAAACTGGCAATAATTAAATATACATTATAATCTAATTACTTAATATTTTAAATAATCTAAATTACCATAGATTCTTTTTCTTCGTAGTCGTTCGCTCGAGCATCGTGGAAAATCATGTAGGAATATTTTTTAATGAAACTCAAGGAAACAGAACAAGAGGAAGGTCCCATAAAAGATGGATAGAAGACGTAGAGAGGAATCTTAAATCATCAGCAAGGAACATCAGGCAGTGGCGAAGGAAAGTATCCGACAGAGCAGAATGGAAGAACATTGTTAAGCAGGCCAAGACTCACAAAGGGTTGTAGCGCCATTAGAAGAAGAAGAACAAAAGATTCATACCTATTTTTAGCCGTCTCAATGCAATTACACATAGATGTATCTATCATTTGTGATCTTTGATCAACATAACGTGTGGGTGATCTTTCTCTGAACCTTTCCCTTTAAGTTTTTCCTGTACTACCAGCTTTTCGAGCGGATGGAAATTCTTTCTTATAATATGACCAAAATATTTTTCATGACGTTCTTCTGATTTGATTAATCGTTTAGTGATGTTGAAATCGGAGAGGATTGAGTCATTGCTATGTTTCTGGTTCCATGGAGTTCTTAACATTTACCTCCAACTGAATATTTCACAACTAGTTATTAATTTATTGCCCATCTGCTGATTTATATCGTTCATGACTCTGCAGCATAGGCAACAATGAAAAATGTATGAGTGTTTTGATAAACATAATTTTTGTGTTTTTTTTTTGAGATTCCGTGATTTTTTCATTTTATTTGAAGTTTGGCAACAACAGATTTGCCCATAGTGATTCTTCTTATATCTTTCTTATAGTTACCGTTGTTGGCGATTTTTGCACCTTATGAATAGATCATGAAGCTATACAAATTCTTTTATGACCTCAACTTTACCAACACGTACCAGGCTAGGTTATTATTCTTTTAATCAAATAATTATCATCACTTTACTGTTTATTGTGTTGATTTGTAAACCTAATTTATTTCATATTTTACTCATCTTTAAGATGTTCGTCGATTGTACGGCTAATTACGAACATTGGAGGCCCAGGTAACATCAAGAGAAGGGTGCTAAATGGAGTGTTCCAGTCGGTGCTGACCATTGCTGTCCCCGTGTGGTACAGCGTGCTGAAACGAAATGGCTATACGAAATACGCCAAACCGATGGAGACTTCGAAGCTGCGAATACTCCTCAGGGTATCTAACGCCTACAGGACGGCCACAAATGAGGCTCCTATATGCCATTTAAGAGGTGATACCGATCGTCTTGTGCAAAAAGCGAGCAAGGGAGGGTGTATACGTGGTATATGCGGGTGTATAGATTAGAAAAGAGAGAGAGAGAGAGAGAGAGAGATAGAGAAAGAGAGAACGATAGAAAAGTGGCACAGAAAATGGACGAATGATAGCGGAAGGACAAGGTGGACGAAGGAGCTTATTCCCGATTTGAGGCCGTGGTGGGAATGTAAGATAATAGCAAATATGCCTCAGCGGATTTTACTGTTTGTGGGGTGTTGGTCGTTCGCCGTCATCTGTTCAATTGCCAGAGGTAGGTACCAATGCGATAGAGGACTTCGAGAGGCAAATGAGTTTCAGGCTAGATGAAAGAAACATGGTAAACATAATATTGAGGGGAAAAAGATAATGCAGAGAAGGGTACTGTCTGATGCGGGCATTTCTTAAAATGTTTGTCTGTGGCTCATCTTAATTTAATTAGAGATTTTTTAAGCAATTTGTAAATTGATTTTACACTAAACACTGAAACAGTTCTGTAGTTATTTTGTTATTATTTATAGATTATTTCGTCCCTACCATTTCCAACTATCGAATGTGAAAAGTGGTACTTTTCAGGAGAGCAAAATAACTCTTTTTTAGAGAATTCTAAATCAGCGCTTTGACAAATGGAAATTTTTTTATATTTTTAAAAATTAATGTTTGATCCTTGTTAGATTGATATTAGAATAAAACTGCTAACCGTTTGCTTCTTTCCACAAAATCACATTCGTTATTTTGCTTTTTGTGTTAATCAACGATTTGTTTTGGTATAATGTTTTAAAATTGCGAATGTGGCATTTTCGACAGTTCATATTTGTATAATTTTAGCACATTTATTTGGTGCAATGTTTCAAAATTGCGAATGTGGCATTTTCGACAGTTCATATTGGTCTAATTTTAACACATTAATATTCTTAATGGAAAAGGAGGAAAATGAAAATAATCTCAATGTTCTTACAAAGTTTATTACAAATAATTTAATTAAAAATTGAAGTTATAGGGTAAAATGGGAAAATCATGTATAAAGAAATTATTAAAAGTATTTTTATGAAAGTACGTATTGATAGAAAATTAATGTAATTAGAAATGTTAAAAATAATCACAATACAATTATGGAACTTCACGTCCTGTAGATACCTCAAGTAATCAGTAGTAAAATAATGATAAATTAAAGTAAAGTCTTAAATTTTAGATTCAACGTTATCATTGTCTTCAGTTGCGTCAGGTTCTGGAAGACAATCTCTGGCAGTATTAGATGTTGGTAAATATTGGTAATATTGGTGGTATGGCCTAGGTATTAAGTTTTGTTCACATAGTGACAAGAGGTTTTTTTTCTTCATATCCGTGATTGGGAGTCTTTGGTCGTATGCCTTAACAGAGTTTATACTATTTTGTTTGCCTCTTTTTTGTATGGTTTCAAGAGATAAAAAGTTTCCGTCAATGCTAGCCTTCATGGAAAGTTTGTTATTTTCATTTTTCCGATACTGGTACCATATACACTGTGTGGACGACGTCCCAAAGGCAGCATTGTTTAATATTTTTTTAAATAATTCTCGTTTTGACAACATCACTGTTTTTGGTTTAGCTATACCCAGTTAACTGAATAATCAGATAATGAAAAACCGATAAAAACAAAATAATAAAGTTCCTCACCGAAAGAACTTCTTGGAAGAAATAATTCACACAATTATTGTGAATACATGCGTTTTGTTCTTGTCAGCAATGTTTAGTATTTTTAACATTTTGCAAATTATAATTGAATAACTTTATCAATTACAACTCTGAAACTAATCAATGTGACACATTAAAAAACAAAATAATAAAGTGCCTCACCGAAAGAACTTCTTGGAAGCAATAATTCACAAATTGTGAACACGTGCGTTTTGTTCTTGTCAGCAATGTTTAGTATTTTCGACAGTTTGCAGATTATAATTGAATAACTGTATCAAATACAACACTGAAGATAATGAATGTGACACATTCGTCATATTGCATTGTACATATATATGCCTTTAGTTATATTTATACAAAATAAAATATCGAATATTCCATTTTCGTCAGTTTGCAGCATATTCGATATTTTGACCAAAACAAAATGACAAAATGTTCATATTCGATGGTTTAGACAGAATATTTCCCGCGTTTCTGATCAAGCTACAATTTCGATATTTTGCTACAAGGTGTATCACGTTTAATGCAATTACAAGGTATCGAATCTGAAAAACTCGATTTTTCACATTCGATAGTTGGAAATGGTAGGGACGATTTATAATAGTCATTACTAACATTGTTGACCATTGCTTTTTAGTTGCTACACTGCATACACTCAACAACTTGGCTGACTCGAAAACAATTATGGAAATTTCCATATTTTAACATTCGCTGTTAATCTTTAACAAAATAAGTCCTGTATATCTTATCTGATAAAATAGATTTCGTTAAGATTAACAAAAACTCTGGAGGTGCATATGCGTAAACAAGTCAATCATTCCTAAAATAGTCTGTACTATGTACCAGATAACCCAATATTTTTGCATCAATCTAAATGATGTCGATTCTATTAGATAATCAAACACTTGTAGTGTATATGTCAATCGTTGGAATTAATTAATTGTGTATTTGATTTTAATTGGTTTTTTTTATTTCATATTATGTGTGCTTAATAGAAACCTCTTTCTTTTTAGTTTAATTATAGAATACACCATAATGCTTTATTAAATCGTTAGTAATGAAATCTGTCAAATCAGCAAACTCCTAATTCAATTTTGCTTTTACTTGTTTGTAATATTTCGTCTAATATACCCGAGGGTATTAAGTCTCATCTGCTTTTAATTATATAATTGCAATATATATTATAATTACTACTGCTACAATGATTTGGTAAAACAAAACCAAGCAGCAAAAGGTACCAACAGAGTTGTAATAAGTACAAAGACCCGCTTGAGTAGAAATTACGAGTACAAGGAGATTTGCATGGGCTTCTTAATTAGACACTGTACCTGACTGGACATACAGTGCGCACATAAAGTATGGAAAAATAAAGATATCTGTGAGACCTCGTAAGATATAGTAACAAAATTTTAAAGATTTAATTCTGTGGATTGCATCAGTGACCTTGGTTTTCTGTCTAATCCATTCTATTATTTCATGATCTCGCTTTGTTATACCTATGCATCGCCTTTAAGTAACTTTTAGTTTTGCTATTACCTCTTTCTTTAATGTCCAAGTTTTGCAGCCGTATGTCATGATTGGTAGTATACACTGATCGAATTCTTTTTCCTTCAGGTGGAGTGGCATCTTCGATTTAAATATTAATAAGTACATTTCTATAAAAAGATTTACAATCGAATTTCTTTTTTCTGCTGATTTCTAGAAGTAACGAGCCAGAATTATGTATTTATTCCTATTCCATTTTAATCCAATTTCATTGTTAGCTGCATTTAGGTCGCTCATAAATTCTTGTAGTTCCGCAGTAGTAACTAGCAATTAGAATGATGTTGACTGCAAATTTTAGATGACTGAGGTATTCTCCATCAATGAATATGTCTTTGTTTTGCCAGTTTATTTTGCTGAATATAAGTTTTAGAGTTGCTTTGGTGATATGACGTCTCCTTGCAGAACGCCTTTGATAGTGGGAAATTCTGGAGTGTTTTCATTAATTTTTACCTTAGCATAGGAAAGTGTCCTCGCGTCATTGCTATACAACATTTACACCAACGATCAACCCAAAATCCAACAAACAAGACAGTTTATTTACGCGGATGATACAGCTGTGACAGCTCAGAGAAGTACCTTCAAGTCGAAGTAAAACTGACAGATGCCCTAGAAGACTTAGCACTATACTACGACGAAAACCATCTGAAACCCAATCATACAAAAACCCAGGTGTGTGCTTTCAACCTTAGAAACAAGCATGACCGAAGGACACTGGAGGTGGAATAGCATGGGCAGATGCTGGAATACAATGAGACGCCAAAATACCTCGGCGTTTATCTGGATAGAACATTTCTTCTCTAGATGGGGAGCACAACCACACACTCCCCGTACTTCTGTCTTAACATTATGTTTTTCTGCCAACGAGTTTGGAGCACCAGTGTGGGAAAACTCTGCTCACGCTAAAAACGTCAATGTTGCGTTAAATGAAATCGATATTATCTGGTTGCCTGAAACCGACACCTATCAAAGAAGTCTACCCTATAGTTGGAATCGCTTCACCTGCTATCAGAAGACAGGTCACGTCAGAGATAGAATGAAAGAAGTAGGAGACGGATCGAGGGCACCCCTTGTATGACCACCAAGTTCAGCAAAGTAGATTAAGATCTCGGAAAAGCTTTCTGAAAAAATCACGATCCTTCCCGAAGAGCCAAAGACGTGCCGAATACACCTATGGCAAGCGTCAGCTACATCATATTTTGCTTCCTCGGAGAAAATGGTCGCTGGACACAATTTGTCGTATCCCACATGGAAAGCGCTAAACAGACTAAGAACTGGCGTTTCACGTTGTGGTAGTAACCTGAAGAAATGGGCATACCAGGAGAACGATACCTGCGACTGTGGCGCAGTTTAGAATAGTCACCATCTACTATCATGCATAGAGATGAGAGAAACCTGCACAAAAGAAGACCTATTCTTAGGAAACTGTTTTCCAGAATAAAAGGTTTAATCACCACTCAATATCTTCTTATCAGCCTCGGTTATCCTTGTTTTTGTGAAATTGCTTCTTCCAAGTATACTACAATGTTTTCATTATCAGCTTCCAACAATTTAAAATATTTTTCTTCTTAATAGCATTTCTAAACGGGCAAAATATTCTTCTTTATTTATTGTTTCTTCTTTGCTTCTTAGTTATAATCTTATTTTTCTTCTTAATGATCTCCAATCACCATATAGATATTATAATTTTAATATACTTTCAAATATGCTTTTAAATACTATAAAACTTTAAATTACTGATTAATGCATACTGTACTGTATAATTAATACTTTAATACTGACCACTGTATACTATCTGCTTGTACTATTTACTGATCAACAGACTGAATGATTGACTGCTTATTGAATGCACTGTCTTACTGTAACTGTTAACTATACAACTGTAACTGTCTTAATGAAAAACTATTTAACTGTTTCACTGTTTAACTTCTTAATTAACTAACTCCATCTTGTCTTGAACTGTCTAATCCCAACTGTCTTAATTGATAACTGTTTAATTGTTCTAATTTAATCTCATACTGTCTAATTTAATACTGTGTTAATCCCTCCTTGCTCAAATTACATCGTATTTATATCTTTTTATCCTTTCCGAATATTCTAGCAATATACCATGTTCGAAGTTTCTATTTTCTAGATATATGAATGTTCTTGAATAGTCTCACTCGCAAATAGGGTTAAATTCTTTATATTAACGTGTTATTTAAATGCTCTAGAAAATTCTTAATTTTTCTATGGATAATTTAATGGACATTTAGGCTTTTCAGATCAGAATATACACTTATATTTAAACTAAACATCTTAAATTAATACATAACACTATTTTACATCCGTAATTATTATTCAAATGTCACTTATTCAGTTCAAGTATTCAGTTATTCAGTCAATATTTGGTTGCCTATGCACATGGCTCACTTAAATATATCATAATATTATAATTATTAAAATAAAACTTTGTATACTTATTATTTGCTAATTTCTTAAAAATACCCTTATATAAATATTTTTTTATAATATTCTCTAGTCTATAACTTATAAATTATTTCTTTAATCACTATTTAATTAATTAAAAATCATAATATTATTATGCTAATTTCTTCTATATCTATTATTATCTATATTAATATTTTTAGGTTACCTTAGAAAACCTTTACTGCACCCGTCAAAGTCTAATATATACACGACCGGTGATCCATCGCATCCAATGTCTCACATTCGTACATTAGTAACCGACACCGTAATTTTACATGATTATGAGAATGTATCTTTCCTGGAATGAAAACATTTAGACAAGTATATATTATCCAAGTTGGACAATAGTCAAAAACAGGGATATTTGTCCTAGAGTAAAAAATATATATACCTATTAACTACGAATTACAATTTTCTGATACTTTATGAATTTATTTTCATTAATTTTAGATGGTTTAACGGTCTTGATGCTTCAACAAAAAGGTGATGTATGTTTATTTGGTTTTATTAAATAATACTGTTAATATTTTGTTATGTTAAATAGTAGGCTTTACAAAAGAAAAGAAAACTTAAGACTTAGATATATTTGACGTATATAATATAGTTCAGCATATTTGTAGGTACTCTGTATATTTAACAGAAGTACCTAATTAATTGACAATGGGACAAACTTTTAATGCTGTAATGTTTTCGCGTACAGTTTTCGCAAGTAAGAGCTTTCAACATATCTCTTTAATTTTTACAAATTTAAAATTATCAAACCTCCATACACATAATATTGTTTGGTATCTATTGTTTGTTGTCTAAGTTAACCATATTATAGTTAGCAAACGTAATTACATATATAGTACAGAGTCAGAGATGCAATACTGGACAGCGTGGTGAAACTCATGTATCTCGATAGTAACAATGGGAGCTGTGATCCAACCGTAGAAATTAAACGCCGAACAGAACGGGCCCGTAAAAATGAGATAGGTCCTTTGCAATTAGCAATAAGTGAACCATGAATAAACGCTTAAAAGCCTTTGATATTTAGGTATACAAATGGTTACTAAATATAAGCTGGGTTGATAGAATTAGAAACAAAGAGGTTCTAACACAGCTAAGCCAGACAAAACAGCTGAACCTTATATTAAAAATGTAAGCTAGTAATACACTTCGGTAATATGGGGTACTCTCAAAATATGAATTTTTGCATATCATCATACAGGAAAAGATCCAAGGTGAATGTGGTTCTGGCAAAAGAACGACATCATGGCTTGAAAGTATGAGACAATGATATAGAAAATGGACATCATTAGCGAGATAGCCAATAATATGGTGGCCCTCATGATATCGATCTATAATGGTCACCTAGAAAAAAATAAGTAGAATTTAAAATTTATTTCATTTTTTAGACAATTTTAAGAGTGAATTGTATGTATATTTCGTTTTCTCTAGTATTTTTTTTTGTTTTTTAGCCCTCTTAAGAAATAAGTTTTTCCATCAAAACTGGGTAACACTGAGGTATATAATTCAGGAAAGACACCGTTTGTTTTTCTTCTTTCAAGATAACATCGAAACCTCCCTTAGCATCAATACACTCTGGAAAAAACTAGCTTACTCTGCTGAAAGTTTGCCGGCAGCACATTCGATAAGGCTAATAAGCCCGATTTGTGACAGATACAGAATCCATGACTATGGTCGCCTCTCCGCTCATACGAGCCATCCCTTCAGAATTATGAACATATAATAATCAAAAAGAGCCAAATCAAGAGAATAAACAGGATGAGAAAGTAATCTGAAGCCCAACTCCTAAATGTTTGCCATGGCCTTCGCGCTCTTGTGAGCAGGACTTATTTCTTCTGCATATGGAGCCATTTCTTCTTGCTTTAATTTGTTCAATAATTGCTAATTGGTCGTTTTACCTTTTACAAGATTAAATGAAAATTATTCTTTTGCAATCCAAAAATACAGTGGTTATAACTTTCCCAGCCCATTGAGCAACTGTTGGCAACTTTAGAGCACTTTTTTCCGGCTTTGGTACAATGCTATGGGTCCATTTGGTTCTCTGGTGTGTAGTAGTGGATTCAGGGTTTAACAACGGTTACCAATCGATGTCAAAGAACCGACGGATTGCGCTTTATAAGATTCAGACACAGCTGAGACGTGATTACAGGATCATGTTTTTAATTAACGGTCAGCAAACGCGGCATCATGCCGTTTTATTTTTTAAATAAGTTATGTTCATGTAATCTTCTAGCTTGGGTTTAGTGTTGGGGTCTTTTTAAGCAGTCAGAATCGACGGATTTACGTGCCTTCCGAAGAACGCTGGCGGGACAGTTAAGTTAGATATTTAAAAATTTTAAATAAAATATTAAAAAAATCTAATAAGAGATTCAAAATAGTATTTCTATATATGCGTCATTTTTTAAACACATCAACTTAAATGTCTAAAAAAAGGAAGACTTTCTAGAAATAATGTTTGCAGCGTTCTAGTCGGCGATATAGTAATAAATGTAAATGTTTAATACAGACCTGTTAGCAGCAAGAACATTTGCTAGAAAAATTGCAAAATACGCATTATGAGTAATTTTTGCAAAAATAATATAATTCAATATTCCTAACGAGGCAGCACTAAGAAAGGACAATTAAAGGAAATTAAAGTTTCTTTAAGCAATAACGACTTTTAGGTAATTGTCGATGAAAGTACAGATGTATGTGGCCGATATATTGTGCGTCTTATAATCGGCGCCTTAAAAGAGAATGAATCATAAAAATCTTATTTAATAGCTACAAAACAACTAAAGAAAACAAATAATATGACTACAAGTTCATGACCGTTTCGTTCAGCAAACACCTTCTGCTTTCTTTTCGCCAAAAGAAATAAAAAGTGAAATATTTGAAATTTTTAATATTTTTATCAGAAGCCATTTTTATAAACGCCTATGCCTAAATTTGAATACTTTTTGACAACCCGACGCACAAATATTTTCAAGGTCATAGCCGTTTAGAAAATCTAAAAGCTCTAGGAGAGAATCTGAAAATATTTTCCAACTTTGGTACACGTACCTTATCTTCTGGGGATAAACAGAGTAGCAGAAGTTCTTAGAAGTAAATTTGATTTAGTCAATAAATTAATTTCAAATCAATTAGTTTTTTACCAGTTCTTATAAACTCATTACAATAAAGGAATTTACAATTAAGTGATTTGGTTAATCCTATTAACACTTTTTCTGTATATTGTCAAAAAATTCCCGGTAATACAGGGATTAAAGTTAGGAACAAATAAGACAATGTATTAGAAAAACATTAGGGCTTCAATCGTTTGAAGAAAGATTATTTTTTCAAGATCTAAGCAATTGGCAAATTGGTTTACTGCCCAAATGAACTATTATTCTATAACCTTCTAAATGTTGAATGAACTTTTTCTGTGTCCAAACTTATATTTAACGATAGAAGGCAAAAGTTTTTAGTTACAAAATTTTGAAAAATATTGAATTATAAATTCATAGGAACTATATTTTAGATTTTTTATTAAAATATAATGTTTGGAGTGTCATTTCATTTGTTTTTGTGTGAAAATGTATTTAATATTTGCCTCAATATGACGTATACATTTAGAAAAAATAGCTGTATATTTTTAGTAAAAGTATAGCATATATATACCTAGTCGCTTATTTTGATAATGTTGTGGTGCATATATTCCGCTCTCTACGTGATAAGCCCGGTTTCGTAATTAGTAACAATTTGTGTATAAGAATAAACTTTTAAAAAATATATATTTATGTTAAATTGAAAATAACGGATTAAAAAGCTTTGGAGGTATTTTCGAACGACAATAATCCACTTCCGCTTAAAGGTGGGTTCGACAACAGCAATCCAGCATCGGAATAAGTCAAGTCCATCATAGTTCGTTGTCAGAGTCTCAGTCGGACATAAGATCTACCATAGGGGTGCTGTTTAAAGGTGAATTTTAATACATTTCTGTATTTTTAAATTTTGTTTAAAGTTTCAATGATATGAAATTAAAATTGATATGACAATATACAAATCCATATATAAATAGGAAAATACGAAGTAACTAAAATTAATAATAAATCATTTTTTAATATATTATTTATTATTGCAGACCATAGTTGTAAGTTAACCAAAAATTATCTCAAGAAATAATGTATTCAAACAGTTGGTCAGAAACTGTTTAATTGGAGATAACGTTGAAGGAAAGCAATCATTTTTTATATTTAATTTGCGATTATACGAAAAAAATCATTAGAGTGAATCTAGTTTTCCGTATTAATCGACAATTCTCGTGTAACTTATTTCACATCGTTACCCTCTTGGGCAAATACTTACATATCCTCATGAAACTGAAAATGTGCACGCCGTTCCTATTAGTAAATTAAATAGTATTTTTCTATTTTTTTCGGTTTTAAAATTACTATAGCTACTTTTTAATTGTGAAAAATATATTATGTGTAATAATGTAAAGAAAACTACATACAAAGACGTCGTCGTTTAAGCAGTGTAATCCTAAACATTTAGAAATGATTATGACAAAAAAATGCAAATATTCTCCGCAAACTACAAGGACACATTCAGGTACAGTATTTGGAAAAATTACTTGATGATCAGAAAATATAAAAGAAGATACAGTAGATTATCAGCACTATATACTATATCTGTAAAAGAAGTTACGCAAGCTCTCAGAGAAATAACGAGCAATAAACGGCTCTGCAAATATCTAACAATGGCCGAACACTTTAAACAACTAAGTAAAAATATTTTTAAAAGTAGACCAATAACAAAAAAACATAAAGAAAGAAAAAGTAAAGACCACTAACGTCCTTAATGAATCATGGTATATTAATATTATATATACAATATATCTAGCGCTCATTGCTTAAGTTAGTAACCGCTCAAACAGACAGTGTGTTTTCGACCATTCTTTGTATTTATCTGTAATATATAAGCTATTTGTTATCAGTGTTTGTTGTTAATGAGTCGCTTATTCCAACATGCTATCTGACAACATCATATCTACTTCTGGATATTCTTAAAAATCATCTAAAGATATTAATCTCTGTCGCTTTGAGTTATCTTAGATTATTAATTTCCACATCTCTGCGCTATAGGTTAAATCACTTTTAGCAAATAAGATTTTAAAGATATATTGTTTTTCAATATTAAAGCTAGACTACATTCTTCTTAAACAGCCTTTTACTTTTCAGACTTACTTACGTAACTCATTTTTTTATTTTTCTCTCATATTTTCTTGTTGTATCAAAGTGAACTTAGATGTATCTTTATGCACAACATACTATGATATTGCCATTTTCTAGTAGGATGATTTCTGGCTCAACTCCTAACAGAAAGTATTCTGTTTTTTGAATATCTATATGCAGCAACCTTTTTTTATTTTGCACATAGTTTCAATTTCATTCATTGTCGCGCTTATTAGTCGCTTACGTGACTTAGTACACACTGCTTTTGAATTTCAATCAATATCCCATTTTTGTTTTGTTTACATCCTATGTCCTAAACAATATCGGTGAGATAAAGTACCCTTATGCTGTTGTAGAATTCTTGTGTTAGTTTAGGTTCAGCATTAGTGGGCGCCATAATTTTACTTGACCCAAGAGCTCTATTGACCCAATCAAATGATCATCTGCAAGTTGTTAAAACGCTAATAGAAAAGTGTACAGAGTATAACAAGCCTATCTTTCTTATATTCGTAGATTATGAAAAGGCGTTCGATACTATAGATTTATAGATCATCATAAAATGCTTTGAGCATTGGCTGACTGCTGCATTGACTACCGATATATTACCTTGATTAAAAGTATTTACGAAACTGGTACAGCTTGTGTCCGCCTTCATGAAGATGCCAAGAAGTTTCGAATAGAACGTGGAATTAGACAGGTTTATACTATCTCCCCTAAATTGTTGACAGCTGTTCTTTAATATATGTTCAAGCAAATGGAACGAGAGGATAATATGGGAATTATAAATGGTGAAGATCTGAACCACCTAAGATTTGCTAATGGCATCGTTTTAATATCTGATAGAGTTGATAAAGCTACAAAAATGCTTCACACGCTCTATAAAGTGTCAAAAACAATTGGTCTTAAAATTAACACCTCAAAAACACAATTTATGACCAACCTTGTAGTCAGCGGTAAAATTCTGATTGAGAGCCATAGCATCGACCAAGTCATAGCTTACAAATATCTAGGGCATGAGATTCGCCTAGGCCAAGATAATCAAACAACTAAAATACAAAGAAGGATAGGTCTCACATGGGCTGCCTTCGGTAGATTGAATAACATTATTAAGTCGAGTATCCCAGTTTGTTTAAAAAGAAAGGTTTTAACCAGTGCGTTTTACCGGTTCTTACATATGGTGCAGAAACACTGACTCTGACAAAAGAACAATAGATAAAATAAGAAATACACAACGCGCTATGAAAAGATTAATTATTACCATCAGAGATAAAGTACCAAACCTAGAAATAAAAATAACCAGGACTAAATGGGTTTGGGCCAGGTATGTTACGAGATTAACGGATGACAGATGGACCAAAAAGATACTGAAATGGCCACCAAGGCAAGATGCACATCGAAGCAGAGGACGACCACCGACTAGATGGACTCATGATATTAAGCGCATCACCACAAACTGGATGCAAGAAGCTCAAGACAGAAATAGGTGCAAAATTTTACGGGAGGCCTACGTTCAGCAGTAGGAAAACATAGGCTAATTGATGATGATGATGAAGAGCTTTATTAAAATTGTCTTTTCAGCACAGCCCTTTTACCAAAGCCTATTATGTCCGTTGGTGACACGTCTACGAAAAAGTAGGATTCAAGTTGATAATGCTTAAATAAATTGGGGCTTATCCTATCCAACCCTGGGTTGAACCCAGTTGAACATAAAGTGTTCCGATGTCTCGCCTTCACTCTTTATTCCTACTTTCTACCAGTTTGATATTAGGTATTCATGTGCCTCTTAAAGTAACAGTGTCCAATGGGAGACCTACGACAATCGCAGATCATTCCTGTTTATATCTAGTAGATCATTGGATCATTTCTGTACAAGATGTTCCAGTCCTAAATATTAACGGCTTTTCTTCTTTATTTTCTCTATATTTACGTTAAACAAGATCTAGAAGAACTTCTTTATAGCCATCTAACAGTGCTAGTTACTGAAAAGTTCGTATATATTTAGAACAGTCCAATTAATTATCTTTTTTATGAATTAAAGTTATGTGACTCACCCTTTGTTTCTTTGACACCGAGTAGGGGGACGTGTGTTAAAAAACCTACATAGTTCTTCTTCTATTTTGTTTAAATTTCTTTTAGGTCGACGACGCCACGTCACTTTTTGAGCTGCTTTCTAGCTTCTTTGATTCCGTCACCAGCCAATACTTAACAATATGAGGTTGTGAGAAATTCAACTATCTTCTTTAAAAAATTGTTTTTAGTGATTAACCCATTTTATATATAAGTTAATATGCAGAGGTTTAAAAATAATGTAAGCTGCCAATCTATAATCCACCAATTGTATAAACATAAATAGGGAACTAGTTAGGGATGTATTTTGCCCTGAAAGATAATGCTCAAAGAGCATTACTTTTCAGAGTGTAAAAAGCTAAATCCTTTTGGGTTACTAGATAAACAGCCAATTAGATCACTCTAAATAAATTAGAAGACGCATCAAAACATTAAGCTCTAGATTTATGAACATATAAATGTATTCATCCTAAAAAATAAAAAATGCTCTTATTTATGTAGAAAAATATGGTATTTTAAGGATGAAAAACATGGATCTAAGCAAAATAATATCAAAATAATAAACGCATGTATAATATGGAAGTATGGGTTTGGCAAAAAGGTCGAGATTTAAACAAGACTAGGATTACACAGACTTGACTAAAGTACTGCCATTAATTACATATTTCCAATTGTATACAGTTGGACGGAAAGAAATCTATGCATGTTGAGAAAAATAACGAACCCAAGAATGGGAAGCACTTCTAATGAAAGGGCAGGGTTTGGTACAAATTCCAAGTCCACTGACAAGAAGTATCCCGATGAAAAGATGGTAATACATGAAGTATGAAAACAGAATCAAAATTATACCACATATCGAAATATACAACCTGTTATTTAAAATTATTAAACTTCTAGTTCAAAATACTATCTTCCTATTAAAAATGTACCTACATTAAAAAATAGCTGTATAAAGTTGTTAATTGTTCTAGATAGAAAAAAGGCAACAGCGAATTACCGACCGTTAAATCTAAAACACAACCAAACAAATATTGACTTAAGATGACCAATGCCATTAATGGAACTCCTCGTTTATTTCGACAATAGCTTGCATGATTTTTATAGATTTTGGAGTGTAAAAGTCTTGTGATACAGCTAAAATTATGGTGATATTTACATTGTTGTCAAATCTGCGGTTTTTCTGGAAATCTAATGAACTTTCTTATTACTAAGGGAAAACCCTGTATATTTTTTGCCTTTTTGCCTTCCAAATTCCGTAATACTACGGATTATTTTTCATGTAATATTCTCTATTCCTAAATGCCATAATTTCGGAGTTATTGATACATTTACATTATCTTTGCGAAGTTAAAATAATACATTTAGCTGGCTAGACGGTTAGAGGTTAGAATAACAACTTTGATGTGTAATATCTTTAATAATTAATATTCTAATCAAAATTTTATAAAAAGATCTATTACTAGTAAATTAGTAAAAAGTTTATCGAAACAGATTCAGTAAATATATATATATATATATATATATATATATATATATATATATATATATATATATATATATATATATATATATATATATATATATATATATATACCCGGTATTTGGGCGGCACACGCCCTTCCGTTAGGGATCTATGGAGGAGTATCACCGAGATGCAAGCACTTATCACTTGCCGTACTGCTCCACCATGGGCCGATCAGACACCAGCATATTCTCGTCCAAGCCGCAGATTCATTTAGAATTTTAAACTGCTGCGTTAGCCTTTTTTTTCTGTACACCGAGCTGGGGATCGAACTCATATCCGCTGAACCACTCGCAGTGAAGCAAATGAGAATCCGGCCGCCCAGCCCGCTTGGCTATCTGACCGACTCAGTAAATGATTCAGTAAATGACCGGCAGATTCAGTAAATGATTTATATAAATCAGGGTACCGAAAACAACATCAACTGAAAACAAATATTTAAATGTTTGAGTTAGAAGACGAGGCACACTTGAATTCTACTAATACTAGACAAATATTCATGAAACTTGAGATTTCGCAAATATCCGTAATCGAAATTTCACGTGAAAATAAATTCCATCCATACAAAATAAGATTAGTTGTTTAAGAGTTGTCAGATGATGATTTCAATAGATGTGAAGAGTTTGCAGGTATAATTATGGAAAAATGTTAAAATCAAAACGATCCAAATTTTTGAAGTAAAGTTATATTTTGCGATGAGGCCACCATTCTCGTTGGATACGTGAATAATTCACACACAGTATCCATAAAAACTTAATGCATGAGTTGGAATAAAGGCAACAAAATAAGTAATTATTAAACTACGAAACTTATGGTCGTCCGTGATTTATTGGAAAATAGTATACAAATAGTTGGCTCGATAATTTCCAAATCCAAGTATTTTCAATTGCATTTTAATGTAGAAATTTCATTATTCAAAACTTTCAGATAATAACAATATGTCAAATGACAATATGTGGCTGTAACAAAATGGTGCTCCATCTCACTATACGCTTGTGGTAAGGCAATATTAAAATAATTCCTGTACTCCCCAATAAATGTGTTTCCCTGAAGATAGATTGGAAGGCGCTGTTTTATAGAATAGCTTTCGCGATCACCTAACATGAATCCTTTAGACGATTTCCTGCGGGATTCCTTAAAATACATCGGTAATAAAACAAAACCTGCCAATATTCAGGAATTAAAAGATTACCACTGAGATAAGAAGAATTGAGCAGTCAGGGATCTTTCTAAATGTATTGCAAAGTTTTAAAAATCGCATGGCTTGTATTGAAGTAAACCGACAACATTTTGAGAATCTGCTGTAATCATCTTTGCTGGTTTAATTAAAATTCCTAACGGCTTAAATTCCTAACTTTTCCACTACTCAAACCACTTTTCAGCTGTTGTAGGTTTTCTGCACTATGATTTAGATAAATCTTTTCTTGAGGATTATTCAAATTAAACGAGTTTATTCATTTTGAAAAAGAATGAACAAAGAAAGTTTATCCGATTTCCAGAAAAACGGAAAATCTGTCAACAATGTAAATATCGCCATAAAATTGGTTGCATCACAAGACCCTTGCGCACTAGATCCCATAAAAATTCTGCAAGCTGTTTTCGAGATAGCTGAGGCGTTCCATACATAAAACTCACCCTGTATATACAATGCGCCTTTTTTAGGAAAAACAATGAATGACAGTAAAATGGTGTATTATACTTATCCTGATAAAGGCAATATCAGTGTTGATATTTCAATTCTTATTGGTAATACTAAAAATATTCTTAGGGATATTTTTAACCGTTTAAGTAGTTGATCAGTTGTAATAATTATAATAATAGCCAATCTTCTAATGAACATGGTAACATATGACTATATTGTAATCAGTCATCTTAGCCTTTTTAATAATCGTTTCATTGCATAGAGCTTGTTTATTGCTCTGACGTACTTCTTCCATCGATATCAATATCAAATCGATTTAGCTACGCCAATGTGCATTATTGAGCTGTGAAGATAAATCCAGGACCGGCGGCAGGGAGGTTAGGGCAAGCGTAGCGGGGGCAGCACATCATATAGCCTCATCAGACGGTTTCGATGAGCGGCGTGCCGCACCCCAGACAGGATGGGAGTTCCTCGTGACCCCCCGTGACCCCCGGCCCGAGCCAGCGAGCTCAAAAAGAACAAGAGGGTGTGGCGATTTAAACCATTTCGTAATTCATGATTACACACACAAAACGAAGAGCATGGGCTTTTTTATTATTTAAAATGAATTAAAAATAGGCGGGCCTAATGAATAAACTTATGGAAGGACACCTTCGAGAACTTTGCATTCGGAATCGAAAATTAAAATGATAAATGGATTCACTTCTCCGTTTTTCGATAGTAATAAACGAACAAGTAATATTATAAGTGTTATTTAATCTTCCTTAGATTACTGTGTAGATATCGAAGTCTATCATGCAATATCAAGAGATTCATATAGCTATCAAGAAATTTATAAAGTGTGAGATGATTTGACTTGGGGCAACAATAAGGTATTTTTTACGTAACTCTAAAGTAGTCAGACCATATTCATTTAAACCGATATTAGTTTAAAAAAATATTCCAATTATACCGTTAAGTTTTGTTTTTATTTTTGGCCCTGAACTCTTTGCATCTGAAACAGAGCTAGAAAGTATCAATTTGACAAAAACATTAAAAACAAAGTATTAACTACGTTTCCGACTGCTCTACTTAATTAATGATAATTACGATCTCACTGTACTGCTATCAACAAGCCTGTTCTGCTCCCTACATAACTGGTAAAAGTTATGTAGAAAAACTCGTTTTTCTTCTAATAGCTGTTTCATTTGTTTAAACATTGTCCTTCTCTAAGTTCTTTGTCTTCTTTTCTTTCTTCTGTATTCTTATAGGTGGTCATAGGAGTACCTACTTGTTTAAATGGATACAGTAGATAAGACAGAAATACAGTATGTCCAGCAACTCTCCTGACAAACGAAAACCGGAGATTTCCCAGATAATTTTAAGACGATTTAACCAAATTCACCTATTCCGAAAATGTTTTCTAAGGGGATAGAGCTTTTTCATTGTTAAATTCTTGTAAGTTCGTAAGTTTTTCTTTTGGTTTTTACTTCATTGTGGCATTTAAACACAATAATTTCAATTCAACAAAAATGGTTTTTAGTAATGAGGAATACGCTGATATACATTTAGTTTATTGCGAAATGAGGTGTAACGCTCGAGCAGTAAAGCAAATAATCTGAAAATTTTTCCGATTAAGTGAATCAAGTTCAGTGTTTCCAAAAAATAATGAAACAGCGACATAATGATGTAACAGCACATCAATATGTTACTTTAATGGAAGTTAAGGAAAATTTAGAAATATGCGTTCGAAGACTATTCGATCTGTTATGTATCTGATTTCAAAATCTTTCGCAAGAAATATCTTACACAACGAAAATTGTTATCCTTTCATTTTATAAATGTACAAGCGCTGCTACAGGGAGATTTTCCTGCTTAAAAAATGTTCAAATCAATTTTTCTAGAAAACGGTGTATCCTACAGACTTAAAGTAAGAGTACCTTTTAGTACTACAATATCTGAATATTTAATAATCTAGTATCACAAATGCTTAAAAGTTACAGACAAAAATGTTATGCGTTAAAATACCCGTTGACCTCCCTAAAACTAACGCCTATGAACAGTACCAGAAATTCGCAATTAATGAAATCGATTTATCTCCGAAAGGTAAACAATCGTACCAGTTTTTATTATTCTAAATAGAAGCTTTCTGGAGTTATTAAAAAAAACTACTTACAAGGCGCCATCTTCTAAGAGCTCTAGCTCACTTAAGAAGCATTTTCGGACTGAGTAAATTGGGTTAAATCGTTAATTTTGAAGTTAAATTATCTGAGAAATCTCCGGTTTTCATTTGTTAGGAGAGTTTCTGGACACCCTGTATAAGAATGGATATAGCCTTTAAATTATCCAAACCATTGTCCAAGTTGTCTAGTAATTGGTCAAACACATGCAGTGCTTATGTTATGTTAATTTGTTGGTAAGTTCATTGTTATAACCCGCAAATAATTACATGATCTATATTCCTTGGAACTCTATAGGAATTAAAATGCATTTATTAGAACGGAGATGAGGGACCTTAAGACGATAAAAATCTAGAGAGGGGTTAGAAAATGATATTTTCCTCTCATCATTATTATTCACCCTGTACTCAGAAGAGGCGAGTAGCGGGTAGGAACTTCTTTGGAGTCCTTTGGATTCTATTGGATAGTACTATCAGGGAAAGAGAATCAATCCCTGCCCTCCGCAGATTCCAGGAGCTTCTTGACCCGGGAAGCTAGCACCTGCTAAGGGTCCCTTGTCCAGGGTCACGGAAGAAGTTCAGAACGGCATCCAAGGCGACGAAGAAATACTTTCGGTACGGCGAAGATGGCGCAGTTGGCAACCCTTGATTTTAGGGATAGTATAAGATAACAACCCACGGCGTCTGATCCAGAGTGGGCATCAGCAAACAGCGTCGGATCCAGAATGGGCGGCTGAAACAAACACTCACCAACACGTCTAGCCAGCGTGGATTTTAAAGGTTAAATACCCCTCACGAAAATGTCAGTTAAAAACATGCAAAATACCCCAGGCAAGTAGACATTTTTTTCCAGAATCTTGCACTGATAAATTATCAGTATGTCCCATAGATTCTGAAGGAAACAAAAAATTGACAAAGACAGTAAAAATTTATCCGAATAAGATGACACTTTATATAGAAACATATAATTCACGTTCCCTACTATCTGATGAAAGACTTACTGAACTTGATTGAATTGGAACTAGAAAACATACAGTGGGACATAGTCGCTCTCAGCGAAGTCAGAAGACGTGGCGAACACTTACTTAAACTAAAATCAGGACATAGTTTTTACCACGTAGGTGATGACAATAATTCATTGAGAAGAAGCGTCTCCAAACAAGTATAGTATTACTAAATAAATTTTCCACAAGAGTGATTTGTCTTTCTCTCAAATTGAGTACAAGGTATAATATGAAAATAATACAGGTTTATGCACCAACAACACACCATGATGAAGAAGACGTAAATCTATTCGATGACGATATGGATGCTGCTCTTAAAGACCATCAAGGACGTTTAAATTTTATATTATATAATTTATATTAACGCCAAAATAGGAATGAAATTCAACCCTACAGAAACACCACTGGGAAACTTTGGCTTGGATGCCAAAGTTTCCCAGTGGTGTTTGGTAGAAATGAACGTGGCGTAATACTATTAAGGTTCATGCTGCAACATAAAGTATTTCAAATAAACAGTTTTTTCAAAAAGAAACCACGGAGAAGATGGATATGGCAAATCCCTAATGAAAAAACTCTAAACGAAATAGATTTTATTATCACGCACAAAAGACACACCGTTAAAGACATCACGGTTCTAAACAGATTTGTTACCAGTAGCGATCATAAAATAGTATGAGGTAAAATAGAAATGAGCTTAAAGAAGGAGATGTATAACATGATTAAAAAGAAGAACAAATAAAAACCTGGATAAAAGTATCAGATGTAGATAGTTTTCACAAATGTATTTCCGACATACTTAGTAGTCCTAAAACAGAAAATAATACGACTTAAATAATAAATTAACAAATGCTTTACTCGAAAGAAACCAAATTCTATCCTAGAACTCAAAAAGAAGAGAAGATTACCCAAAATACTAGGCAACTAATGCAGAAAAGAAGAAAAATGAGAAGCGAGATGGAAACTAAAGCCGATGAAATACAAAAATTAAATAAAGAAATATCCAAAGCTGTTAGACAAGACACTTGAAAGTACAACCAAAAACAAATCGAACATAACATTGACAACAATAGGAGTATGAAAGTATTGAGGAAAAGACTAAGAACGGGGACAAGACAGATAATAAAGATTAAAGATAGAAATGGTCATCTCACAACCAACAAAGAAAAAACCCTTTAAATAGTTGAAGACTTCTACAAATTGCTGTACACAAACCAACACAAAGGAAATAGCAGAGAAGATTAAGTACCAGAAATATTAACAAGGAAAAAGAGAATTGTCAACCAAGGATCAGAACTACTACCGGAAATCACAATGGACGAAATAAAACTAGCCCTAAAGAAAGCTAAGAATAGCAAATCTCCAGGCGAAGATTTTCAGGCAATTGCCTACTTAAGAAAATAAAAAACCTTTCTAACATGTACATTTTGGACAGTAATATACCCGATAAATGTCACAATCCTGAGGTAATTCTATTGTACGAAAAAGGAGATCCCATGAATTAAAAAACTACAGACGTCTTCTTAGTCACCTATACAAAATCCTTACAAGAATAGTAACGAATCGTCTTGAGAAAAAAGTTGATTTCTACCAGTCAATAGAGCAAGCGGGATTTCGTACCATATTTGGAATAAACGATCACCTACAGAGTATTAAAAAGGCAATAGAAAATACTATCCAATACAATCGACCACTCGTTCTGGCTTTTGTAGATTTACATAAAGCCTTTGACACGGTAGAATTTTACAAAATCCTGGAAGCACGACAAGCATGCTGCATTGACTAACGATATGCAAGGATAATTTACAGTACATACAAGAACGCAACTACGTCGATAAAACTACATGAAAACACGAATCATATCCCAATCGGCAGAGAAGTCCGACAGGGTGATATCTTATCGCCTTAACTGTTTACAGCACTACTAGATTATGCTTATCAAAAACTTAACTGGAAAGAAAAAGACCTGAGCATTGACGGTAAAAGATTAACAAATTTAAAATTCGTAAACGACATAGTTTTGTTCTCGGACAACCTCAAGGAGATATGTACAATGCTATATGAACTTCAGTTAGTGTGCGCCAGTTTGGATCTTAAAATAAACATCATCATCATCATCAGTTGGCGCTACAGCCCTTCGTGAGCCTTGGCCTGCTTCAAAACATTCTTCCAGCCTTCCCTATTGAGTGCCTGTCTTCTCCAGCCCCTCACTCCAATCTCCCTCAGATCTTCCTGTACATCATCTAGATATCTGAGTTTAGGTCGCCCCCTTCTTCTTCTTCCGACCGGCCTGTTTAGCATAGTTATTTTAGTGGGATCACTCTCATCCATACGCATTAGGTGGCCCACCCACCTTAGGCGGTTTATTTTGATGATCTTCACAATATCTGCATCACCAAAAAGTCTATTGAGTTCAAAGTTCGTTTACGTACAGACCCTGTTAGTTTACTCTGCCATATCTGGTCCTCAATACTTTTCTCTCAAAGACCCGTAGTAACTCTTCATCTCGGGTCGTCATTGCCCATGTTTCCGATCCGTATGTGAGCACTGGGCGTATTATTGTTTTATAAAGTTTGCACTTTGTTGCTATTGACATACTTCTCGCTCTTAGTTGAGTGCCCAGGCCAAAATAACAGCGGTTAGCCACGCATATTCCTTTTTTATCTCGTTGGATGTGGTATTTTTGTAGTCTACCAGTGATCCTAAGTAGCAGAATTCTTCTACCATTTCTATCGTTTCGTGTTGCACCTCTAAGTTATTTTGTTGAATTCTTGATATGGCCGGCATATATTTAGTTTTCTGGATGGTAATCAGAAGTCCGATGTTTTCTGCGGCATTTTTGATACGTGTGAAAGCCTCCACTGCTTCATTTTGCGTTCTTCCAATTATGACGATATCATCAGCGTATGCCATTATTTGTATACTACCTCGTACTATATCGTACCTTTTAAGTTTATTTTCGAATCTCTCATAACTTTTTCTAACGCTAGGTTGAACAGCGTGCACGATAGCGCATCTCCCTGGCGCAGTCCTCTGTTGGTTTTAAATGGTTTTGAAACATTCCATTATACGCGCACTTCACATTAGACTTTCATCATTGTCATTTTAATTAATTCTACCAAACCTTTTGGTATTCCTAATTCGATCATCGCCGAATATAATTGGGACCTGTCAATAGTACGCTACCTTAAAGTCTACGAAGATGTAATGGCAGTCTATGTCATACTCCGTCGTTTTTTCTAATATTTGTCTGATGGTTGATATGTGATCAATGGTAGATTTGTTTTTCAAGAAGCCTCTTTGGTAGGATCCTATTATATTGTCAGTATACCGTGCCAGTCGTTCGTTAAGTATCAGGGAAACAATTTTGTATGCTGTATTAAGAAGGGAAATCCCTCTAAAGTTGGAACATTCAAGAACGTTTTCTTTTTTGTGTATGGGGCATATAATTCCAGTATTCCAATCTTCTGGTAACGCGCGTTCTTGCCATACCTGTATTAGTAGTTTGTGAAGGAGGGTTACAAATGTTTGACCGCCACATTTAAATATTTCTGCGAGTAGGTTGTCTGCTCCGGGTGACTTGTTTCTGGCTAGAGACTGAATTGCTTTGTTTATTTCTTCCAAAGTTGGTAGTTCAGTATCCCCCTGTTCTATTTCTATATCATATCTACCTTCAGCTCTACTTTCTCCATTAAGTAGCGTACTAAAATGTTCCTGCCATCTTTCTAGTACTTCCACTCTCTCGTTTAAAAGAATGTCGTTTAGGGGCTTGACTTGGTTCGTTTGTGGCTTAAAAACCTTTTCTTTTTGTGTTTTCACAAAAAAAAATAAACATCTCCAAAACAAAATTCATGACAAACCTAGTACCTAGCGGAAATATCAATATTAAAGACAACGAAGTAGAGCTGGTGGAAAAATACATATGTCTTGGACACGAAATAAAGATAACAAGAGACAACCAAACATGCGAACTATAAAGAAGAATACATCTAGCATGAGCAGCCTACGGAAAACTCAAAGTTATCTTGACTTAAACTTTGACATTGACAGCTACAGGTTCTAAAACGCTGCAAATAGCTCAGAGGAAAATAGAAAGGTCAATGCTAAGTATATCGCTTCGTGACCGAGTTAGTAATAAAGACTTAAGACAAAGAATAGGAGCTACCGATGTAAGTTCCCGAATTGCCACACTGAAATGGAACTGGGCCGGACACGTCGAAAGAAATAAAACTGATGAAAGATGGACGAAGAGACTGCTTGAGTGAAGGCCAAGGTTAAAAAAAAAGAAGTAGAGGAAGACCTCCTACTGGTTGGACTGACGATTTCAAGAAAATGTCAAGAAGTTGGATAAAAAGTGCTCAAGATAGAGCACAATGGACAAAAATGAGGGAGGCCTATGTCCATCAGTGGATGCAAAGGGCTGGATGATGATGATGATTTAGACACAAGGAGAGAAATTTACACAAGCTCTGGATAAGGCAAGAAAAGTATTAAAGTCAACGGAAGAATTATTAATAAAGTCGTCTCCAACAGTTAAAATACTTGTAACATGTAGGACATGTTACAAGTATTTTATCCACCAAATTATAGGAATGTGCAAAAGACCTATGCATGAGTTAAAAAAAAATCACGGTGACCAATACACTCCCTCGGAGGAATCGGGACTAAAGAGAGAGAGAGGAAGAGAGTAATACCAACCTAATTAAACAAGTTGGATCCTAGGATGCTGGAAACATGAGACCTTAGGCTCAGAACAAGAATTCAAATGTAGAATAGAACAAGCCAAAAATACATTTCTGAAAATGAAACAATTTTGTACCAAATGAGATCTTGATCTAACTCTACCATATCTTATGATAAAATTGTATATACACAGTATGCTGCTACATGGCATCGAAGCCAGGACGCTGAAAATTAGCTTGTTATGACGCCTGGAAAACTTTGAATTCATACCATTTTAAAAATTTCATGGACTGACCATGTCAAAAATGAAGAAGTTTAAGAAAACAATTTGCCTTTGGACATATTCAGGTAGAATTAGATAGTATTATTTAAGTAATAATGAATGGCAGTAAAAGGAAATGACGAAGAATAGAGGGGAATAGAGGGAAGGAATATAAGCAATAGAAGAAAAGCGTGACCCTGATAGATGACAAATGAAGGCCATAAATAAGAAAAAGGCCAAGTGCCAAATTTTTTTTTTGTTTTTATCTTTAAAATATGCAAATACTTACAATTGGGCTAAGTGCCACCGATAAAATTGTTGTAATAGCCGACGGAGCAACTTGGCGAATATGCTATGTACCCCCACTGTTAAGTTAGAAATATGCAAAGTGCTGTGTTTGTACTCTTTTAATTTTATTATTGGGAATTTCAAAAACATGGCGATTATACATCTAAGGATAAGAGGAATGAAACTGCTGGAACAAAATTCACTGTTGTTCATAAGAAATTAGTAAAATCACATATCTAATCGATACCAAAGGACGTAAGCCAATACTTACGAAGTAAATCATCAAAAGTTTACATAAGACCAAATTTAAACATTAGTCCTCTTTAGAGAGCTTTCTAAAAAATCTTATTCTAATGTGTCTTTCCTGAGACCTAGAATGGACGTTTGCAAAACCTGTGATCTCCCAAATATTAAAATTAAACTAAAAAATTAGGAAAGTACAAAGGATAAAATATAGTAGTTGGAGTACATCAGCAAAAGTGAGAAAGCCAGAACTATATTGAAAGAAGACATAACTATTTCCCATACACTTATCTACCAGTTATCTTGTTTCAATTTTGAAATAAAAGTAGAGACTTCTAGCCAAGCAGTAAAATGAGCTTTTGTTTACTAAAAGTTTTAAATAATGGCATTAGGTATTAGAAATACCTAGTGATATGGAGTGATAACTGTTGCGGTCAAAATAAAACCCGTATGATAGTGTACAAATTTCTTTTTTATTGGTATTATTGGTTGTGTTTGACACTATTAAACAAAAAATCCACAAGGAATCTGCGTTCCTGTAGTTGGCTGTATACCATATATTAAAAAATTTATTAAAAATCCTTTGTAAAAGGTATATATTAAGAACCTAAACGGGCTAAATTAAAAAGACAAAACGTTTTCGGAATCCATATTCCATCATCAGTGTCTAAGAGTACATGAATGTAGCTTAACCTATATTAAGAACCCAAATAGGCTTAACTTAGCCCATTTGGGTTCTTAATATATACCTTTTACAAAGGATTTTTAATAAATATTAAACAAAAGTTTTTAATAAACGGTCAGAGCTTCTTGAGTTGTGACCGTGACTTTGCGCAGGCAAAAAAAAAGAAAGAAAATGATGAAATATTTTATTTCATCTGATTTACCGTATACCTTATCGTGTAGTAGAAATTAAAAAAGACAATTTTTTTAACATCCAGGCTGCTGCAGATTCTATAAACAATATTTCTAAAATAAATATCACTAAGGCGGTGGCCTTTCGATATGAAGCAAAAGATCCGTCAACGGTTGTATCAAAAACTGCCCACTCAACAAAAAATTTGGTCCAAAACTAAAATTAAAAAAAAAGGAAGAGTGTCCAGTCTATCAGAAGAGTAATGTTAGGACCTGCGGTGAATAAACCTGCAGAGAAGAAACAAAACTTAAGGGCCATGATTCCTTTTTTAAATGACGAAAAGCATAAAGATTCTTTATGAATATTCCGTGAGTGAACTTTTTGTAAACAACGTATAGCACCTTTTTCAATATATATATAGCCCTTTTCAAATTTGTTTAACGAAACTATTTGGTTTTTCAATGTTAATAAAAATGTTTTTTGTCTTTTGGCAGTCCTTTTGTCCAATCATGCTTTCTTCAATAACTAAGTTAGCTCTTTTGACACTTAACCTGTTTCTTCCTTGTGGTCTTCAAATATCCTAACGGCGCAGCATAAAGGATTGGACAGAACTAGATCTCCAAACCAGGAAAAAAGGACATGATAGAGAAGAATTATTTTTTGGTTGCTGCGTAACTTAAACATAAAGAACAATGGACTGACAGGTAACTTATATTTTTTTCTCACCCGACCCCGCATTGGAGTAAAGGCAAAGAAAATATTGATACGGCTATTGCTTTTACTTAAAAATGTTTTCTATGGATTTGCAAAGAAATGAAACTAAAATACAAAAAATGCACACAAATAAAGACATTCGAGATGAGGGGAAAGAAATTAGAAGAAATATAGAAATGAAAAGTAGACAAGATGAGATATGAAGGATATTTAATCGAGTAAACTAGAGTTAAAATAATTAAGTATAATAAAATTTATATTTTGAAAAACATTAGATCAAGCTTATGTCGTAATAAAAATAATAAAATAATCAAATTTTTTGCAACGCTATAAAAATGCTCAAAAAACGAATAACTATAAAGAAATAACATATGGTTAAGAGACCATTTGCAATTTTCAATTTAAAAACTAAAGATTACTCAATACTTTATAAAACGTAGAATTACTATGTTAATGCAAATGCATGATAATAAATAAGATTGTTCTGTAATAATTATACTTGAGGTGTTCTGTAAATGAGTAAGTAATATTTATCCACGGTATCTTCGATCTTTTTGCAATATTTTACTGATGAATTTATTACCTTGCATTAGGAAATTATTTAAAATTATTTTATATTAATGAATGATATAATTTACATGTTATGCTCAACAATTGGTTTCTTAGGTAATAGTTGTTTTTTTCATTTTATTTCTAACTATAACGGCTGTGTAGTCTACAGGGAACTAATAAAAAACAGACATATGCAGAAAAGAGGAAACCAACAGCCTCAAAGACTAACATTTAACAGTCCACATGTATGTACTGAAACAAATCAGCTAAATACTCTACAAAACCATCAAAGAACATATGCTAACGTGACAGCACATCAAACCAATCACGATTCAGAACCTAAAACCAATGTAGAACAACAACTATTGACATTCCTAAACGAGTTCAAAAACATGTTCTCGCAGTTCATGAGTCAAAACAGTATGATATTAAACTTACTAACACAAGTCATTAACCAAAGAAATTCCTTAAACGTACTTAGAGTTGCCACATGGAACGCTAACGGCCTGCTAAACCATAAGCAAGAAGTAATTACTTTTTTAAACTTAAATAAAATTGACGTTCTGCTTATTTCAGAAACTCACTTTACCGAACTAACTACGTTCAATATTCCGCTCTATGCCATATACAGCACACCTCATCCTGATGGTACAGCTCGTGGTGGCTCAGCGATAATCATCCGCAGCTGCATATCACATCATGTATTGCCGAATTATGCAACAGAAAAAATACAAGCAACAATCGTTCAAGTAAGTGCAACGCCATGGCACTTTAACATATCTGCAATGTATAGCCCACCTCGTCACACAATCTCCACAGATGAATACAAAGCCTTCTTCCAATTACTTGGCAGCAAATTCGTAGCCGGGGGAGACTATAATGCGAAACACATACACTGGGGCTCAAGACTCATAACAACAAAGGTTCTTAATCTTCTAAAAGCAATGACCGACAGCAACTATGATTGCCACACCAATGGAATCCCTACGTACTGGCCGAGTCACCCAAGAAAACTTCTAGATCTGCTGGACGACTACATAAGCTAAGGAGTGTCCAGAAACAACTGTCTAATAGAATCCAGCTATGATCTCTCATCGGATCATACACC
The DNA here is from genome assembly GCA_918026665.1 of Diabrotica balteata. NCBI lineage: Eukaryota > Metazoa > Arthropoda > Insecta > Coleoptera > Chrysomelidae > Diabrotica > Diabrotica balteata. The sequence continues at coordinate 79,281,363 of OU898283.1, read as the reverse complement.
GGTTATTATGAGCCTGAGTACCACAGTTATAAACAGTCTACCACCTCCTCGACCCACTTCAAAAAACACCAACTGGGCAGATTTTCAATCCTACCTAGAAGAAAACATCCACCTTAATCTGCGGATCAAAACTGCACATGACATAGATACAGCAGCTCAATACTTCACCACACTTGTGCAAAAAGCGGCATGGCAATCTACACCACGAACTGAACGCAAACCAACACATACCACAAATGTTCCCCTGCACATTCGCCAACTCATTGCTGAAAAACGTCGTGCCAGGAGAACTTGGCAAAGATCTAGCAACAATATAGACCTACACATATTCAATAGACTACGTAGGCAACTTGGAGTAGCCATCAAAGCCGCAAACAACGAAACCTTCGAACACTACATTACAAACCTTAGTTTGGGTAGTGAGTGTTAATTACGATTGCAATGGGTGATTTTCATAGAGTTCATCTAATGTTTCAATAGAGATTCTGAAGAAATTGAAAATCTAACACCATCACGCCTAAATTTTTTAAAATAGTGTAGAATATTCCCGTGTGTTCTTTGATTTGATTGATAGGATGAATCCACCCCTTGCGCTTAATCCTACGGTGCTAAATAGGACGATATTCAATAAACTCGTGTAGCGACAACCAAGCAACTGATTGTTGGACCGGTAAAAATGCGTACAAATGATTTTGTACTGCACCACGTCAAAATGTCTCTCACTTCAAAAAATCGATTTGTGAAACTATTTTGGCAATCATTTAAGCAACAAATTTAAAAAAATAGCTTTACAAACCCTCGAATTTCTATGCCTTTCCAGTAAAACTATGTCACTTTTCCATATAGTTTACCGGTCTTCACATTTATTATTTAAAATCTAACAGCGATCTTACATTGTGTTGTATAGTGTTTATAAGTAAAAAATGACGTTTAGTCTTCTGCATATATTGTTTATTACATATTGTTATAATAAAATTTATCAAAACAATTGTTAGAAATATGGCTTATTGCAACTTATTCTTCAGAATAAGGTATTTGGAAAGAGAGGACCAGGGATAAGAAGAATATCGTGGCCTCAAAACCTAAGGAAATGGTTTAATACGTCTACAACTGGGTAGCTGCAACTAAAGTTAGGATGGCTATGCTGATCGCCAACATTCGGAACATATAGGCACCGTAAGCAGAAGAAGAATTGTTAGATACCTATATCACCGAGTGTCATGGGAAAACCATTAGCTCCCTAGTCTATTAATGACGGAACTACCTATAGTAAAATAATTTCTACCTATATGGCAATATTATGGGTGTGCTTTCTTGTTAACGTCTCTCTCGATAATAATTGCCGTTGTTTTGGTTACATTAATTCTAAATCCATCTTTATTACTGACTATGTTTGATTTATAACCCATTAAGTGTCGTAAATTGCTCTCTAAAATACAATATGCTTTGTTTTGCCAATATTTCAAAATTTTATTTGATAATTAGACAAACCTAATACTGGTTAAATAGTAAATGTCTTCATTTAATAATAATAGGTAACACTGTCATATCTGTAAGAAGGTAGTCTTCACTGAATTGGTAATATATTTTACTTCCAACATTCTGTACAGAATATTGCACAAAGAAAAAATAATTTTAAGTTCAGTTTTGTAAATAATATTTATGCATGTGAACCTAAGAGATTGCAAATATACCTTTAAATATAATATTATGTTCTTCTGTGGATTCAGGAATTAAGTGAAGTAGTTTAACTAAGTTTATTTACTCATTCAACTACAAAAAAAACTTACTAAATTACAAATTCCTCAATAATAATTATAAATACACCAACATTTATCGCCGAAAATAATATGGATATATGACTACAAAAACACTTGTCTAACTATTGTCTCATTAAAGGGACGCCGCTGCTGTTTTTATACACGAACAGATGTTCTAGAGATTGCCAGCGAAGGCACGAAAGCCGAATCAGCGCTTTTAACACGAGATTTTACAAAATTACCGGAAGTAAAGCATTAATAGAGCGCCGTATCAAACATATGTGATTTCTTACGGAACACTCCAATTTAAACTTTATTCTATATTTCCTATATCTAAATATTGTGGTTCCCGAGACAGTTTGCGCTTATACTATAAGGAAAAAATTTAATGTCGAAAGAGAATATTAATACAGTAAAACCTTTCAATAACGACACCTTCGAGGAATCGAACGCTGGTCGCCAAAGAGGAGTGGTCGATTAAGAGACAACATACGAAAACTAAAGACTGATCTGCATTTTTTTACGTATTGAATAATTTTAATTTTAAATAATTTTAAGTTTAATTTATCACAAACATAAATGAACACAATGATCTCAATTTAAGAATAGGTGCATACTTTTTTGGACACACTGTATAGTAAAATTTTTATTTTTTTAAATAATCGGAAACTAACGATTGCTTCATACTCTTCATTTAATTTTTAGAAATTCAGATTCATATTTTATTAAAAGCTTAGAAATATTTGTGGACATGACATGACATGTGTCAAAATTGTTTTTATTTGTATATTAAAGATCTTAAATTATATTTTATCAACAATTATTAATATTTTACCAATAAGGAATTTGTACCCTATTTATATTTCTTAAGAACGGCTAAATTTAATTGCCCTTTATTGAGAGTGTTTTTATCATTTAAGAGTTCTAGCAAATTCCGATAATGAGCGTCCACGGTCGTTTAAGAGAATGGGTCGTTATAAGGAGGTATAAAATACCGAGAATTTCCATTTCTCAATTTGGGGAATTGAGAATCAGTTGTTAAATGCAGGTGGTTGCTTTATAGGAGTCATCGCTTACAGAGGTTTTACTGTATATTTAAAGTTATCTAGCAATCTATAGAATTTCCACAATGAGCAACTTTCCTCAGTTAAACTTTTCCAAATTGCAATAGATATTTAAGTCGTGCTTATATATATATATATATATATATATATATATATATATATATATATATATATATATATATATATATATTTTTTTTTTATTGGCATAGACTTTTAGTCATTCAGCCAGACTCAACATGGTAAAAAAACAGTTGTCTGAGTTTATATTAATAAATATACAAAACAAAGAACAGGTAAACAGGGTCACTCTCTTCTCGCCTAGGGGCCCATCAAGGCATTTTGTTTTAAGACATACAACACTAGGCCACGGTAAGAGGGGAATTTGACAATTGGGTTAGAAACAAAGGTTACTTTATTAACTAATGCATAATTATTTACATGGTTATTTTACTATCCTTTAAAAACATAACTAAGGAATCATACACTGGTCTCGAGTCTAGTGATAATAAGTACTGAAGGTTCCAAGGGGCTAATATATTGTATTTATGTAAGTTATTTATTAATCTTGCTGAAATTATAGTATTTCTGGGGCAACTGAAAAATATATGATCTAGGTTTCCTTCTTCTGTACAAAATTCACATCGATCATTATCTAAAACCTTGAGTTTAAATAAATGTTTGGGGTAACAAGCATGTCCAAATCTCAGTCTAATGATCGTGGTAACATATTTTCTAGGTACATTAAAAGACTTATACCAAGGTGTTTTAGGAATATCTGTTTGAAGAGAAGTGTATCTATTTGGGCTAACAATGGAATATTCCTTCCATATATTATCCCACCTTTGATATAATCTTATTTTTAAGAAAGCCAGAAAGTCGCAAGCCGTGATTTTATACGCAGTTTCTCTACCAGATAAAATACTTTTCTTTGCTAATTGGTCTACATGTTCATTATTTTCCAAACCTATATGTGCTTTAATCCAAACAAAGACCACATTTTTGCCCCTTGTTACTAACTTTTGTTTGATATCCTTAATTTTGTAAATATAAGGGCAACTGTACGTATTTGGCAATCCCGGTTTCCCAATAGAGGTCAAAACTGATAAAGAATCTGATAATATCACTATATGATCCGAGCTACTTTCTGTTGCATAAAGTAAGGCCTCATATATTGCAAGAGCTTCCGCTGTAAAAATAGAGGTCTGAGAGTTTAACTTAAACGTGTGTTCTATTCGTTCCAACGGGACAAAAAAAGCACATCCAGTGCCGTTTGATGATTTAGAAGCATCAGTATATATAACGACGGAGTTTTTGAATTCTGATAATATTGAGTGAATAATCCGTCTGTTTATGTGTATATTGTCACTATATTTTGGTACCATGATATCTGTATTTGCACAATATGTTGCATATGAAATGTTTTGAAGTGTATACGTAGCTTTATCTATCTCTTTTAATGCTTCCATATTATGTTGCAGAGCTTCGCAGACTAAAGGGTGCTTATATTACATTAAATGGTTTATTCATTGAGAAATATTTTTATTTATTTAAAATATATTCATATAGGTAAAAAGAGATAAGAATACGACTTACTAAAAATCACTTTATTCTACCACCAACGACCGATTTCGTATACTATAATTTGCTATGCTACAACTAAATGTTGTCAATACAAGGCATATTATTTAATGTTTGAGAAAACATAGTTAAAAACTATTATGGTAAACTGGTTACGGGTGATCATCGGTTTTATTGCAACTATTTAACAAATAAAGTTAAAGTTAAACTAAGCTAGGAATGTAGGTATTGTGTAAATTGTTTGCAGACAAAGAAAACACCATGATTAAAATATAATATTAATTTATATTAGAAGCCTTAGCTATAAAAAAAAACCACAAAATTACTCTTATCATACGTGACTTCAATTCAAAGGTGGGATCAAAAAGTACTTTCAATATTACTGAAAAATTCGGTTTGGGACACCGAAATGAAACTGGAGAACGTTTGGTGCAAGAGGAAAAATTGAAAAGCTGAAGCAACGAAACACCAACTTTCATTTGCCTAAAAAAGCTAACAGGATAAACGGGTAAAGGTAGAATTTCGGACCAAACAGACCTTGCAAGACTATGGTGGTAGAATTGTACTAAATGTGAAAGTTACATAAAAGCATTATTTAAAGACGACCAATATCTAACAGAGACACGGGCTCTCCGATTCTAGTCTCACAAAGGCAAAAGTTCATCGACCAAGCGAAACGAAGGAAAGCTTCTAATTCTGACGAGATACTTACAGACTTATTACAAATATAGGTAAATGTCAAAAGTCCTAACGTACTTGGTATAGTTCTTTTTATTCTTTTTTTTTTTTTATATAGACATGACTGTGTGTTTTTCAATGTGCCTCCAATGTGCTTCCTATTGGGAAACCGTATCTTGCCGTCTTTATTACTCTATTTGTATTATTCTGCTTATATGATCGCTCCATTCTACTATTCTATTTCTCACCCAGTCCTTGATGTTATCCAACTGGCATCTGCGTCGTATACATGTACTTCTAGCTCTGTCCCATAGTGTTTTACCATCAATTTTTTTTAAGTGTTTTCATCTCTGCTGTTTTTAACATCACTAGTATAGTTGTTTAATACAAAACAAATTTAAAAATCCAAAGGGATTACAATAGTTCAAAACGGTTTTGGTCCTATCAAACCATCTTCGGGGAACTTAAAAGTTCCTGCTTACTTAAAAAACCCATCACCAAGCAGTATATTTGTCGAAATTAAATTTTAAAAAATTTTCACTTTCAAAATGTAATTTCACCGAATATATTGTTGTGTGATGGTGTTATTAAATAAGTACTCTTAAGTTCTCTGATGATATTCTCTGGTTTCCGAAGCTGTATGGGTACTCGGGAAGCGCTTTTTGCATGCGAATATTTTATAGTTTTGTTCTGAAGCTATTTTATTGTGGCATTTTAAATTAATTACTATTTAACTGGGAATAAGCCACAATTAAAGATAAAAATACGTTTATTGGCGTTTCAATTTCCACTTTGGAAACCCTGTTCGAAAAACGGTCAATAAATGTATTTTTATCTTTAATTGTGGCTTATTCCCAGTTAAATAGTAATTTATTTTATAGTTGACGACAATACACATATCCAACGAACTTGTGCTAGAAACCATGCACAAAGAGCGAGAATTGATTAACACCATCAAAATGAGGAAGGCCCAAAATATTGTTTGTTTAATCATTGGACCTAAATATACCTTACTCTGGTTCTCATTCTTTTGCAGAAATTCATTCTACGATCCAGATCGTCTTCTGTTAGCTTCTGCACAAATGTCAATTTATATGGATGAAGTTTTCTTCATGGAGACACCTTAGGACAGTTGTGTGACACATTATTTTGACGTGCAATTTGACGTGAACTTGACGTTGGATTCTCTGCGACACTTAACAAAATATCCACTTTCACTTCATGTTCAATGAAGTTGGATTTTATTTTTAATGGTTTGACATAATCCAAGTTCTCTGAATTGTGCATAAATTTTAGACACAGTACCTTGTGAAATATAAGGCAACTAAGGATACCTCTGATTAAATAAGTTTGCTACTTCAACTTGACTTCTACCATTCTCCCCGTAACCGATCATCATTAAAATCTCAATTCGGTGGGCCTTAGTTAAATATTTCATCTTTATTTCTGCAAGAAATTAGTTTTTAATTAAGAATTTATTATTTTAATGTAAAATGTCAACAGCATGTCAACTGATTGATAACAATTCACATTATTTACCGATTTAGTTTAATTAGCAGACTATCTATACAGTTTTTACCTATTCACGACAAAAAATGTTAACACGGTTACTAAACAGAAATTTTTCCCCAATATACAGTGTACTGACACTTAGAGTAGAAGTTTATTGTCTGTAAAATAATACTATAACACGTGATAAATTATTAATTTTAAAATTTCTCCTTATATTATTCATTACAGATCCTACACGATATAGTTCATTGAAATCACGTTGTTAAAAGTATTTTAAAAACATAAAAATATACAGGGTGTTTCATTAAAAATAAGGATTATGAACTATGCCAGAATTGCGTGGATCACCCTGTACATTTAAACTTATGTTTAAAAAGCGCACATTTAAATTTAAAAGTTAACGTGACCCAGAGTTTTTGATTATTTTTTATAATAAGAACACAAACAATTTTATTCCATACGTGGTTTCCACACTATATAACTATGAATCCTGCAGCAATCTTGTTTGCTAATTTAGTATTTATGGCCATAGAATTTGGCATTTATTGGTTTTGAAATTAAATTATCTCTTTAGGAATTCAAACTTGTGATAAGTCAAAATATCTCAGGAACTAATAAGCCACCATAATTTTGGGCCACCTTGTATATTCGAATATTTACGTATTCTTGTTACTCATATCACGCTATTAATTGCTTATGGTGTAACCATACTAGACCATGGCGTCAACACTAGCCCATACTGTATAGTTCGATTTTGCATTCATGGTTACGTTACGGTTTTACGTGGAACAAGATTCAATAATAGGATGAGAGTAAAGAAAACTAAAATAAGAAAAGCAAACTTTTTTTATTTCGTTTTAATTGCAGTTTTAATGTAGTCATAAACAACTTTCTTTTTTATGTAGAAAAATGTAGATAATAAATTTAATACGAAAATTAATATTTTAAAACTTGGTTCAACAATTAATAAAAATAATTTAGAAGAGAAATTTCTCTACATAGTTATGGAAAATATACTGTAATCTTAAAAAACACTACGGTAAGACAAGTCGAAACAGTGATTTCTCAACTTCCTGTTTCAATTACGGGGTAATTAGCGGATAGCTCCTCTGCCCCTCTGCATAGCAAAGGCCGCCGGTAGCACAATGGTGGGAACGCCCTGGTGAGAGGTCGACAGGTCATATTCCCATAAGAATACTCCCACACTCCATATTAAATTATTATGTGGAGTAATAATATTCAAACACTCTGTGTTGTCGAGCTACGCAATATACTTTGGTGCTACGTTAAGAAGATTGTGCTAAAAAATTTTTCTAACGGTTTAATTTATGGGGTCAACTGTAAAGTCAGGTCCGGACTGTCTTAATCTAAATTTAGCGATATTTAAATATTTTACAAAAAACGCTACAGAAAAAATTGTATTTCGTTTAATATGTCGCATTTCTTCAAAACCAGGCCCACGTACTTAAATTTGAACTTAGTCATAGAGTTTCACAGTAAATGATTAGAATAACTTTAAAACATACAATGAAAAAAGAAAAGTTAATAATCCGATCTCATTGATACGCCGTTACTATCGGAACCATTTATTGTTTTTCTTTAGAACTCCTCCCAGCAACAGCTTTTGAGTTTTGAATTTATGATTAAACTACGGGAACTTTGTAAATGCAGAAATTTGTTAAAATATAGGTAACTCATACCTTCTACAACGGTGAAGTGTGATTATAAGATACAAAAATTGCTAAGGTTATCCTTTAGTTTATTACCGTATTCACAAAATTGACCAATAATGTAATATTTATTTTAGGATATCATATCATGTAGAATTTACTTGGCTGCTGCAGAAACTAAGCATTTTTGCTTGACCATGAAGTGAAATAATGAAATTTCGAATGTTTAACTGAATTTAGATACATATAAGTTTAGATATTTCTCTGGTATACAAAATGATTTAATATAGTCAATTGCTAATAAATCAGAGGATAAGTTTAGCAGATGAACAACAGAGTTTCCGTAGTGGAATTGTCTGATTGAACCGCAACACCGCGTTTACCATTCTGGAACAGATAACGGCAAACATGAATTGGGTGTCGACATTATATTGACAAAAGAAGTGGAAAAATCTGTTGACAACTTCATCCCAATCTCAGCAAGAGTAATGCTCATATAACTAAAAGCAAGGCCAATCGAAATCAATATTATTCAAGTGTATGCACCTATAGCAGAAGGAACAGAAGAATAGATAAAAGAATTATACCATAGCAATAATAAAGTCGCAAAAAGCTTAAAAAAGCAAGACCTAATAATTGGTATGGGTGACTTCAACGCCAAAGTTGGGGCCAGCAAAACATCATCTGTAGTTGGACCATTTGGTCTAGGAATCCAGAAGAATCGGGGAGATACGTTAGAGATTTTTGCGGAAGCAAATCAATTGGTAATATTAAACAGCTGGTTTAAGCTACACCCAAGGAAACTGTACATCTGGAAATCTCCACAGGATTCTATGGGAAGGATTGTAAGAAATCAGTTTGATTACATGCTAGTAAATAAGAGGAATAGGAACAAAAACATGTCAAAACATACCCGGGGGCAGACATAAATTCTGATAATATACCAGTTGTAGGCAATTTTAAAGTTAAAATGAAGAATGTTACAAGTAAGTCGATGAGGAAGTATGATGTTAGAAAACTGAAAGATCTCAACTATAAAGGAAAGTCTGACCATGATACAACAAATAGTGAGAGAAATAAAAGAACAACACCTGAAGAAAGACACAGAGAAACGGAAATCGTGGATGACCGATGAAATACTTAAACTTATGGATCAGAGAAAAATAAACAAAGAAAATCTCCAAGAATATAAGAGAATACATAACATCGTCAAAAGAAAAATAAGAGAAGCTAAAGAGAAACAATAAACAGAACAATGTCAAGAAATAAAGGAGTATCAGAGTCGATATGATAACTCCAATGTTTATGGAAAGGTGAAGGAAATAGCTGGAAAGTTCCGAAAACGCAACAGCGGAAAATAACGGATGATAAAGGCAATCTTGCCATAACCAAAGAAGATAAAAAGAAAATATGGGAATAATACTTGGAGAAACTATTCCATGGCCTTAGAACAATACAAGAGCCCACCATTGAAGAAAATTCAAGTCCCGAAATCCTACCAGAAGAAATAACGGCAGCCGTCAGACAAATGAAGGATGGAAAGTCGCCGGGACTTAATGTAATTCCTGCAGAACTGTTGAAGCTATTAGATGCAGAACAAATAAAAATAATAACTGAAATATTTAATGAAATATACAAGGCAGAAAAAATACCAGTAGATTGGCTCAAATCGGAGTTCGTAACATTGCCCAAAAAACCAGGAGCAAAAGTTTGTGAAGATTATAGGACCATAAGCCTACTGAGCCATCTGCTGAAGCTGTTTCTAAAAGTCATCCACAAAAGAATTTACCGGAAATTCGGGGAACAAATTGCATCCAATCAGTTTGAAATTGTAGACGCCGTTTGTACAAGAGAAGCTTTATTTAGCATGTAAGTATTATTTTAGAAATGTAGAGATGTCAGTTGTAATGTTTTTGCATGCCTGATTGACTACAAAAAGGCTTTCGTAGAGTCAGGCATGAACAACTGATGGGAGTGCTGAGGAGGACAGGGATTGACCAAAAAGACTTAAAAATAATAGCTAACCTGTATTGGAATGAATCAGCGATGCTCTGAATAGATGAAGAATATACAGATCAGGTCAAAATCTTAAGGGAAGGTAGACAGGGGTGCATAATTTCACCACTAATACTCAATCTGTACTCGGAGCACCTTTTTGGAGATTCTCTAAAATATATTGATTAAGGCATCTCAATAAATGGAGTCAAGCTCAATAACCTACAGTATGCAAATAATAAAATAGTGTTTTCCAATACCATAGAAGGGCTACAAAACAAAATGAACAAAATAACGGTAATAAGTAGAACATATGGACTGGATATAAACACCAGCAAAACCAATCTAACCAGCAAGGAAAACATAACTGAAGCAAATCTTTATGTGGACCAAATAAGAATTAAATGTGTCTCACAATACAATTACTTGGGAACTAATTAATCAGTCGTGCGACAATCAAGAGATTAAATGTCGCATTGGAAAGGTAAAAAATGCATTCTTGACTATAAACTTTGTATTCAAGAGCCATGACCTTACCGTAGAAACAAAAATAGGGCTCCTTAAATGTTACGTGTACTCGGTGCTTCTGTACGGAGTAGAAACGTGGACATTGAAGGTAGAAACTCTATCAAAACTGCAGGCTTTTGAGCTATGGTTATACAGAAGGATCGTGAAGATACCATGGACAGACAAAGTCACCAATGAAGAAGTACTGCAGAGAATGAACACAACCGCGGATCTGGTCAACATCGTAAAGGGCCGTAATCTGCAGTACTTGAGACATATGAGAAATCATATGATAGGATAAAGAGATGTAAATACATTAGAAGAAAATATAACAATCACAACTGTCAATAACTTTCCGACATATGACTCAAAATAATATTGAAAAGCTCTTGCAAGACACTTTAAAAAGTTTATAATTACCTGAATAAACTAGTAATAAACATTTATTAACGTTGCTGTAATCACAAAATACCAGACTAGAGTCTAGGCCGCTTACCCAAATGCAATATTTATTTTAAAAAAATTTAATTTTTCTGTACTAATCCCGCAAGGTTTCCTATAAAGTCGTAAAAACATAATAAAACGAAAATTTCAAGATAAATTTGACATCGTCACTAACATTGCCATTTTCAAGATTGTTTCCGGTACTTGTCATCGTGATTATTATTGTGTGATGAAGTATTTGATCATTATGTGCTTAAATAATACCATGGTTATAAGATTCAATTTCAAATTTTTTAATAAGTTGGTTTTTAGACTATAAAATATGTACCGTATCTTTAAATGCAATACATTTTCTCCTTTTACCGGAAAATGCGACTGTATACGAAATATAGTACTTAGTTTGTTCAAAGAAAAACAAACATTTTGGCTTTAGTAAATTCTACTGTACACTTGTAAGCACACTTATATGCACTGTCAGTTTGTTTCTCATTTATATAAGCTCTTCATGAGAATAATTACTAACAGACTACGACCTAAGCTAGATTTTCACCAAACACTAGAGCAAGCCACATTTTCGAGTGGCTTTAGAATTAAAGACCACTTACAAGTAGTAAAATCCTTGACTGTCTTAGTCCAGTATATGTAGCTCTATGTTAAGAGCTTTAACAGAGAGCAGTATTGATCATAGGTACACTTTATTCCAAACTCTTCTTCGGAATATATTTAATAGCACGGCAGCTGCAATGAGAATATGCTATGGCGACATAAACACATTTTCGTTGGAGAAAAGTATTAAAGAAGGAGACACCATATCTCTTAAATTATTCACCCATGTATTACAGAGTGCTATAAGAAACAATAATTGGGAAAATATTGGTATAAATATAAATAAAGAGTTTCTAAGTGTGCAAAACTTGAGGTTTGCAGACGACATAGTCCTTCTTCCAGACTGGGTAGATTATGCCTGCTAACTTCTTCAAGACGTAGAAGTAGAAATAGGCAGGATATGTTGCCAGAGTCGGAGATGGACCAAGAATATTTTAGAATAGAGACCTAGAGACGATGTTTATCATAATCGAGGACGTTCTTTAACAAGGAGGGCATCCAGCGCATACAGCACAACTTAATTCAAGGTGCTCAAGATCGAATGAAAGAAATTATTTACGGGAGGCCTATGTTCAGCAGTGGACTCAAAACTTAATAAGTTGTCAGTTGTGATTAATTGAATAATTGGTCAGTAGTGATTACAAATGATTATATATATATATATATATATATATATATATATATATATATATATATATATATATATATATATAAATACCATACCATTAAGACAGGTTTAAAAAGTATAATCACCCAAGATGGGTATCTAGTATTGCTTGAGAAGAAAGATAATATCAAGTACACCTAACTCCGCCTTCGCGCAGCTTTATTGTCAGGAGTGTTCGCACTATCTCTACCTCTCCGATTTTTAATTTTGATAGATTCTGGTGATTCATTTGTTGCTTCGATTATAAAAATAACATGTGTTTTCTAGGAAACTAAATGTATAAACATTAGAGTGTTATCGTATAGTTATAATTTTGAAATTTTTAGATATCGCTAAGCGGAATGGAATTATCAATTTAAATGCAGCCAGTTATTATGTTCTCGATAATATGTATTTCTTATTTTAAAAAGAAACAATTATTCCAATTAACTCATTTTTGACATTCTCTCTATTATCACTTTTTGAATTAAATCATTCTTAAACTCTAATTATTCTTAAACTTTTTTAATCTATTCATAATCTCTACAAAAAAGACTAAAAGGAAGCAAAAATCTACACATCTACACATCTAAGTCATCTAAACAACTTCACCTAACACCTAAATAAAAAAATAACAAATCATCAGTAAATACCCAATATTAAATACTATTGGTAAATAATCAATTAATTAAAAAATTTCAGAGCTATAGGGAAGACTGCAGCTTATTACCGCAAGGAGTAATACCTACTATATTTGACAATATGTAAGTTGTGCCTACGTGATCCATAATTCAGAGATACAGATGCCTGTTACTAGCACAATAGTATACCAGCACCTAGCAAGCACCAGCTACTGTCCCTAAACTAGCATGTGTGTACGTTATCTGGCATGCTAGTTCCTGGCATGCTAGCTAATCGTAAAGAATTTGATTTTTTGCTAGTAGCATACTGTGAGCTGCAAGGCGCATGCGTGGGGAGTGTCACTGACATGTGTGAACGCGCGCTACCGCTACTGGCATGCCAGTAGATAGCAGAGAATTGTCAGATTTGTTGTGTTGGTGATACAAATTAATTGTTTTGTATTTAAATTTGTTAATTTAGGAAATGTTTCGTTGGAGTGATAAATAAACCATCCGATTTATTGCCATATATAGAGAATTGGAGTATTTTTTGAATTTTAAATCATCTCTATATAAAAATAAAATAGCCCGTGACAATGCCTACAAAAAAATTCAAGAGAAAATGGGTAAAGGCATTACTATAAAGGAGATAAAGGCCAAAATAAAAAATTACTTTAAGATTTTCTTTCCTACCAATCCAATTTTTCACCCAATTTTTCTCTTTTTTGAGTTCTGCTCCGGATTCATCGTTCAATTTCTAACAATATTTGTGGTCATCAGCAATATTTGCTTATTAAATTCATTCCGAATACCTTCCACGGATCCCCATTTTTTTTTTTAAATTCAAAGACTTTTAATTAATTACTTTAGTTTCAGATGAAAACCACTCGATTGTTTACTAGCACTAGCATGTGTAAAAATCTACTCTGCTTTTTCGCCTTTACAGTACAGGCACACGAGCTACTGGCATGCCAATTAGTAGCAAATTTATTTCATGCTTGCCAGTTCCTGGCTTATGCCAGCAATTGACATGCCAACTTTTTTCCCAATTTACTGGCATGTGTGTACCCGGCATATGAAACTGTATATAAATGTTCGTGTATGTTACTTTCGGAACTTTTAAGAGTACATAAACTCAAAGCAAACAAATATTTATAACTAACGAAGTGAAGTATTAGATCCTTTTTCTGGTTTGTGAACCATCGTTCTGCCAATTTCTTTTCATTTATATTAAAAATAGTATATTTCTTTTTATTACAGTTGTAATACCTAATAAAGTAATAAAATTTGTTATATCAAAGAAACCCGGCACGACTCTTTGTTGTTTACATTTCACGGAAAGCTTACCCAAATGTCTGATGAACACATTTGGCTTCATAGACGTCATTGTATTTATTTGTAGATTTTAACTGAAATAATTTTAGTTTAGATGTCATACTAGTAGACCCTTTTTATTGGAATAATGATTAGACCAATTGACCTTCATACTTCTACTTACACAGTAAAATATTAGTTGTCGCAGTAAACCAAAACAGTCGTATATTCGTGGAATAGCCTTTAATTACTTTATTGTAGAAACCTAAGGGGGTACAAAGAAATAATTGAAGGAGGTATAACTTTACCTCGTGTTATACTGAGACTGGCGAAACTGGTAAAAATAGAAAATACATCAATTAGAGGTGCAACACGAAACTTTTATATTCCGGAGAGAAGTTTAAGAAGATTTTTACTAAAAGTAAGTCATATTGACTTAATGGTGTCTGCCGAGATACCAACAACATGTAGCTGTTATTTTAAATCAAGGCAAGAAATGTTTTTTTGTATAAATATACGTTTTAATTTGTAAGTGAATTAATTCATTTCAGGTGTTCACTGATAAACAAGAAACTCTGCTAGACTATTATCTTCTTAATGGTACCGATATTTACTAAGGTTTAGCACAAAACAGGTAAGAGCTTTTGCTTACGAGTGTGCCGTATCCATGAAAACCAAATATCCGCCACCATGGGACGAGAAAAACTGAATAACGGTTCAGTTATGTAATCACAGGGAACAATATGGATATGACGACTAGAAGCCACAATTTTGGTACGAGCTACAAATTTTAGCATTCAAAATTTTTTTGAAAACCTGAGCACCATTTTAATTCGTCTTCAAATTTTACCACAAGACATAATGTCGACGAAACTATAATCACTACAGTTCAAAAATAGGACAGAATTGGAGTGAGAAGAGGTAGCCACTGGGTACTTTGGCTGTTGCAGTTTCAGCTTTAGAAAATAGCCTTTTTGCATATTTCCTATGATGAATTTCAGGCAACATATGTTATAGAATGCTTCACTAGGAAGTATTAAAATGCAAATATTTCGGGGTGGAATTTCTTAGAATGGTGTAAACATTTTGTTAAGCACGTTAAGTGTTATCCGGAAAAACTCGTTCTGTTATTGCTGCATAACCATGACTCTCACCTGACTATTGCTGCTTTAGATTTTCTAAAACAAAATAGCGTGATATTTTTTCTTTTCCTTCACACTGTTGACACAAACTGCAGCTATCGGAAAAATATGTCAACTAGGCCTGTGGTTACTAGAATACAAATCAACCTGGCACAACAATGTCAATTTATGACATATCTGGTACTGTTGCAACTATTACTCCTATTTGTCATCGAATACGAAGATCGGCCAAGTACTTTAACTGAGAGGATGAGAGAACGTAAACCAGAAATTACTCCTAAGAAGGTTATTCCCCACAAAGTGAAACCCCTTTCTCAAGCAGGTCCATGTAGTATCGGAATGTTTGACTTATATAAAATGTTCGTAAATACGGTTATGGATTCGTCGGTTAGTATGTCCTATATGTAGGTGAGTGGGCAACTGAAACAAAGTATCTCGTAGACACCATGGTCTTCATTGTAAATTTGGTCTTTTAGTCAAACATTTCGATACTACTTCAGCCCTAGCCTATTATATTCAGACAGGCCACAAAATAGATTTCGATAAAGCAAAAACCATCAATATTCATGAAGCCATCGAAATTAAAAAACGGTCTTACAGCTGAAACACGCGCGATGACGCTAAACGACTTCTGGCAACATGGCGACCCCTGCTTTAGCGACCCCTCGCCCCAACCCACACCGCTCAAATCACTTAAACTTAAACAGATCACAGAACTTAAGGCCTTATAGGCCGTAGGCTTTTTCGATAGTTTTAACTAATTTCTTCCCTCTTTTCCAGCCTTTGTTCTCTCCAGTGCATTTCTTCTATGTCAGTCCGAACGGCATCGAACCACTTCCCTCGTGGTCTCTAATGTGAAAGAATACATCTTTCACATTAGTATCTCTTCTGATGTCACCCAATATGTAGCTTTGTCAAATTTTATAATAATTGTTAAATTGTTTGTTCTTTGTGTCGTGTTCTGTTAATGTATCAGTTAATGTTTATCTTATTCAACATATATTGTTCGATAGTCTAATTTTGACAAAATGCCCCCTGAAAATGCTCTAGGAGCGAAAGTAGGTACTTGGGCAAGATTTAATAAAAACCGCGTTCGATATGTGCCTTTTATTTAATTAAAATTCATTTATTTGAGCATTCATCTTATATTACTTAAATTTTATAATGTTGACTTTTATACTGGTAAAACAATTGGTAAAATGATCGCGAATATTTGATGATAGGATCAAAAGTAGTACTTGATATGTTATATTGCATTTCTAAACCTGCAAGACACAGGATATTTTTTTAGAACATTAACCAGCAGATTAATTATTTCATTTACAAAAATGTGAATACCGAGCAACAAAAACCTTGCAGGTAAATAGATTGCCGAAGTGTCCTACACAAGATACAAAAACTCTTGGTAAAGAAGCTCATTGATCATCTGGTTTTCGATTTGATGTACATGGAGAAATACTTTTTGTAAATTGTAACGATAATAAGTGTCTTACTATAGTATCTAATTTTGATAATAAAGGGCGCAACCTAGTAGATGGATTCAGAAGCTCAAAGGAAAACGTTTATTCTTTAACCGGTAGGGTATAAAATATTCAGAGGAGGAATGGATTAATAATGGGAGTATGGTATATGGTATATTGTTGAAAAAAATGCCACCAAAACCAGAGGTAAAAAGTGATATTGGCCAATATTCACACGTGTGATTGTTATGGCATTAGTAAATTTATGGCGTCTCCAACAACAAAATAAGTCAATTATTATCGTTTATCATAATTTTATTAGATTTTCTTCAATCTGTAGCCGTTTTCTCTTAAAATTGACTCCTAATACAAGACGTATACTAGAAAAATCGAGAACATCAACATGACGGAAATATAATTTGATTGAAAAAAAAACCTTTTGAAAAAATATGAAAAACAGAGACGATGTCCAGGAGAAAATTGTAAAGCCAAATCACTAACATATTGTTTATATCACTAACAAAATGCACTGTAACATTGTGTAAAAATTGTTTTATACAATATCATAAAACATGAACTTATTTTTATTAGATGCAAATAAAAATTAGAATTCTCGTAATTGTTTTTAACTTTATAATACATACTTGCAATTATGCAACACTAACGCCCAGTGTCTTATTGATAGGAAGGGTCATAATTCAAAAATGCGAAGATATAAAACAATTTTATGAATATTTTCATATTTAGAACAATATAACTAATAATAGATGTTAAGTAAAATTTTAAAATTTGAAAAATGGGCGTTAATGGGTTCTATTTAACATGATTCTACATAATAGACATCATCAAAAGAATTATGAGTCTTAGTTTAATTTATTTACTGAAAGGTATTGTAATACTTTAAATATGGCCCACAAACTTTTATAGTATAGCCCTTGGTAGAAACTAAATAAAAACATAAATAGTACGCCAATGTATTTGTTGAAAGATCCAAAAATAGGATACTACGTTTTTGTCAGTCTAGCTTAGAAACTCACATTGTATGATTGGAGAAAATTTGTAAACAACAAAATATATTCTAGAGTTTGAATTATATTTCTTCACCTGAATCCTTGGTGCCTTCAATTAGGTACTAAAACAATTCTGTATATAGATCAACTGTTACAAGAACAGATGTTTTCTCAGCCACGAAGCAGGGTCGTCAATAATCAGTGTTGTTCAAATCTGACGTAGGCAGTTCAAATATGGAAGAGTTTTATGTGCTGTGTGTGATATTATACGCTCAAAAGTAGACTAAGCTTCGTTAAGGAATTATAAACGGTTGGCTGCCAAGTCTTGTTGACTAGCTTATTTATGTGTCTTATTTTCGCAGAAATACGCGACAGAAATACCAACACAATCAATCACAAATAATATTAACGAAGTTGATACGGAGCGTCCCATTTCGAGAATTCAAAAAAGATATTTAAATAAATAATTATTTTATTGTACAGAATAATACAGTTGAGGACACTACAGTGTCGCATCACTAAAATTTTCTTCAGGTTCTTATCTTTTGTATCTTCATTGCTGTCAGAAATATTTTCTAAGAACATGAGAAAATTAAGTTTAAAATTAACATAAAGTAGCGCTAAAAACACACATTAGCGCCGGAGTTTCCAACCAGGGGCGCATGCCTCCCAAGGGGGGCATAGAGAGATGTCAAGGGGGCGGAAGACGTTTGCCATTTTATAAAGAAAAAAAATCAAACAACATTTACAAATAATATTACAATGTAATGTTTAATTTACACGGATAAAAGTAATGAAATTAAATATGTCAACCACTGTTTCAAAACCCGACACCAACGTCGTCAATCGCAGTTTATAATTATAAGTTTCGACAAGCCACTACATGAAATCCGCGCGCAACCCCTCCGCACCGATTCCGCATAACGTTCATTAGAAATTAGGATTAGATCATGATCATAGGTAGATAGAAAATAGTTGAGTACCTACTCAACTGACATTCATTCACACAAATTTACGAAAAATTTGACGTTTCGGTATCAATTTGTTGCTGAGAAATTAGTTTGAGTGTATATAATTATTGTGTTTCACTGTTAAAAGGTAAGTTTGTGTATTTACAAACTACAGTTGTCATTTTTATTTAATTTACTAAATTAATGATTGAGCTAAGATGCGTTCGTAAATCGATCATTGGAACTTTTTTAACACATTACAATCAAACCTACGTGGCGAATTAATTTTGAAACGTTAAATACATTACGTTATTAAGATAAATGGGCATTTATAAATAGTAATTACATGTAGGTATTTTGCTTGTTTATTAATTACTGTTTTATTGTTATAGGTTGCAAAATGGCAGCAAAAAAAAGAAAGTTTTCCGAAGATTATATTAAGTTTGGATTTACCTTCATAGAAAAATACGAGTTACAGTTACCTCAGTGTGTGATATGTATGAAAGTTTTAAGTAATAATAGCATGAGGCCCAATCGCCTTGAAAGACATTTGAAGGTACAACATCCTACTCTGGTTTTGAAGACGCAAGAGTTTTTTTCGTCTAAAGCAGAATCACTCAAGCGGATGAGATTGGATAAATCGGGAAGTTATCACAAAGGTGTATCGCAGCATCTCAAAGCTTCATTTGAAATAGCTTTTATGATAGCAAAGCAAAAGAAACCTCATACTATTGGTGAAGAATTAATAAAACCGTGTGTCCTAAAAGCTACGCAGATAATTTTAGGAGAAGATGCAGAGCAAAAAATGAAATCTATTTCTCTTTCGGATAATACAGTCAAGCGTAGAATCGATGACATTGCAGCAGACATAAAGTCAGAAATAATCAACAAAGTAAAATTATCGCCATTTTTTGCAATTAGTTGAATCCACCGACATCGTTAATTGTGCACAGTAAATAGTGTATGTTCGTTACATCGGCGGAGATATCATTGAAGAAGAGATTTTGTACTCCCAATCTTTGACAGCAGGTACTACTTCCGAGAATATATTTAATTCAATATCAAATTTTGTTGAAAAACATGACTTGGATGGGAATAAACTCATTGGACTTTGCACAGATGGCGCACCTGCAATGATAGGTGTACGATCGGGCTTAGCTAAAAAGCTCAAAGAAAAAAATCCCGCAATGGTTAGTACACATTGTGTTATTCATCGGCAAGCTTTGGCTTCCAAAACATTACCACAGAACTTACGCCAGACTTTGGACTCGGCTATAAGGATTGTAAACTACATTAAGAGCAGCGCTTTGAACAGTCGTTTATTTACTTTACTTTGCGAGGATCTCGATTATGATCAGAAAGTTCTTCTGTTCCATACAGAAGTACGCTATCCAAAGGCAACATGTTGGCTCGCCTTTATGAATTGAAATAAGAAGTAATTCTTTTTTTTTGAGTTCAAAGAAAAACACTATTTCTTCACAATGTTCAAAGATGACACATTTCAATGGAGGTTGGCTTATTTGGCTGACATATTCGATGCCTTAAATGAACTAAACTTAAAACTTCAGGGCAGTAACGGCACTATAATAAGCAATTATGATTATATTCAGGGGTTCATATCAAAGCTTCAACTTTGGAATCAAAAAATCTCTTCTGAAAATGTTATGTCTTTTTCTCGGCTGTTCGAAGCAATTAAAAATAATATACTTGACGCAAATTTGAAAGCTGACATAAAAACTCATTTGCAAACGCTGAAAGACGAATTTCGCCAATACTATCGAGATATCAATTCAGAGTCACCAATATGGCGTATGACAAGAAATCCATTTGTTGTTGATGTGTTCCAATTACCAGTAGAAATTCAGGAAGAATTTCTAGATATGATGGCTGACTCGTCCATGAAAGATGACTTCCATCTCTTGACATTGGAGAAATTTTGCCTCTCTTGCTTTACGAATACTAGTTCCTTTTTCTTCAACTTACTTATGTGAGACAGGCTTTTCTGCTCTAGTTTTAATTAAAACTAAACAGCGAAATCGTCTTGATGTCGATAGCGACCTGATGATAGCTCTGGCAAAAACAGATCCTAGAATCAACCAAATAGTACAGAATATGCAATCTCAAGTGTCTCATTAATATTTACTTCGTTAAATTTAATTTTTTTGATAAAAAACATGTACTAGATTAATTAAACTTTTAAAATTTGTTTATTAGAATTAAAATAAAATTTTAAGTATATCATGTGCGTTTTTTGTTGTATTTATTAAAAAAGTAAAGGGGGGACATGAAAATTTAATTTATAGTCCGGGGAGCCCCAACAAAGAAAAGGTTGGGAAACCCTGCATTAGCGTATTATTCTCACTTTAAGTTTTAAACAAAGGTGGCTACTTCATAACACTTTTCCCATTTTATTGAATATTGATCTACCTTATCTTATTCTTATCCTTGTTTCTTCTGTATATTTGTTATTGCCATTAAAAATCCTACCAAGATACTTGGATTTTTTAAAGTTTTCTATTGGCTCTTATATTATTTTTTAGAGTACCTTGTTACTGTATTTTATTAATTGTGATGTATTTAATCTTATTTACTGTGTTAGTCAACTATCCTCGCTAGCATTTACTACACTACCCAGAAGTGCATTGTATAGTCTGTGCAATTAGTATAGTATCATCGGCATATTTATTATTATTAATAGGTCTTCTATTGACTTATATTTCTAGTTACTTATTTAAGTGATTTTCTAACGGTATAAAATTGTCGTCAAATGATTGTATCATTGATTGTTTGATAATAAACCAAATCTTTTATTTCCGTTAACTTAAATTTTTAGTAGTTCGATCACGCTTTCTTTGAGCGTATTCAACTATTTCTACTCAGACATGTCAAATGTGTTTTATAGATTAATAGAATTTGCGTGCGATATTCGAAACTAGTCTTCCTCGTGGTGACAATATCCTGTTACTTATCTTTAGTTCTACATACGTAACAAATCATCGTTAGTTTTTGAAAACAGCTGGTTTTGAGTGCTGTTAACAAAATTAGGTACATAGGCTGGAACTGAACTATTCAAGGTAGTCAAATAATATTCTTTGGATCACACCATTTATTTTGGGTGAAATGTTCCATTCTTGTTGGGAGTTGAAGTGTTTAAAATATTTTGTGGTGAATAGTTTTTATTCTATTGGCAAAATCCACGAGAATTTATTCAAGTAAGAAGTTTATGTTTGCAAATTTTCAGCGTTCAGGTAGATCGCATTGCTTATTGTACGAAAGAGAAATGGGGTTATGAAGGACAAAATAAAACCCTGTTTGAGACGAAAAACAGGTATGTTGTTAGTTCTTTTTTGTTTTTGTTTTTTTTTTGACAACAGTGTATCTATCTTCTTCTTCTAGTTCCATGACCGTTATCGATCGTTGGATATCATGTTGGCTACCATATTCGCTATCGTGACTTTATTGACAGCAGCTCTAAATAACGATGTAGTTGATTTTCCATACCATTGCCTTAGATTTTTCAGCCATGATGTTCTTCTTCTACCAGGACCACGATTACCTTGGATCTTTCCCTGAATAATCAGATGTAAAAGATCATATTTTTCAGGGTGTCTCATAATATGACCGAAGTATTCCAGCTTGCGTTTCTTTATTATATTGACCAGTTGTGTTGTTTGGTTCAGCCGTCTAAGGACCTCCTCATTTCTAACTCTGTCGACCCAGCTTATTTTCAGTAGTCGTCTGTATACCCACATCTCAAAGGCTGTCAAGCGTTTAAGCATAGCCTCAGTTAGGGTCCACGCTTCTACTCCATACAGCAGGACAGGAAAGATGTAGCAAGATATCATACGAACTCTAAGGTCAATGCTAAGATCGTGACTGCAAAGTACGTTTCTCATTTTTACAAAGGCAGCTCGGGCTTGTTCTATTCGGCTTTTAATTTCTGCGGTTGGATCCCAGCTCTCATTGATATTACTGCCGAGATACACGAGTTTCTCTACTCTGTCCAGTGTGGCATCTCCGACTTTTATACCGTCATCATGTATATAATTTTGTTTGCTAACTATCATATATTTAGTTTTCTTAACGTTGAGTTTTAATCCATACTGATCACAAGTCTGTTTTATTTTGTTCATTAGATTTTGAAGGTCTTCTCCGCAATTGGCAAGGACTAAGGTATCGTCGGCATATCTAATATTGTTGACGGTTACTCCATTCACAATAATACCTTCGGTTGTCTCCATTAAGGCTTCCTGAAATATTTCCTCCGAATATAAGTTAAAAACTAAAGGCGACAATATACAGCCTTGTCTCACTCCTCTTTTTATATTTATTTCATCTGACAGTTCTTGTTCAACCTTTATTCTTGCCACTTGATGCCAGTATAGATTTGTAATTATTCGTAGATCTTTATCGTCCAATCCAGCTGTTTCCAATATTTCTAGCATTTTGTTATATCGGACTTTGTCAAAAGCTTTTTCAAAATCGATTGCACAAATATACACATTTTGATTTATATCTCTGCATCTCTGTACTAGCACCTTTATACTAAACAAGGCTTCTCTAGTACCCAAGCCACTCCTAAACCCAAATTAAGTATTGCTAATTCTGTCCTCTAACAGCGTGTAAATTCTGCTGTGTATTACTCGCAGAAAGATTTTCAAAACGTGACTCATCAGACTTATTGTCCGATAATCACCGCATGTCTTTGGACGATGTTTCTTAGGTATTGTGACAAATGTCGACTTTAACCAATCAGTTGGTAATACCCCAGTGTCATAAATTCTGTTAAAGAGATTACATAGAGCTTTAATTCCATTTTCTCCCAAAAACTTTAGTATTTCAGCACTTACTTCATCGGGGCTTCCAGTGCTTTTCCATTTTTTGCCGTTTGTATTGAACGTCTTACCTCACTTTCTGTTATAGATGGACCTGATATAGCAATCGGTGTATAGTGTTCTACTCTCTCATTCTATCTTCAAATAATTCAGAAATATAGTTTTCCCATTCTTTTAACTTTTCATTGATGTCTAATATTCTGTGTCCGTTTCTGTCTTCTAAACTTTGGGATACTTGATGTGCAGATGAAATGTATCGTGTTTCTTTTCATATTGTTGAATTTCATTACATTCTTTACTATGAAATTGTGTTTTCGCGTGTCTTATCTTCTGCCTAATTATTGCGTGGATCCTCTTGTATTCGTTTTTATCTTTATTTCTGACTTCTCTTCTTTGATCCATAAGTCTCAGTATTTCTTCTGTCATCCGCCCTTGTTTTTTTCTTGCTTTTAGCGCACTCAATTTTGTTTCTTGAACAGTCTTTAAGATGTCTTTAATTCTCGTCCAGTTTTCCTCAGTACTTTCTTCTTTGCTTGATGTTAACTTCATCTTTTGTTCTAATATACTAGTTATTTCTTGTTTTACAGTATCATTTAACATCGTTTCTCTATCAATAGTAACTGTTTGCTTATTCGTCCTTGTAACTCTTTTTAATCTCAGTCTTATTTTTCCTACTAAAATATTGTGATCTGTTGGTACATCTTCCCCTGGATATGTTTTTACTGATAATACTGAATTTCTGTATCTCTTATTTATACATATGAAGTCTATTTGGTTATGAAAAACTCGTTCAGGTGTATCTGCTGGTGATTTCCAGGTGTAAAGACGACGTTTTGGAAGTTTGAAAATTGTGTTCATTATTACTAATTGCTTTTCTACGCAAAAAGATGCCAACATATCTCCTCTTTCATTTCGTATTCCCAGACCATATTTCCCTATGACACCTTCCTGTTCACCTTCACCAATCTTTGCATTAAAATCTTCCATGATAATATTGAGATCGTGTTTCTTTGTAGGTGCTAATACTTTTTCTAAATCATGATATAATTTTTTAATTTCTTCTTGTTCATAGTCTTGTGTGGGTGCATATATTTGTAATATGTTCACATTGATTGTTGTTGTATCTAGTGTCTCTATAAAAAGAGTTAAATTCATTTTGTTATCAACTGACTTGGTGTGTACAAAAAATTGACACATAAAAAATAGATAGCTACGTTAAATCAAAATATGAAGACCAGGGATAGTTGTGATAGGGTCATGTTGTGACAAATAGTTTTACAGACAAAACATAGATAGCAGCACCACCCGGTTTCCCAGAATCCTTTTTCTTATGTTAAGTCTGAATCATGTAGGTTAAGGCAAGCAGCTGAAAAATATAGTGTTAACCGGATGTCCTTACTTCGATATATAAAAAACAACAACAAAATCCATATGGAGAAAAAAGAAATAGGTTACAAAATGCTTTAAATGATATTTTCAAAACAACAAGAAAAAGAGCTCTGAGAATATGCTGTTCAGGCAGCAACAATATTTTATGATATTAGCTCAAAAGAAATGAAAACCTTAGCTTTTGAATTTGCTATAGCAAACAAAGTTCTAATGCATGAGAATTGGGTAGCAACAAAACAAGCCAGTGTTGATTATTTGAAAAAGTTCATGCAGCATAACAATAATGTGTCTATTCGAGTTTTTGAGGTTACTAGTTTAAGTCGGAGTACAATTTTCAACAAGCTCAATGTCGGGCTCTCAACCTAAAATTAGTATTAAATTAAAACCATTTTACACCTAATGATATTTGGAATAAAATCGAAACAGTGACTGGGACTGTCCAAAAACCGATAAAAATCATAGCAAAAAGAGGCGAGAAAAGAGTTGGTGGTGTTACTTCAGCTGAAAGAAAGACCAATGTTATTACGGTTCTTGCTATTAATGCAGAGAGTAACTCAATTTCTCCCATGTTCGTTTTTTTACGTAAGTTTTACAAGAAGCACTTTATACGTGATGAACTAGTAGGTTGTTGTGGAACTGCTACCCAAGTGCCTGGATAACCAAAGGTTTTAGTTTTCTTGGATAACCAAAATGCTTATCTTAATATCAAAGGCTTTGATTATTGGGCAGAGCGCGGCATTACTCTCTTATCGCTCCCTCCCCACACAACAAATAGACTTCCATAACTGAATGTTTCTGTTTCTGGTCAATTTAAAAAGTTTTTCAATGATGCCATGTCTGGATGGATGAAAACTCATCCTGACAATACAGTCATAATTTATGACATCCCAAGTATAATGAAAATAGCATTACCTAAAGCAGTAACACCAACAAATGTACAGGCAGGATTTCAGTCTACAGAAAGAAGACTTTCTGTATTCTTCGGTAACCAATAGACCTATTGACATTGGAGATGCATCTCGGAGACAGCAACTCGATGCACCTGAAACGTCGTAATATAACAAATAACAGGACCTTCCCACACCAACCCGGACCATATCAACTAGAAGCATCGCGGGCCAACCTGCCAGGATCATCCCATGCCGAAGTTTTGCTTGTCAGCCAGGACCCTATTAACAATGTCAACCCGACCATGTTAATCAACCAGGTCCATATCAACCAGGATTATCGCAGGCTAACTACAAGGATCATCTCATGCCAAACATCGAAAATCGTCTGTCAGCCCTATCGATATAAGACCTCTTCCAATAGCTGGTCTTCGAAAAAATAAAAAACATCATAAGGAGTATAACATCTGCAATTTTGACTAGCACAACTATCAAACACACCTGTCAAGGAGAAAATTCTCAATGAAAAGTTAAGGAGGAAGGAAACAAAGGAAACAAAGTGCAAAGAGGATAAAATAATGAAAAAACTATTGACTAAGAAAAAAGGAGCGAAGAAGAAAGAGGCTTTGTATGGGACCGTATAAAGAATCTAGATAAGATTGGATACAGTGTATGGAATGTAAGATTATATATACAGTTAATATTATATTTTTATAAACTGCCAATCAGAACTAGAAGTAGAATCAGTACAAATTAATGATAGCAATTAAGTTTTGTCGTTTTTTTTACATTAAATTTATCAAATATTTTTTTTTTATACACATTTGTTTCTTATTTTATTTATCACTTTTTGAAGTTTAGATTTAACATATCGGAGGGGAATATCAATTTTAACGGGAATATCGCTTTAAGATAATTTTGTAATGTCCATTGGTTGCTTTGGGATTTTCAATCCAGGACCCATTTTCTCTCAAATATTTGAGCTATTTGATGTCACTTAAGTTTACTTGTATACATGCCATAGTTTGAGATAACTTTGTGACCACTAAGTATTACATCATAGGAAAAGAAAAACGGTATTTAGGTTACCTGTATCCTGTTATTTGTTTTTTGTGCTTCATTTGTAGAATCAGTATATATCATATAATAATAGTTATCGGTTAATACTGACTAGCAATAAAGGAAGCTGGCACCCAAGAATATTTATTATTTCACAAAATTTATTAAAATCCTTTATAAAAGGTATTTAATTTAAAAACTATATCGAGCTATATCACAACAAAACGTTTTCGGAATCCATATTGCATTCCATGGAATATGGATTCCGAAATATGTAAGCGAAACATGGACGCTAACAAAAAGAGAAATAAATTGCTAGTGTGGTAACGTAAAATGGTTCGAATGATATATGGCCTTTGCAGAGACAGCGTGACAAACGAATGGAGGGGCAAATACAATAACGCAATAACGAGCTAGAGTTTCTACTCGAAAAAGAAAATCTACTCAGATATATAAAGGTTAATAGACTTAGATGGGCAGGGCATGTGATACGCAGTAACGACAATCTACTTATAGACAATATGTTCTGGGAAAGACCAGAAGGAAGAAGGTCTGTAGGGTGGCCTAGAAAAAGGTGGAAAGATGAAGTCAAAGAAGATCTAGAGAAAATGGGAGTGCGACAATGGGAATTACTGGCACATGACCGACAAACATGCAAGGCAATAGTAAACGAGGCAAAGACTCATGAAGAGTTGTATCGCCGTTGATGATGATATTCCATTATCAGTGTCTAGGTGTACATGTTTTAAGGCACTAAATATTTGATTTTATATATTAAGATGTTAAAGTTAATCTTAATTTCCGATCTTAAGATATAAGATCAAATAATGTAAACTAAATTTAAACCTATAACTTTTAACGGGTTTTTACCCAGATATTTAGTGGCTCAAAAGATGTACACCTAGACACTGATGATGGAATATGGATTCCGAAAACGTTTTGTTGTTGTAATATAGCCTGATTGGGTTTTTATACCTTTTATAAAGGATTTTAGTAATTTTTTTGTGATACATGGTATATAGCCAACTACAGGAACTTAGTTCAATTGTGGATTTATTCGTTCATTTTAAATCTATCCCGCTACCGGTGAGTTAAGGTATATAATTTTTGGGAATATTTTAAATCTGTGGCTCATTAAACTGATTATATAGTTTTCATTAAATTCCTTGGCATTAGATTTTTGCAAATTACGATATTTTACTTTTTTATTTCTATGAAAATTATTATGTACTACTTTAAAGCAGTAGTGTAATAGTATATTACATCACGAGAGTTGTAAGAAGCTTATTACATGCGAGTAAAAAGTTACGCGCGAGCCGCGTAGCGGCGAGCGCAGTCATTTTACAAGCATGTAATAAGCTTACAACTCAAGTTGTGTCCTATACTTTTTCTACGATTTTTTTCGTTTATAAAATTAAAAATTTAATTATCACTATATTTACACTGACAGATTAATAATTTTTAATCTGTCAAAATAACGTCTGTTAATTCGTTTCCATGGTAACTCGACCAACTGACTTACGAGGCTTATGTGATATTACACATTTTTATAAAACTGTAGCGTAATTTTTTTTATTACGTTCTAGTCATTACGTGTCAGTATCTGTTATGATGCATTTACTTAGCATCCAAATAGTAGGTAATATACAATTTACTAGTAAGAGAGTAGAAAATAGTATATTACATAACGAGAGTTGTAAGAAGCTTATTACATGCGAGTAAAAAAGTTGCGCGCGAGCCGCGTAGCGGCGAGCGCAGTAATTTTACAAGCATGTAATAAGCTTACAACTCAAGTTGTGTACTATACTTTTTCTACCATTATTTTCGTTTATAAAAATAAAAATTAAATTATCACTATATTTACACTGACAGATTAATAATTTTAAATCTGTCAAAATAATGTGTGTTAATTCGTTTCCATGGTAACTCGACCAACTGACTTACGAGGCTTATGTGATATTACACATTTTTATAAAACTGAAGCGTAATTTTTTTTATTACGTGCTAGTCATTACGTGTCAGTATCTGTTATGATGCATTTACGTAGCATCCAAATAGTAGGTAATATACAATTTACTATTAAGAGAGTAGAAAAAATTGATTACACATCTTTTGACAGTCGTTTTCATTTTCTGCTACGGTTATAACATAACATAACATTATCCTCGTAGCAAAGAATTTTTAATTTCTGTCTTTACTGCTTTTTGGTTTTAAATTTCTTTATAATTTCATCATCGAATTCAATAGGAACAGATCCCACTACCTAAACGATGTCTAGTGGTATGATTTTGTAGTATAGTGGGTAAATCTATAATATACATACTTAAATCGCGGTTTATTTTATTCTAAGAATTTCTCGTTGGTTTGTTTGTCATACTACATCATCTGTGCATGATTAACATGTTCTGAACCTTAGGGTGCGTATACATATGCGCGCCGCGAACCTCGCGCCTTGTGTGCGCCGCGCGTTCGTGGCGCGTTCAATGTTCGTTGAAATTTTTCATTTTGACGAACCTTCCGCGATCCAAAGAAAACTGACGAACATTTAGTAATTGTAGATAATCATGTCTCTGTCAAGCGATAAAACTTACGCTATTTCTGTTATGACTGGTGCCTTCTTGGTAATGGCCAGTTTGTACAAAAACAAAAGAAAGCAACGACGTCGGTGGCACAGCAACCTGTTTAAAACACGAAATGGTTCCGAACTTATGATGGATTTGAAGTCTCAAAAAATAAGTGGCCAATATCAGAATTTTACACAAATTACGTCCGCATGTATATTTATTTCAGCTTCTATTTCCCTCCAGGCATCGGCTTTAAGTGGTTTTTTAAAATGGTCCTTATGTTGAGGATCCCACAATAGGGATTTCCCACGGTAAGCATCAATAAGTTTGATAATATTTTCTTCTGGCCACTCCATTACTACCAAATATTTTAAGATAATATACTATTATAATACTCAGACGCGCCAAAAATCAACACACCTTTCACTAACCCGTCCAAATATGTAAGGTACGTATACATATGCGCGCCGCTCGGCGCGCGCGCTGTTCGTTTGTAGCATGTTCGTTAGGTTAGTACGTGTTTGCAAGAGGCGCACAAACGGCGCACATACGGCGCACTACGATCCACCTTCTGTCGGTTTTTCAACGAACACTTTGGTGGTTCGCATTACATATTTGGACGGGTTAGTGAAAGGTGTGTTGATTTTTGGCGCGTCTGAGTATTATAATAGTATATTATCTTAAAATATTTGGTAGTAATGGAGTGGTCAGAAGAAAATATTATCAAACTTATTGATGCTTACCGTGGGAAATCCCTATTGTGGGATCCTCAACATAAGGACCATTTTAAAAAACCACTTAAAGCCGATGCCTGGAGGGAAATAGAAGCTGAAATAAATATACATGCGGACCAATGTAAAAAAAAGGTGATTTCCTTGTTGTCTTCTTACCGACGTGAAACACACTGGCCATTACCAAGAAAGCACCACTCATCACAGAAATAGCGTAAGTTTTATCGCTTGACAGAGACATGATTATCTACAATTACTAAATGTTCGTCAGTTTTCTTTGGATCGCGGAAGGTTCGCCGAAATGAAAAATTTCAACGAACATTGAACGCGCCACGAACGCGCGGCGCACACAAGGCGCGAGGTTCGCGGCGCGCATATGTATACCCACCTTAATGCGAACCACCAAAGTGTTCGTTGAAAAACCGACAGAAGGTGGATCGTAGTGCGCCGTATGTGCGCCGTTTGTGCGCCTCTTGCAAACACGTACTAACCTAACGAACATGCTACAAACGAACAGCGCGCGCGCCGAGCGGCGCGCATATGTGTACGTACCTTTAGTTATTTAAATATACCCACATACAAAGATATAAATTCTTTTTTGTGATACGTGGTATACAGCCAGCTACAGGAATTTTTTTCCTTGTGGATTTCCTTAGTTATTTTGTTCTAGTTAGTTTTATCAGCGTTCTCTTACCAGGTCTAAAAACATATGCTCACGCACGTAGTTTCAATCCTAAACTTTCGTCTAATAGTTTTTATTGGTAGGTATTCCGATTTGCTGTTTTTTTTATATTCCTTTACAATTCTACACACTTTCTTATTATTCATAAAAATCAAACTATAGAGTAAGGTGCCATAATATCGGATAGTTACATATTCTCTGTTTTAAAGAAACCTGTAATATGATTAACAAGAAATCTTTTTCCACTTTAGCATGGAGCTAAACCCAGGTCGCCGAATGATATTTTAGCGTCTCTAAGGTCTAATTTCTACGTAGTTAAGGTCGTATTAACAATTACATTTTAATGTTTTCGTCGACAAAAAAAAAGAAATATGAATAATTTTTGCACTATGTCTGCTTATTTCATCTCATTTCTTAAAGTTTTTTTTTTTAATTTCAGAAATAAAATGTCATCGAAATCCAAGGAAAAACGAAAGAAATGGGATAGTAAATCCATGCATGCAGCTGTTACTGCAGTTAAAAACAAAGAAATGGGGTACTTGCGAGCTTCAAAAACTTTTAAAGTAGCCAAGAGCACGTTGGAAGACTACGCAAAAAATAAAATAAAGTCACCTGAACAACTTATTTAAACCAATATGGGACGTCCATCAGTGTTTTCCAAAGAAATTGAAGTGGATTTGGTCGATTATTGCCTAGAAATAGATAGAATATTTTACGGATTGCGATGTTCTGTTATTCGAAGATTAGCATTTCAATTAGCTATTCGGGACAATTTAAAACATCCGTTTTTAACTAATTAGAAAAAAGGAGGTTACAAATCGTTGCGTTTATTTTTAAAGAGGCATCCTGAACTAACGTTTAAGAGACCACAGGGTTTATCAACTGCCAGAATTTAAGGATACACAAAAGAAACAGTAAATATATTTTTTTAAATAGGTAAAGAAATAATAAATAAGACTTACTCACAATCAATTTAATTTAACTATCAAACGACCGGTTTCGCTTTCTACAATATGCAAAGCATCCTCAGGTCTCGATACAAAGTTAAACAAATGCTGAAATAATAAAAACCCATATTAGGGTGTTGTCTAATAAGGATAAACAAAGTAGATGTAAATTACAATAATTATGCCAATATTACATGTCTGTGGTTTTATTTAAATGGGTAAGTTAAATAAAAAGTATAAAAGTTTTAAAAGTTTAAACAGACAAGGTAAGGCCCACAAATTGTTATAAAATAGTCTCTTCGATTTTAATAAATTAATAAATGAGCAAATAAATAAAATAAACATTACTTACATGCCGGTACTCTATTAATTGATGGATCGTAGAACATGGTTGAAACTACTATGTATTGTAGAATGGAGAACTCAATTCTATTATTGCAGTTGTTTGACAGTAAACGGGAAGTTCTTGAGGAGATAGATTTGATCCAACGAAGAAGAGATATGTGTGTGATTGTTTGTTAAATGAAAGTGATGTGATATACCATTGTGTTATCACTCATCTCTCGAATAGGTATAAATAACTTTTAATAACACAATGGTATATTACATTACTTTCATTTAACAAACAATCACACACATATCTCTTCTTCATTCGATCAAATCTATCTCCTCAAGAACTTCCCGTTTACTGTCAAACAACTGCAATAATAGAATTGAGTTCTCCATTCAACAATACATAGTAGTTTCAACCATGTTCTACCATCCATCAATTAATTATATAAGTAATGTTTATTTTATTTATTTGCTCATTTATTAATTTATTACAATCGAAGAGACTATTTTATAACAATTTGTGGGCCTTACCTTGTCTGTTTAAACTTTTAAAACTTTTATACTTTTTATTCAACTTACTCATTTAAATAAAACCACAGACATGTAATATTGGCATAATTATTGTAATTTACAACATCTACTTTGTTTATCGTTATTAGACAACTCCCTAATATGGGTTTTTTATCATTTCAGCATTTGTTTAATTTTGTATCGAGACCTGAGGATGCTTTGCATATTGTAGACAGCGAAACCGGTCGTCTGATAGTTAAATTAAATTGATTGTGAGTAAGTCTTATTTATTATTTCTTTACCTATTTGAAATGGACTCACACAAGCAACACATTCATGATATTTTTTTAAATTTTGCATCCTGCAATGGAGAAGGTGAAATTTAATTCCTGTTGAATCTATAATATAGACGAGACAGGGATACTATCTGTATAATCAAAGCATACCAAAATAATCACCTTAAAAGGTAAAAAGCCGTTACTTTTACAGAAAGAAGATCACTAGTGACTGGTTACCTGTATGAACTCGGCTGGTGGTTTTGTGCCTCCTATGGTCATATTTCCTCGAAAAAATATGAAAGCAGAATTGCTCAAAGGCGCTCCACCAGAGACAATAGCTGCCTGCCATGTGTCTGGCTGGATTCAGAGTCACACTTTCACCAATTGGTTACAACATTTTATTAGCTACGTTAAACCAAATGAAGCCGATCCAGTTGTCTTAATATTGCATGGTCATTTCTCCCATAAGCGGAACATTGACTCGATAAATTTGGCGCGCCAAAACCACGTGGCTATTCTTAGTCTGCCGCCGCATTCTACTCACAAAATGGAGCCGCTGGACCTTGCTTTCACGGGGCCTCTTAAAACCTACTACTCGTAGGAAATTAAAAATTGGCGAAGGAAAAACCCTGGAAAAGTAGTCACCTGCTATCAAGTTTGCGAATTCCAGGTGACCGAGTTCCAGATCCAAATCTACCAGAGGCTGAACAAGAAAACCAAGTAACTCCTCCGAAGCATGTAACTTCTTTAAGAAGTATTGATGTGACCAAATGTGTGGAAGATTTATTAAGTAAGAACATTTCCAATAATAGAGATTCAACAGTTTGGCCACAAGATATTAGCCCTTTACTCACCATTTCATTTTACAAGTCTAGTATTAAAGAAAGAAAGTCTAGAAAAAGATCGGTTGCCTTGATTACGGGTACATCATACAAAGATGCCTTAGAAAGGAGTTTGTCAGAACAGAAGAGAAATAATAGTATTTCAAAGGGAATTCCGAAATTAAAAAATAAACAAATGTGAGCCTTTTAAGAAAACGAATAAAAAAAAGAAAAATATATTGCTAAGAAGACAATGACAACCAAGGTTAAAAAGAAAAGTGCTAAGAAAGAGGAAGCTTTTAGTTCATCTGAAGAATTCATTTTAAATGATGGTTCTGACATGAAGTGTGATATTGGGGAGGAGGAAGCCGAATGTATGTTTTGTACTGGACTCTTCTCTGAAGATACTTCAGACGAACAATGGATTCAGTGCTCAAAGTGTTTTAAGTGGGCTCACACCGACTGTACCAATGTAGACAAAAGAGACATATATATCTTTGTGATTTCGGCCTCGATTTTAGCTAATTTTATCCCGTTTTCCTAATATTCGGTATTAGGAACATTTTTTGTGTCAGTCTAAATTTGCCATTTTTTATAAAAATTTAAATTGTTTTCTACTTCGTAGAAATGATTTACTTTTGTTCAATAAATGATTCTCTACAGTCTCTTACTTGTTTTGCTCTAAAATATTCATAAATTAATTGAGTTATTAAAACTAATATTAGGGTTCAAAAAAAAGTATCCGATATTAGGGAACTTTACTCAAAATCTGTTGATAAATTTTCCCAAAATATTTCATACAGTTCTGTAATGCTTGTTAACTTAATTTATTAAAGTATGAAAAACTACTATTTAAATAAAATTACTCAGTCGTACCGCATACAATAGTAATATTAGCATTACATCGTCTATTTCAAAACACAGCAATAAATAAAGTATTCATCTAAATTGCTTCAAGTACATAAACGAAAAATGTGTATCAACGTTAGCGCAATCCATTCTCTTGTTTTAAACGTGTGACAATACAAATACGACTTTTATTCATTTGTTCGTCATTCATTTGTTCTACATAACGGTCTCATACCACCAGATGCAAGTGAGTACCAAGTGATAGACGACTGACATGTTTATTAACTTCATTGTGATACACTCGGCATTGTCTTTGGTCTGTCTACTGAAGTGCCACCTAATTGTGATCTGGAAATTTTTTGCAACGCTCTAAAGACACATAAATTTAGCGAGCAAGTTTATGTATGCTGCACCTAACATCGGTTAGTATTCATTAGATTTATCGGAAGTTAATAATTAATAACGAAGCGCTTCTGAAAAGTACTATATTTTACTTGCGAATTTCATCCGCAACATTATAAATTATGTTGTTTCTCGGATCAGATGTTTAGCAAAAGTAAACATACAATAAAGTAATTTTATAGAATTCTTATATAATTAAACTTCTTTTACCTAAAAAACCTACTTTATATATAGTCGACCTGAACATTGTTTTTGTAAGTATTTTAATCCTTGTCCACAGATTAAAAACTTCTTCTTCTTCTTATTTTTATATAGACATGACTCCTTTTTTCAATGTGCCTCCAGTAAGTTGTCGTTCCATCGTTTTCGTGATCTTCCTATTGGTCGTCTTTCTATTGAGGAACTGTCTCTTGACCTTTTTACTACTCTAATTCTTTGTTGTCATTTGGCTTATATAATCGTTCCATTCTACTCTTCTATTTCTTACCCAGTTCTTGATGCTCTTCACCTTACATCTACGTCGTATATCTGTACCTCTAGGTTTGTCTCATAGTATCTTACCATCAATTTTCAGTATTTTCATTTCTGCTCTATTTAACATCCTGTTTGTTCTTTCTGTGTCAGTTTTGTATCTTTCTGTCTTTCTGTGTCAATGTTCCACTTCAGTTTGGAGCTTTGTGTAGCTAGATAATGTGATGCCTAGGTATTTAATCTCCATCATTTGTTCTATTATCTGACCTTTCAGCTCCAATTTACAAGTTAGTAAATTTGCTGTTGTAACCATGCATTTTGTCTTGTTTGGGAAATTAATATGTTTATGTAATAAGTTTTCTGGTGCTTAAATAAATTGGTGTAACATGCGTTGTAAATCGTCTTCACCTTGAGAGAGTAGTATTGCTCCGTCTGTATAGCAATTATTTTAAGTTGTTTTTTTTTTCATTTGGTATCTTTTTTTAGTTCTTCTTCTTAAGTTCCACTTCTATCGGAGATTGAAGATCATTCTGGCAATTTTAATTTTGTTGGTTACGCGCCTGAATAGTTCAATTAAACTGCATCCAAACCATTGGATGTAGATTCTATGTCTCAGACAGATTTTACGTCTTCCGACGCTTCTTCTGCCTTTGACTTTACCCTGCATTATATTCTTTAGTAGTTTGTATTTTTCACGTCGCATGATGTGCCCCAAGTATTCCAGTTTCCTGATTTTTGTGGAATTTAAAACTTTGCATTGTTTTCCTAGTTGTTCGAGAACTTGTTCATTTGTTTTGCTATTCATTCATGATATTTTCAAAATACGTCGGTAACACCACATTTCGAATGCTTCTAGGTTTTTAATGTTGGATTTTTTAAGTGTCCAAGCTTCAACCCCATACGAAATGGTAGAGAAAATATAACATCGAAGCATTCTTATCCGGAGCGATATATTGATATCGCGATTACAAAAAAGTTTTCTCATTCTATTAAAAGTTGACCGCGCAATTTCAATGCGGCATCTTAGCTCTTTTGTCTGATCAGTATCTTCTGTGATCCATGCTCCAAGGTATTTGTACGAGAATATTTGTTCAATTTCTGTATTATCTAGTACTAGCTTAACTTTGATGTTTTGTGCTTTTGTAAATACCAATAACTTGGATTTCTTCAAATTTATTTTTAGTCCATAATCGTTACAATATAATTATATTTAGTTGTTCAGCAAGGTGTTGCAGTTCTTCTAATGTTCCTGCCAGAAGGACGGTGTCGTTAGCATATCTTTTTATTAAGTGGCTCACTGTTTATTATAAGGCACTCACTGATCTCGGCAAGCGCTAATTCTGAGATGGCTTCACTATATAAATTGAATAAAAAGGCTGTTAAAATACACCCTTGGCAGACCCTACGGCGAATCTGGATATCCTCGGTCAGTTCATTTTCAACTTTCATTTTTGCTGTTTGGTTCTAATAGAGGTTACATATTATTCTAATGTCTCTACTGTCTATGTTTTTATTTAATAAAATTTCTTCAAGCCGATTATGCTGCACTCTGTCAATGAAACAGGCATATACTTGCTGATTAATATCTAAGCATATCTGCGAAAGAAAACTTACTGCAAACAGTGCATCTCGTGTTCCCAGTCCTTTTCTAAATCCCATTTGTGTATTACTTATGCCTTCATCAAATTCCTATGTATTCTATTGTGAATTACTTTTAAAAACAATTTCAAGACATGACTCATTAAGGCTATGGTGCAATGTTCATTGCACTCCTTTGCATTTGCTTTTTTGGGAAGCAGTATGAATGTTGATTGGAGCCATTCTTTAGGAATTATACCTGTTCCATATATGGTATTGAATAGATCCAAAAGAAGATTAACAGATTCAGTATTCAAAATTTTGAGTAATTCGATAGAAACTTTATCAGGCCCGGGAGATTTACCACCTTTAGCTTGTTTCATTGCATATTCAATTTCTTCTCGTATATTGTCAGGCCCCGTATCATCCTTAAATTTTGTTGGTGCTTCTGTTCTCGCTTTTTAGTTCCAGGGTAAGTTTTGTCAGACAGTATAGAATTACGAAATCTTTGTCTAATGAAGACAAAGTCAATTTGATTTCGGATTATTCTATTCGTTGTATTACCGGGAGATTTCCATGTATACAATCTTCTTTTTGGTAGCTTAAAAAGTGTATTAGCTATTACAAATTCTTCCGTCTGGCAAAATTGTATCAAACGGTTACCACGTTCATTTCTATTTCCTAGGCCATATTCCTCCCATTCACTCTTCCCTGGCCAACTTTGACATTGAAGTCGCCCATTACTATTGTATTGTGATGTTTCTTCATTGATTTTAAGACTTGTTCCAAATCGTGGTAAAATAGTTCGATATCGTCGTCATCTTTATCTGCCGTAGGAGCATAAACTTGAATAAAATTTACTATACCTTTTTTAGACTGAAGTTATATTGATAAGGTCCTATCAGAATAAGGAGTAAAACTTCTCACAGAGTAATTGACCTTTTTGTAACTAAGATAGCAACACCATAGCGATGATTGACCTCGTTGTTACCTGAATAATACATGGTTCCATTCTTTGTAATTTGTTTGCCTGAACCTGGCCACTGTACGTCACTTATACCTAAAACATTAATTTGGAGGTTTTCCATTTTAAGCAGTACGTTCGATAATTTACCACTTGCGTATAAGCTTCTGACATTCCAGGTTGCTATTTTCAATGTCTTAAGTCCACAGGGATTTCTCTGGTTTACGACCTGGGAGGCCCTGTGATCTACAGTTATTCCTCCCCTGTCGGATCTTGGATTTCGTGCTCCATAATCAGTAAGTTTGTTTACTTTACTTGTCATTTGCTATTCATAACTTTACTAGGGGTACACTAAGAGTCTTTAACGCAGTGGTTCTCCGTTGCCTTCTGCATCCTTACGCTGTTGACCTATTGTTCAATTCATTTGACTTTAGAACCACTTTTCAAACACTTGGACAAAAGAGTACCCTTCCACTTATTAACTCATTTGTCCGCAGCCGTTGGTCATAAGTGGGGGATTGCTTATACCGGCAATCATTTGGTGAATGACCTATTGGTCCACGGAAGGTATTATCTTACTTTTTTTATTATTTCGTCTCTAATCAGGTTGAACAATAGAGGAGTCAGGGAATCTTTCTGTCTTATCTCATTGCCAGCTTCAATAGGGTCGGTTAGTTATTCTTCTTGTTCAATCACAAATTAACCCCTTAATTTGTAATCTCACATTATTCTTAACTTCTTAATCTTTTATAGTTTCACCGTGTATAAGTTTGCATTATATATATTGCAAAATCATATCGTATGATAATTTAGTAATTAGTTCATTTACCTACAACTAAATTAACTGCCGAATAATAATATTTTCTAATTGAACTTCCTAAGTGTCGCAATTAAGGCGTAGATTAAATTGTATTATAAGCAAAAGTTAGGTGGTGTGATATGAACGAAGCAATGACCTAAGGTGCTTATGTATCTATTATGTGTGAGATTATAAATTGGGGATTTGAGTTCAAATGAACACAGTCAATATTGAGTAGTTACCGAACGAACACCATATTGTGTAATTACGAGTTGCTGTCAATAAATCATCACTGTTACCCCACAACTTTAACATTTATTAACCCTATCAACATCGATCGACGAGAAGCGGACAAAGGGGCATTTACGAACCGAACCGAACTTCACTACTAAGTTCGATATTTTATATTGGTCCTTCGATATAAAATGGTTTTCTATACACCGAGCTGGGATCGAACTCACATCTACTGAATCACTCACAGCAAAGCGAATGAGAAGCCGGCGGCTTAGCCTACTTGGCTATCTGACCGACAATACGTACGACTATTTCAATACGTATCTTAATTTCTTTGTCTAGGTCTATATTTGATGTTATACATGTTTGTATGTATTTGCAGGTACCCACACTCTCAATTACAGTATCTTGAACAACAACTCCTAGTTTATTAATGCATTTAATTATGAATTTAGGATTTTCAAATGCATTCTTAGTCTGTATTCATGACAGAATTCATTAAGGTGTGGCATACCTTTCTGTGAATCATTATTTTAATCCGTCAATATAACTGTATCGGCTGCAAATCGCAAGTTATTCAGAACTTTTCCATTGTTAGATATACTTCCTATTGAATCTGAGGGCGCTTCTTTAAATACCGCTTTACTGTAGACATTAAAGAGCACTAAGCAGAAGTTATAATATAGCAGAATTTTTTTTAAAATTAGATATTGTGAATAATATTAGATAGAGAGCAATTGCTGTAGTTATAGCCAACCTTCAGTAATGGAGAAGGCACCTTAAGAAGAAGAATAATATTAAATTATGCTTTTATCTCAAAAAAATTCAGATACGATTATTTAGGCAAACGTTGCAGCATAAAATCAAAGACGAAGATGTGAACTGTACTTCGTTTGCTTTGTCAGATTGCGCTTACCCTAGGTACCACAATCGTTCGAATATAATAAGTGACTCTTTGTAGAAACAATGAACCCGAATTTACTTAGCAACAAGGCAATTACTTAACACACTACCACATACTCAATGTGCAATACGCTAATTAGCTGTAGTACGACCGTTTATACCGGTACAATGTAAAAAAACTCTACTTCCAATTCATTACAATCTATTAAAAAGACTAAAGACAAGATAATGTGAAAAAAAGGATGTTTAAGCATGGTATTTGAATAGGAAAGCAAAGAATATAGACGCATGTAGAGCATGCGTCTATGTTCTTTAATGATAGGGTAAGTCGGTGATAGTTAGAGCATTGGTAGAGAAGGACCGGTCAAATATTTCCCTAGTCTGCCACAGCAGCGCTGCAGTCGGTGTGTTGAGTTGTAATTGCTCTTGAGTACACGTA
The DNA here is from genome assembly GCA_918026665.1 of Diabrotica balteata. Lineage (NCBI taxonomy): Eukaryota > Metazoa > Arthropoda > Insecta > Coleoptera > Chrysomelidae > Diabrotica > Diabrotica balteata. The sequence continues at coordinate 79,240,732 of OU898283.1, read as the reverse complement.
ACGCTGCTTAGACTTTATGATGATTTTCACGTGTTTTCGAAGAAAATTTTGTTTGTTTCTTTTGGCAAGTTATTAAAAAAATTTATACTAGACTTTTTTGTTTTGTAGCTAGGTTAAATGATTTTAATGTGAGATCAATGCTATACCTTAATTATACATATTATAGCTACAATAATAATCTAAAACAACGTGCCGGTAGCGTTGTTTGTTTAAACGGGGAGCTGGACTATCTATCCCTGATAATTTAGATAGACGAACTAGTGAAATTTGAAATACACTGCGCTCCAAAATTAACGCATAATTTTAAAATTCCTGTTTTGAGTTGTAATGAAAAAAGTTTTGTTTGTTCTTTTCTGCTTTATGGTTGTTTTAGAACATCTTAAATAAAAAACATTTCTTTTTTTACAAAAAAAAAGTATTGAAATTAACAATGTAACATCATAAATCTAAACATCTAAACAAACAACTGATCTAAACAAACTAACATTATAAATTAATTACGAAATTTAAATTTCGAAAGAAAATACTAGTACCGTGTACTAATATCGAGTATTGCCTCCTCTGGGATTTATTACTGCTTAACAACGATCTCTAGTACTGAGAATAATCGTTCTGATTTCTTCTTGATCAATTTGATCCCAAATTTCAACCAACCGCAAAAACAGTTCATCTAACGTGTTTGGTGCATTAGGTAGTCGTCTGCCTATGATGTCCCAAACATGTTCTATTGGGTGGAGGTCAGGAATTCTCGCAAGCCAATCCTTGGCAGAAATTCTAACCTCCTGACGATACTGCTGCACAATTCTTGCCGTGTGTGGCCTAAGATTATCTTGCATAAGCATGAAATTATCCCCAATAAATGGTGCAAATGGCACGACATGCTCTTCTACCTCTGTAGTTATTTACCCCTGCGATGTAAGCCGACCGCGATCTATTCTAACTAATTCAGTACGAGCCTCTAAATTAATCCCACTCCACACAATTACCGAGCCGCCGTCATACTGTACAGTCCCTACGGTGTTACACTATGCGTATCGTTCCCCAGGTCTTCTATACACTCGGTTTCTCCTGTCATGAAAAAAGACAGTACCTGGATTCATTGGTGAACAATATTCTTCCCCAATCGTCATTATTCCAATCAACATGTTCACGAGCAAAATGCAATATTTGCCTTCTATGATCTCTGGTCAATAATGGGCCAATTGGTGCCCTTCCAGGGTGTAGGTCGTTTTCAGCAGGTCTTCTTCTAATCGTATTTTAGCTGATTCTAAAGTTATAACGATCCAAAAATTCATTTTGTAGATAAGTACTGATAACAAACCTTTGTCTCAGTGTACGAAGTGTCAAAAACCGGTCTTTATTAGGAGTTGTAACCCTTCTACGGCATTGACCGGGTCTTTTCAAGTTACTTCAAGTAACAGAAAAACGTGTTAACACTCTTGAAATGGTTGACTGGGTGACGTTAAAACGTTCAGCGAGTTCTACTTGAGCGTATCCTTCTTCGCGAAGAGTAACGATTCTAAAACAGTCACTTTCTAACAAATTTCGATTTTCTTGCTGCTGGTGGTCCATTTTAAAGAAAAAACACTTAATAAATTTGAAAAACCCCTTTAAATGTTCAGCACAACTTAATCCAACCCAACTAAATTGGAAATAAAATGAAGCACAATTAGCATGTTTTTAATTTTTGTGCAAAAAATGGTAAAAACATCAGCATTTTTTACCGTTCTTTCGAAAAATTTTACAATATACCGGGGGTAACAATAATATATTAGCACAAAATTCAAAACATGATTTACCAGAGTTTTCAAAATTATGCGTTAATTTTGGGGTGCAGTGTAGTTGGGTTACTTAAAAAAACTGGAGTAGTTAAATTATATCTCCTACGGGGCCTTACCATATTTTTAAATTAAATATTACTCATAAAAAACCAATTTTATAAATGTTATTTTAATAAATGGTATGATTTAAAATACTTACTTTTTATAAAAGAAAAGGCATATTTGGGAGAGAATAACGGTCTGAACAGAGTTTGAAAAAGTTTAAGTTTAATTTAACATCCAGTGGGAAAAAGTTAATTGTTAATAATTGTAAAAAATGGTTGGGCACATAAAAAACTCGGGATCGACGGGATTTACTCCTAACAGAGATTCAGTGCACTTCATGGCTCATTATTTAATAGAAAGCCTGCAATTACAACATAATTTTACCATGAAATCAAACAAGCTGGCTACGAGTGGTGTTCTTTTCTTGGGCGCAATCTTGGTCATTCCATCCGGATATCTGAAGGGTTATCTATTGCAAGAGCGAAGAGCTTAAATCAAATAGCTGTCAAATGGTACTTTAACCTCTTAAATAATGTTTTTTAAGAAAACAGTCTTATAGATAAACTTTGAAACATTTTCAACATGGACGAAACAGGTTTTCAGTTAAATAACAAACTTGAAAAGATAGTTGCTATAACAGGTTCTGAGAATGTAATTTCTGTTACTTTGGGGTAAAACGTGAAACAATTTCAATATTAAATGTGTGAATGGAGAGGGCTACCATTTTTTGGCGATCCAAATGGCAATTGTGGTTTTGGAAACTGCTGCGCGAAAGATTTCTGTGGATCAGCGGACGAACCATCTCCGCAGGTCTTTCAGCCATGAGTTCTGGCATATTTCTACTGATCTTTTGCCCTGTACTTTTCCTTCCAGTATAACTTAAAGTATAACTTAAGTATAACTTAAAGTAACTCCGCCTGCATGACGGCTGGGCGAATTGAGTAGTTTAGCTGCCATGTTGCCGGTCCCAAGCCCGGATAAAGGAGGAAGGGGGAGGAGTAACAACCTCGTAAAAAAACCAGGGTTCATCTGGCCCGGATGATAGCACCCTGCAAGGGCCCCTGCCTAGGGTACAGGCGAAGCTGCTGCCTTGTAGTTAGATGCTGAATCATCAAAGGCTAGAGGAAGAAAACCTTGACGACAAATCACCCGGTCCTCCAGGTTGGGGGTTGAGGCATTGAGCTAACTCCTCAATACTCAGAAAAATGTACAAATGTTAAAAAGCCAAATCTACAGCCTCGAAACGGATGGAATAAAACACGACGACTTAAGCTACGAAAATGGATCAAGAATATAGGAACATGGAATGTACAGGGTCTCTCTACAAAACTCAATGAAGTAATGCATGAAATAAAGAAGCTCAATATGGACATCGTGGTGTTAACAGAAACCAAGAAAAAAGGTACAGGGTCAGAAAACTTAGGGCATTTCGACCATTTCTATAGCGGCATATCAAAAGAAAAAAGAGCACAACAAGGAGTCTCAATAATTATTCGTAAAAGCCTAAGAAGATATATCACCACTTGGGAAGCCATAGATGAAAGACTAATTAAAATAAACCTCAATATAAATGGTCATAAACTAACAATAATAGGTGTATATGCAGTTTACGATGATGCACTGATTAACAAGAAAGAAGAATTCTACGAGAAACTAAACCGAGAAATAACATCGATAGGAAATACGAGGGAATTAATCCTGCTTGGAGATTTTAATGGCAGGGTCGGAAAAAAACAAAACTATAAAATAGTTGGTACTTACGGAGAAAGCATAACAAATGACAATGGGACCAGACTTATCACAATATGCGAACAGAACCAGCTCCGTATTACAAATGGATTCTATCAGCATCGAGAAGTACACAAATACACCTGGGGACAGAGAACAAGGAATCTAAAATCTATAATAGATTACTTGATTGTACGCCAAAGATCAAATCTTAAAATCTACGACGTAAGAGCTTATAGAGGCGCAGTTTGTGGAAGCGATCACCATTTCTTAAAAGCAAAAATAATGTTTTCAAGAAGAAGCCAGAATGAACAACCAGTAGTTCGCTCAGAGATGGCAGAAGATGTAAGATATAATCTTATCAGCCTAGATCAAGATAGTGTAAAAATATTGTATCAAAACAGACTGAACGAGAAACTTGAAAACATAAATTTCAATAACATCGAAGACCACTACAATTACATTAAAGAAAGTATTCACTCTGCAGCAAAAGAAGCGCTTGGATATTACGAAAAGAAAAACAAAAATACTCCATACTGGTGGGATGAAGAAATAGACACAGCGATAAAACAAAAGAAACAAAAGTATGAACAATATTTAAGTGCAAAAACAGATACAAATTGGTCTGATTACAAAAACCATCAAGCTAAGGTGAGACAAATGATAAGACAGAAAAAAAATGAATCCTGGGATCAAAACTGTCAAAAATTAAATACGTACATAGGAGGAACTAGAAGTACAGAAAGCTGGAAACTTATTAAATCTCTTAGGACCAACGACAAGAAAAAAGATTTAATCTCACCAATTTCGTTAGAAACATGGGACATGTACTTCAGTAAACTGTTACAAGAAGACCGAATGGAATTCAAAATAAAAGAAAGTAACCAAAACATACGCGTTGAAGCATCTCCTATAAGAATCACGAAAAAGGAAGTAAGGGATATCTGTATTTCACTCAAAAACAAAAAAGCGCTGGACCTGGCAATATACCCTCAGAACTGATAAAATATGGAACTGAAAAACTATATGAGCATTTGACAATACTCTTTCAAAACTGCATAAACAAAGTAGAGGTTCCAGCCGAATTTAAAACCTCAACCATTTCAACTGTACATAAAAAGGGAAACAAACAAAATTGCGACAATTACCGTGGAATAGCAGTTACTAGTACCATTAGTAAAATCTATGGGAAAATGATCAAAAATAGAATAGAAAGAGAATACACTGATATGGAGGCAGAAGAACAGGCGGGTTTTAGAGCTGGTAGATCGACCATAGACCACCTTTTTTGTATCACCCAACTTATAGAAAAAAAGGTTGCTGTAGATCAAGAAGTCCACTTTTTGTTTGTTGATCTAAAAAGGCCTACGATAGCATCCCTCAAAATAAGTTATGGAACACTCTCAGACAAACGAACATCAACTCAAATCTCATAACAGCAGTGGAAAAACTATATGAGAACGCCAACGCCAGTTAAAAACGCAAGTTAAAATAGGAACGAATGTTTCCAAAGGTTTTGTAGTAGACAAAGGACTGAAGCAGGGATGCTGCTTAGCGCCGACACTTTTCAAAATATATCTGGAACAAGCATTAAAACTCTGGAAGCGGAAATGCAGCGGCATGGGTATACAATTAAACAATAACAACCTGTACACTCTATGTTTTGCTGATGATCAAATTGTGATTGCTAACGAATATGACGACCTAGAATACATGACTCGAAAATTAATCAAAGAATACAAAAAATGGGGATTAGAAGTCAACATAGATAAAACAATGTACATGAACATCGGTGGTAAAGTACAACAAAAAATATTCCTATTTAGGAGTAGAAATCACAGACGACGGCAAATCAGATCAGGCTATATACAACACTATTATAAAGAGCATAGTAATGTATGGAAGTGACGTGTGGCAGTTAAAGGCAACTACTGAAAGAACACTACAAGCTACGGAGATGGACTACTGGAGACGGGCTGCAGGAAAATCAAAACTCGAAAGAATTAATAACGAACGTATACGAGAGGTTATGGGAGTCACACATACGATTGTCGAAGATATAAGAGTACAACAACTAAAGTGGTATGGACATGTGCAGAGAATGCCAGAACATCGTCTGCCCAAACAGATTATAGATTGGTCACCACATGGAAAGAGAAAAAGAGGCCGACCCAGAAAGAGCTGGAGGGAAGGAATAGACAGAGAGATCCGAGAGAGAGGTTTAGACGAAGATCTTTGGGAAGATAGAGATGCATGGAGATTGGGCATCGGAAGACGTCGGAGGACGTTTTAAACCGATTATATATATATATATGTATATATATATATATATATATATATATATATATATATATATATATATATATATATATAACTTAAAGTAATTCATATATTTCGCCTCTCAACACATGATCCGAGTAATGCATTCTCCTCTCTTTGATTATTCTTAGTAATTCTTTTTGTTTACACATTCGATGAAGTACCTCAACATTAGTAACTCTTTGTACCCATGGAATTCTCAACATTCGTCTATATATATACATCTCAAAGGCATCTATTCTTTTTTCTATTTCAGAGTCCATTGTCCAACTTTCACAGCCATACAGTAAGACAGAAAACCTTTGACAGACCACCTCTTTGGGCATAATAAAAGAGATTAATCTAACGCAGAAGCTTTCTGACGACTTGCCTCCTGGTGCTGAAGTAACAATATCTCCAAAATCCGGCTATGTAAATACTGATTTATTTTTAATTCGATAAAACTTAATTTTGCTACAAAAAACCAGCAGAAAAAAGTACTCCTTCATCTAGATGGACCACATAACTACTAGTTGCATTGAAATGCTAGAGTTTGCAAAAAATAATGAAATAATTTTGATGAGTATTCCTTCTCACACCAGCCTTTGACTTTAACCATTAGATCGTGCTTTCTTTAAGTCTCTCAGAATGAACTACTATTCTGATTGCTCCAACTACATGACCAATACTTTATCAAGGAACATCACGCAGCTGCAGTTTGCTACGCTTCTTAACTTAGCTTAAGAAAAATGTAGAATGTTGGAGCAAGTGGAGAAAATAGAGTAACTGGTTTTCGAATCTATGGAATTATTTGTTTTAAATCTTAAGCAATTCGCTTTTCTGCCAGAATCCACAGATTCTAGGCCTCGAAACACTCATCACTTTTCTTCCCAAAATCATATCAGTGGTATCGATGAATTGTTTTATTGAAAAATATTTGTCTTTTTTTTTGTTCTATACTAGTTCAACTATCCCCTATATTGCGGTCCATCTAACAGGGAGGGTATGGATTGACATTTAAAAAATATTTCAAATTAAACAAGTAGTATATATAAATTTAGTATTTAAATGAATTAGAGCTTTTATTTTATAAGAATTGAGCCAATCATTTGTTCAACAATTGTTACACTTGTTCCATGTATCTATGTTTGCCTCATTATATATTTTGATGTTTCAGTCTCTAACATCCGTTCAACATGACCCATCCAGCGCAGACGTCCGATCTTTGAGTCAATACCATGAGCCAATAACCACTAAGTAAAGTCAAAATGAAAACAAGTTTTCATCTAACCCGGAATTACCCTATATAAAATGACTTTTCATTTGCAATAATTAGGGAACAAGTTATTAACAGTGTCAAATTCCCCTAAAACGCGATCGATCATTCACCACCCTGTAAAGATCAATATAATTTATTTTCTAATAATCCCACCGACAATAGACACGTCTGGAACCCCATAAAAATATAAGTTTTATTTTTGTGTGCGTTTACTTTATTTACTCATATATCCGCCGATAAGAAATGTTTTGAGTGATGTACATAATCTTTAAACCAAAACACGAACCCTTGCTAGTCACGTGTGTTGACATCCGGACGATGCGACACACTGACTTTCAGTAACGGAAAAAGAATATTTAACTTGCTCACACCTCTTCTGATGAATATACCGACAAATATGCAGCAGAAGAACCGGTGAATATTTTTGTGAAGCAGACACTTAAAGACCTACAATTTTGTTTGTATCTTTTAACTAAATTGTGTTATATTTCATTCAAATTCTATCATTTACCTGTATTTATTTATGTTTACATATTCCTTTCGATATAACTATTCTCTATTGTACAAAAATTAACAGTAGAAGCAAGTAGTAACATTCCAAAATAAAGCAATAAATAAATGGTTTGATCACATATGTATGTAGAAAGAACAACAAGTAGAGGGAACGAATCTATGGAAGTATTCCATAGGGAGGAACAAAATAGACTATACACATTAAAAAAAACACCATTACTTTATTGATACCTTTTTGAATGAATATATGTACGAAAATTTTGCAGAAGAATCGGTAAATGTACAAAGTAGTATTGTGGTATGTCAATTTCTCTTGAATTTAGAACTTTTAACACTGTATTTTCAGTTGACTCTGTCTAAAAATTATGATTTTTATCGCTTTGAATACCTCAAGTGTGTACTTAAAAAACCCTTTTCGTAATAAATTATGTTTGGGATTAGAGTAGGTATTTAAATCTTAAGAGCAATTTTACATAATCTCCTTAAAAATTTTATTGGTTTTAGCCAAATTAATTAAAGCGTTATTATTTTCTCAAGGGTAAACATATTGTGAACAAAACAGCATTTCCCCTGGTCAAAAATTAATTAGCTTAGGGCCAACTTATAAAAAGAAATATTACAACTTTTCTTGGTTGAGTCCGTTTTTAATCTCCGAGCAATATGCATTCAGAAGTGTATATATGTAGTTCAGTTATGATTGAGATATGAAACTCACAAATGTGGTAGGTTGACCATTTTCTGTTTTTAAGTCATTTCAGTATTAAGAGACCCTTCTTTTCATATATTTATAGAGTTCCACCAACCATTCACTTTAACAGACCATCCCTTTTTGGTCAATGTCGAGACCAACCGCCTCAATATTTTGCCGAAGAGGGTAAAAATACCTTTTAGTCTTTTTTCGGTTACATATGGTTATTTGCCGACGAAGTATGAAGGAATTTTTTAGAGCACCAACCTTCGGCCCTTTTAAATACTACCGAAACCCATCTCTTTTGGTCCATAAGATGTTCTCTTTGAATATCATCGACCTGTTAAAAGTGAGTGCGTAAATATTTTATTTTATTTTGGCCATTGATGTTAAAGTCTTTTCGATTAATTCATATAGCTTCACCATCAAAAGTAATATATTTTTCTGCAATGAGAAGAAGCTTATGTGTCACTCTTTTATGTACCTACCATATTTTAGGCAGAAACGAAAAGTTTTGCGCTTTTTATGAGATTATCTCATATTTTATTTATTTTCATTGACTAATTTTTGAGACACTTAAAGAACTTATTAAATTAACTTATATTCAATTAGTTTTTTATTTGAGAGCTGTAATCTGTTTAATTATAATATTAATGACAACAATGTTTATTGATATTTTTGAGTCTTAAGTAAACACATGTTTGCTAATTTCCGATATTAACATGTATTTTTATATATTTTTTTTGAGTATGATTAAACTTAATTTTTTATTCTGACGTATTATTTTATTTAAATATCTAGATTGTAGAGAAGATATAATTATTTAAAAGTATCTTATTGAAAATGTAACTAACCTCTTTTAAAGCTTATGAGTAAATATGTCAATTTTTATAGTTTTTATTTTGATATGTTTTCTAGCGTGTTTTTCTTCTTCGTGAGCCATAGTAGACTGAGACGGCAGCAAAAAATGTTGTTCAGCCTAGTTTACTTTTTTATAGTTGCATAGTTATATTGCGATTATTTTTTTTATTTTATTTTATTATTTGGAATATAGTAAAATTTGAGAAACTATTTAGTATTTATTTACTTATTTACTTTAAAATATTACAGTATATTATTTTTCCTTCATTCAGTAAATTCTCATTGTCAAAGTGGCTAACACATGGTAATCTTTTTTTTAAGTTCAAAGAAAGAGCACAGCCACTATTTTTCTACCCTAGTAGAAAGCAACCCCAATAAGTCTTACACAACAGTAAATTTTATTCGTTTTATTCACACCGTTCGGATTTTTATCTTCCTTTTTTTTTCTCTAATATAACTACTTCCAGATACTCTAATGTTGATGGTGTTTCTAGATTCCTACTTTTGTATACAAATATTCTTAGGTTTCTGTTATCTCCCTTCCTTTAGTATGTTATTTTGGCTTTTGATTCCTAAAATATTTATTTCCATATTTTATATTTTTTTTATTGTATAATTGTCTATTAGCTTTTACATTTTTTATTATTCATTGCGTTATTATAAAGTTCTTCTCTAAGACATCACTTTTTTAACGATAGTGTTTTGTATTTAGAGGATAGCATGAGTTTGCATTTTCGAGAAAATCATTAATTTTGTCTAAGTGATATTCATATGTACGCCGTAATGCTCACTTCTTCTTCTTCTAGTTCCTATCCGTTTCGGATGTTGGAAATCATATTGGCAATCATAACCTTGCTCGCTGCGGCTCGAAACAGCTCCGTTGAGGTTTTCTTAAACCATGTTCTTAAATTCCGCAGCCATGATATTCTCCTTCTATCGGGTCCTTTGACCTTTGACTTTACCTTGCAATATAGACTGTAGCAGGGAGTAACGGTGCTGATTTCTCATAACGTGTCCCAGATATTGGGACACGTTATGAGAAATCAGCACCGTGTAATGCTCACAGCATATTACAATTTTCATTTATCATTTGCTGCAAGTTAGGCAAACTGCCGGCAATATCGATAGTATCGTCGGAATATATTTTATTATTAATTGACTACAACGCTAGTGTCTTTAAGAGCTACAGCGAAAATGTTTTCGAAATATAGATTAGAGAGTAGTGCCGATAGAATACATTCGTGTCGTACCCTCTTTCTTATGGCTATATCCTCCGATATATTAATTACCACTTTTACTTGAGCTACCTGATGCCAGTAGAGTTCCGTAATGATTTTTAAGTCACCATTATCTAAACATATTGTTCTAAGTGTTTCTCTAGTTTCTGATGATGAACACAGTCAAAAGCTTTACCATGGTCGATGAAGTAGACGTATATTTCCGACTCTCTGTATAAATACGTTGAGCGAAAATAGTGCCTCTCGAGTTCCTGGGCTGCTTCTGAAGCGGTATATATACAGGTATGTACGACTTTTAAATAAGTTTTTAATACTTGAGACATTAATGAGTAAGGTATAGATAATGGATTTTAACAAGAGCTATGAGTCATGCCGACGCAGTACAAAAGTTTACCTGGTCTTAGTAGTAGAAGTATAAATATTTCTGTCTCAAGACCACACAGTCCTTTTATCTTCCCCTTGCTTTTCCTCTATCTTTTCTTTCATCAACTTCTGTCAGCTCTATCCTCCGTCACACGTTATGTTCATCTCTACGTCTGACATGACCAAACCATTGCAGTATTTGTTCTTGAATCTTTTTTGAGACCGTAGTCACCCCGACTCTTTCCCTAATCAAGTCGTTTTTGATCCTATCCCTTCTAGTTTGACCCAACATCCACCGTAACATATTTGGTTTAGCTACCAAGATGCTTTTTACTATTCTATCTTTTATCAATATAAATAGTACTTGAGGCTGTAACTTGATTTTACACGTTAAATGTTGACGATCTTTTTCTGTTATTATCTCTTTATATTATGTCTCTATTGTTTTTTATTATATTTCGTTATATTTAAAGGAATTTCCGGATATCCCATTAAAGGCCATCATTTCCTTTTAATAAATTTTAATATCTATAAATGTGAAGGGTCTTTGCTAAGTATTATTTATGTTGTCCGTTTAAACTCCGCCTGATCTTTATTTAATTTCTCTTCTAATTCTTATCTGAACTTCCTTTCTACTACTTCAGTATATACTTTAATTAATATCGCTGATAATAAACAAATATCCCTATAATTTTAAGACTCATTCAAACTTTATTTTGCTACTTATTTATAACATTCATATATATGTTTTCTTTGTCTCTCTTGGTATAGTATCAGCTCCTCCAGGCTTCCTTCATTATTTCTGGTACCTATTTTTTACCTACCAATCCTAACCATTTTATCATCTCTGGGGATATGTCATCTGCACCCATTGGTTTTCTATATTTATTTCTGCTATTCCGTATTTGATATAATATATCTTTTATGTCAATTTCTTTTATTTAATTTTCATTTTCCTTTATCCGTTCTTACATTCTTTCGTACATTCTTACGAACAAAACCATTTGAGTTAGTGTATAGTGTAATTAGTGTAAAAGTAGAGCATATGCTGTGTTGTAAATTTCCATGTTAGGTATTAGTGCATAGTTGTTAGATAAAATAAGAGGACGCCATAGGGTAAGCTCTTAGAATGCATCCTTTAGTAAATTAAGACAGATAAAAATTGATAATTGGTCAGCTTTGACCAGATTCGAATGGTATAAACACAGTAGGTGTTTAACACAAAAAAAAACATTATTTTATGTGACCTGTTTATTGTAAATATGTAAAATGTAGATATCCTAAAAAACTATCAAATTTTCTAAGTTGTATTTTTTTGTTAAAAATATTTGTGTGCATTTTGTAATTGAAACTTCTTAATTTAGTATGTAACAAAAACAGAACATTTTATCAGGTATAAGTTTTGGTGTAACACTGTAAATAGTGACAGAGTAACACTGCTGTAAACATTTTATACAAACATGTCTAGTTGCACACCTCTGACCCTTATTTCTCGATTGATGCCTTCTCTTCAACTAACGCATGGTCTTTCTCATTTTCTTCTACTGTAAATGGTCCACGTTAAGATGTGACTTTGGCCATAATTTTATCATCTAAGTTACTATCATCTTGGGTACTTATATCTTCTATTTTGTTCATAATTTTTTCTGTTAATTAGTTGTCCTATATTCTCTAGTCTCAGATTTTTTTGCCGAACTTTCCAGATATATATTTTCGTCGATTCAAGTTTTTCCTATATTTTTCTTTACATATCTGATTTCACTGTTGTAGATGATTATGTTTCTAACAGATATTGTATTAGATATTCTGTGTTCGTAACTCTCTCTCTCTCTCTCTCTCTCTCTCTCCTCTCTCTCTCTCTCTCTCTCTCTCTCTCTCTCTCTCTCTCTCTCTCTCTCTCTCTCTCTCTCTCTCTCTCTCTCTCTCTCTCTCTCTCTGTCCGTATTTAGAAGTTGGACGTCATCATGTTTACAATTTCCTGAAACCTTTCTCTGTCGGCTGCTGCGCGAAATAATTCTTCTACTGTGGAACCACACCATTGTCTAATATTACGCAACCATCAAAGTTTCTTTCGACCAATCCATCTCTCTTCTTCCACTTTTGCTTGTAATGTAAGGCGAAGTAGATGGTATTTAGGTCCTCTAATTATGTGACCGAAGTATTCGGTTTTTCTCCTCTTTATGGTGTTTATGAGCAGACGTTCTGAATTGATCATTAGAAGAACATCTTCATTGGAAGTGTGAGAAACCCACGATATCTTTAGGATTCGTCTATAGCACCAGAATTCGAATGCTTCTAACTTGTTTAGCATTGAGGTTTTTAACGTCCATGTCTCACAACCATACAATAGGATGGACCACACATAACATTTAAGGACCTTCTTACGAATATTCATCGACAGGTTTCTGTTGCATAAAACTGGTTTCCACGTCATGTCTGTGTCTAGAATTGTGTAATTGTACAAGTGTAGTTTAGAAGATTTAGCAGAAGCTAGCCTGGGAAATTTAAAAAAGCACCTCGCTATTTTGTCTTTGCCGATAAAAAGAGCAAACTCCTTTAATCGGTATACCAATTCCCTGGCATTTGACCGATCAAGACCTTTATATTTTGTAGAAATTTTTGACAACGATACCGACTACTAGTTTTAGACATTGTCCAATTAATATATAAATCGTTAGATCTATCACACTTAAACGGTCGTAAGCGGTAAACTTAATCGACTAGACAAAAATCAACTTTGGGGCTTATAAAAAAGCATGTTGCACGTGGCAAATACAAGGTGATTAGGAAATAATATATTATCTCTAAATTAATTTCGATTCATTGACGTGTTTGTATTAATTAACATGGGAACGCACAGCCGTGTAGGAATAAAAAGTACACAAACAACCTTTTCATAAAAAAATTTTCCGGTCCATAACTGGCATAATATACAACGGATCTAGCATTTAAATCGCAGTTTTAAGCCTTTTTACGAATGAGTAAATATGTTATTTTTTTCAGTCAATTTTAAATACCGCAACAACAGTAGGAAAAAAATTCCGGTATTTATAAAAAATCTGTATTTTCTCATTGCTCAAACCTCAACGGACATAAAAAATCTAATTGCAACAGTTAAGAAACTATGGTGCAAAAACCTTTCCCTATAAATTCCACGATGCAGTCACCAAACCAATTTTAATCATAGGTTTTATCTTGATTATAAGATATTCTGAAACTTAGACTTTGGAACCCGTTGTTCCAAAAAGTGAAAAATATGAATTTTAATATGGTAAGGAAACATGCTGTTTATAAGTAACCCACCACAAATTGTGCCAAAGGAAATACAGATCATAATTCACCATATTGTTAAATTAAATTACTTGTGATGATACTCATCTTATAATTGACTCCAACCTGAGTTGAATTTAGCACCGACGTTTGCTTCAGAGGATTCTACACGAGCTGATATTTTAGAAAACAAATACTTCTGGGGAGACCTTTTCACGGAATCTTCCGTGTGAATTGTGTCTGAATCTACTATATCTTAATTTACCGAGAATTTAATAAGGGCACATTTTAGTAGTAAAATTTTATTTTGTACAACAAATAAATTAGTTTCCAAGTCTAAAATATGATTATCCCATATCTGAGTTCTGTTCATAGTCGCTTTCACCAATTTGCAATTACCTTAGACCTTAACCCTTTACCTTAGAATTATCCTTAATTATCGATTATTAAAGTTCAGAACAGTACTTTAAATTAAATGTGTTAATAAACAAGAAAAATTCAAAATATAAAAATATAACTTTGATAAATTAAAGTCTACTGACATCGTAGGAAATTTTCAAATATGCTTAGATCGTAAACTATCAGAACACCCCATAAATGAAGTAGATCCCACTAAATTTAACACAAATTGGGAGTTTATAAAAACCACGCTGCAAAAATCTGCAGTTTGATGAGTTGAAGTGAGGTGCCCAAAAGGATGAGAAATGCAAACGAGTAACCAAAGAGAAAAATGACGCGTATCTGAAAATTATCAACAGAAGGACTAGGAGCAATGTTGAAGAAAATCCAATAAAGAGATGAGAGGAAAAACAAAAGCACAAACAGAAACAGTTACAACAAACCAATAAATAGTTTAAAGAAATGAGAAAATAGAGATAGAACATGAACAGAGAAAATTTTATAAACAGGTTACTTAACACAAAAAGAAAAGTTTTTAAACAACAAGCGAACCAAGTCAAGGCTCATAATGGAATCCTTCTGAACGACAAAGTAGAAGTACTGAAAAGGTGGCAGGAACAGTTTAGTATGCTACTAAATGAAGAAAGTAGAGCTGAAGGTGGAGATGATATAGAACTAAAACTAGAACCGGAGAAAATTGAGCTACTAACGTTACCAACTTTGGAAGAAATGAATAAAGCAATTCAGTCTCTAGCCAGAAAAAAGTTACTCGGAGCAGATAATCTACCCGCAGAAATATTTAAATGTTACGGTCAAACATTTGTAACACTCTTTTACAAAATAATAATACAGGTATGGCAAGAACGCACTTTACAAGAAGATTGGAATACTGGAATTATATGCCCTATACATAAAAAAGAAACGTGCTTGACTGTTTGCAACTTTAGAGGGATTTCCTTTTATACAGCATACAAACATTAACAGATCTATTATTGATCACACATCATCCATCACACAAGTATTATAAAAACGACGGAGTACGACATAAACTGTCATTACATCTTCGTAGATTTTAACGCAGTGTACGATACTGTTGACAGACTCCAATTATATTCGGCTATGCTCGAATTTGGAATACCAAAAGGATTGGTAGAATTAATTAAAATGATAATGAGAAAAGTTGAATGTAAAGTGCGAGTACAAGGGAATCTTTCAGAACCATTGACAACCAACAGAGGAGTGCGCCAGGAGATGCGCTCATGCACGCTATTCAATCTAGCATTAGAAAAAGTTATGAGAAATTCGGGAATAAACTTGACGGGTACGATATATACCCGTAGTATACAAATAATTGCATATGCTGATGATATCGTGATTATTGGCAAAACCAGAAATGAAGCAGTTGAAGCTTTTAAACGTATTACAAACGAATTGCAGAAAAAATCGGACTTTTAATTAACTCCCAAAAAACTAAATGTATGCCGGCTATATTAAGAATACAACAAAATAATTAAGAGGTATAAAACAAAACTGTAGAAATGGTGAAAGAGTTCTGTTACTTAGGGTCACTGGTTGACTGTAAAAACAGCACATCCAAAGAAGTAAGAAAAAGAATATGCGTGACTGACCGCTGTTATTTTGGCCTAGGTCCTCAAATAATAGCAAAAAATATGGCAAGACCAACAAAGCTCAAACTTTATAAAACAATAATACGCCCACTGTTCACTTATGGATCGGAAACATGGATAATGACGACCCGAGATAAAGAGTTACTACGAATCTTTGAAAGAAAACTATTAAGGACCATATATGGTCGAGTTAATGAACAGAGTCTGTAGAGAAAGCGATATAATTTCGAACTCTATGAACTTTTGGTGATGTAGATATCGTAAAAACCATCAAAGTAAACCGCCCAAGATGGTCTAGATAACCATGCTAGATAGATCGGTCGGAAAAAGAAGAAGATGGGGGCGACGTAAACTCAAGAATCTGAACGATGTGCATGTCGATTTAAGGAAGATTGAAGTAAGGAATGGAGAAGACAAATACTTGACAGGAAAAAACGGAAGAATGTTTTGAGGCAGGCCAGGGCCTCACAAAAGGGCTGTAGCTGCAAGTAGAAACAAAGAAAAATGAATAAAATGGGAGAAACAGAGGAAAATTAATACGATCTTTAATAATTTAAATTAATAGTAAAATAAGAAATTACCTAAAATCCATTAGGTACACATGGAAATGCGTGCTTGGCGGAGGAAGGCGATGGATAGTAGGGACGAATGGAAAAAAAATCTTGGAGAGGCTAGGACCCACACAGGGTTGTAAAGCTAAAATGATGATGATGATAGTGAAATATTAACGAGAAATATTATGAATACCTACTAAAACTAATGTAAATGGCCGGAAACCAAAACAACGAATTTGTACCTTTAATAATGTTCCGTGGACTAAGAAAGTCTGGTCTTTTCTTTCTTCAGGCCTTTACCGGAAAAAAAATATATAAGCTCATAAGGCATATGACCTTACCATATCTGCTGGTTATACCTATACCTTATTGATACTAGCGCATCTAGATTTCTTTGAAACTTTTTAAGTCGTGCACGAGATACCTACCTACAACTAACTACTTGTAAGACACTACAAGTGCTTGCGCCTTCTTTCACAAACATTTATGTCTACTGTGTTGTTATGTTGTGTTTTTAGACACTTGATGTACATATAAGAGACATCAGCAATTGTTGGACTTTCCTGCAGCTGGGCATAATTAAACCAGAAAAAATACTATTAGTAGTAGTATGAATAGATACATATTTAATGACTATTTTGTAAGAATTTCGATCACAGGGCACAAATTAAAACGTATATTGAAGTGGCTGCATATTATTGTAAGCTGCATTATGTACTGCACTTCATTATAGGAAGCTAATACTTTCACCACGCAACAAGGCATGCAGTTCATAAGTAGGTATTTTAAGTGCTTTTACATCCACTATGGCTATTGTTAAAACGGTCTTTCAGTAGCATTCGAAAGGTAAAGATCTGGCTCAGAAATACAATGGAGAGGACAGATTGACTGGGTTGTGTTTAATAAGCGTCCATCCAAAATGATTCCGATACGCACTGTAAACAGGTAACTAGAATAAAATAATTCTCTTTCAAGCAAATAATTGTAATAATAGGTAAAAGAAATAAGAATAAGACTTACTCACAATCTATTTATTCTACCACCAACGACCGATTTAGCATACTATAATTTGCTATGCATCTTCAGGTCTTAAGGTACATGGTAAACTAAATGATGCCGGTACAAAAATTATTATTTAGTGATTTAGAAAACATAGTTCAAACTATCCTGGTTAGCTGGTGACGGGTGATCATCGTTTTATGTAACTGTTTAACAATTAGAGGGAAGGTTCTTGAGGGAAGAGATACTAACAAATAAGCTACGAAGTAGGTATTGTGTAATTGTTTTTTGAAATGAATGTGATGTGTTATATTATTTAAAAGTTATTTACATTAATTCAATAGGTATATTTTGAAAATGTGTGTTCATTTATTGAATTATTTATTAAAAACAGACTGCTCTATGATAATAAATGAAGGTAGATTGTAATTTGTGGGTGTGCAATAACTCCAACTTGTAATTATCAAATTATGATAAATTGATTTGGTCTCTATTAGGGGAGAAATGTGATGTCAAAATAAATTAAAATTAAAAACACCTACACTTAGGAACAAATAGAACACATTAAAAAATACACAACAGACATTTAATTTAAAAGCGGGCACTTAGTGGTACTACGTCACTTCTAGGAGAGGAACTATGTCTTATTATTATTTCTTTTATCTATTTAAAATGAACTCACACAGGCAACATATTCAAGATTTAATTGTAATAGCTTAGTTGATAAAGCATTGCTTTATTTATTAAGTATCTACTTATATAACTTTAAATAAAAAATAAAATAAACAATCTAGATCAATAACAGGCTATTATAGTCAGGTACATCGACTGTTTGAATCCTGGATTCAATCCTATCTAAAAACTTTTAAAACTTTTTAAACTTACAATATAAGCAGTACTATATAAAAACATAAGTATCTAGAACTAGAAATGCCACCATTACTAATAATAATTAAATTGCCATTGTAAGGGTAGATATTATGCAAGATCATATCAAACACAAATCGCGAGCCCCTGGATTATCAACAATGAAAATTCACCTACCATTTACCGTTTATTACTTATCGGTTGTTATTGGTACTTAATATCAATCAAATTAAGTATATGTATCAGAAAAATAAAAGCCATTCATTAAAAACAACGAGGTATAGTACATAATTATTAAGTAAAAAAACACAACTGCATACAGCAGCAATCAAGCAGAGTTAAACGGTTAGACGCTAATAGCAGCATAATTACATAAATAGTCATTAGAAAAACTAACTTCCCAAACAACTTGTAAATAGATACGATAGCCAACAAAGTGTACTGTACACACTGCCATTTTCTACATCAGATGACCTCAAAACGAAATAAACAGGCATAATTGGAGACCGGCCCTGATTGGTTGAAAGTCGACTAGTCAAACCAATGAGATGCGAGGGCCGGCCGATCTCGCAGTCTCCTAAGCCTATTAATCCCTGCCTAATGAAATGCACAAATCTTGTTCTTTGCAAGCATCTGATGATCTGCGGCGTTGCCAGCCTTTCGTGGATATGATTACCCTACCGCTTCATAAATT
Source organism: Diabrotica balteata (assembly GCA_918026665.1). Taxonomy (NCBI): domain Eukaryota; kingdom Metazoa; phylum Arthropoda; class Insecta; order Coleoptera; family Chrysomelidae; genus Diabrotica; species Diabrotica balteata. Next base: position 79,221,527 of record OU898283.1, on the reverse strand, counting down.
TATTGACTACGCTAAGCCACCGACAGTTTTCTCTTAGTTTAAGTAGGCAACGACAGTTGCGCACTCCGAAATTTAAACGACTAAAACACCTGGGCTGCTGGTTGCTGACTGCGACAAAATATATATTTTATTAAATTCGCTTTATAAATATCTATCAAAAGTAACTTCCTCTATTTATGTTTTTATTTTTAAAAATTAAAATCAGTTCAAATCGGGTATTCTTAGTAATTTAACAAAATTATTTTTTTAAAAGCATGTTGAACCACCACAATTAGATTAAAAAACACATTGAAAGACATACAATTTTTATTGAAGAATATTAATACTCGTTCTTCTCTTCTACTTATTGTAGTTATACCTATGTATAACAAAAATATGTTATACTTAGGTTAATTTTTATGGTTGTTGTCGTTTTTGGTTTCAACATGTTTCTATTGTTTTCTCGTTTGCTAATTATCTTCCTAATAAAGCAGTTAATACTCATTTTATTAGTAGCAAAACAATTCTGTGGTATATGAAAAAGGTATCCTTGATAATATCCGAAAATAGGAAAAAGAACCTAATGCAACCTACTTTTAGGTACACACTGTTCTCTAGGTAAAAATCCAGTAATAGTTACAGAAAACCAAACTCGCAGATAAAACGTAGAACAGGTCTGTAACAGTTTGGAGCGTAATCACAGGTATTCTTACTTTACACCGCTCACTCATAGATAATATATGTATGTAAAATGGACAAATTTAATAAAGTAATACGCAGATGCCGTGAAAATATAGAGGAATCGGTCACACATATTGTTTACAATTGCATCTTTTTCTCTTATGGGCCCCGTTCTCTCTACAGCTTTATCCTCCCAAATTCATTTTAGCCATTCATCATGGGCTCTCTGCACATGTCCTGCTCATCTAAGCATCTGGACTTTTGCTGGATCTCATTTATTATGCTTGCTTGGTTATACAAATACATGTATTTTAATAATAATCATGAATGTGTTGCTTGTGTAAGTCCATTTCAAATAGGTAAAGAAATAATAAATAAGACTTACTCACAAAGTACTTACTTGTGAGTAAGTCTTATTTATTATTTCTTTACCTATATTTAAGAATAGTTCGTTTTGTTTCCTGGTGGTCCAGGCTTCTATGTATGCTATGACTGGCTTAATCACTTTTCTATAAATTAGGATCTTTGATGATCTGGACAGTATTTTCGATTTCAGTATGTCTTTGAATGCATAGAAGTCACTGTTAACTTTTTGTATTCCTGTCCCTATGTTTCTGCTTATTACGTTGTCGTGAGTAGGTTAGTGGAACAAAAATACTGGAATTGTTTTACATCTACAATTGTATCTATTTGTCCCTAATAAATTACATTTTGACTTATTCTGTCTATAAATATTCATGTTTCGTCTCTCTTTATTCAGGCTGAGCTTTACTTTTTTGTTTTCTGTTCTATTCTCACAATAATTTCCTTTGTTTTAGTGGTACTACTTTCTATGTCTGCGTACTCCAGAATTATTCTAGATAAAACATTTCAAGCTTTGTTAACTCCTTTGTTGGCCTTATCTAACACTATTATAAAGAATAATAGCGATGGCCACGTTTTAAACCACTGGTAATAGAGAACATTTCCGCAACATGTTTCCTTACTCTAACTTTAGGCATTAAATTCTCGAAAATATTCAGTTAAAATAATATTGTATTAGCTTTTTATGGTCATCCACACACTATCCCTTACGATGCTATCATATGCTACTCGGAAAGCTATAAACAGCTGATGTTGATCTTTATTGAAATCATAATACTTTTACAGCAGTTTTATAACAGTAAAAATCTGATCTACTGTTGATTTTTCCAATTAAAAGCCGCACTGATAGTCCCCGAGTTTTTTTCTGTATTTGAGGTTGTTCTATTTGTTATGTTCTTAATATATTTGACAGCAGCTTGCTGGTTATGTTTACCAACCTTCTTCTTATTGAACCACCTTCCTTTGAACCTTTGCAGGTTGGCCATTCAATTGGTCAAGTTAGACGTGAAGTAGCGGTTCTAGAGATTTCGGTTGATGTTTTATTGAGCCATCGGCCCAAATAGTTGAATCAGAAATTCTGTCTTCTCCCTATTGATAGTTTGCCCCGAATTTTTCCTTCGATGAGGAATCGAAGTAATTCATATCTATCCTCTGTCATTAGGTGTCCGATGTGCATTAGATTACGTTCTTTGATCATTGGCATCAGCTCTTTGTTCTTTTATATTCTTTTTAGAACTTTTTTACCTGTTTGGTTCAGGCAAGAATTGGGATCTTGATAGGATTTCTTTTGTCGAATTGTAATTACCGCTTATTAATGTTCCCAAGTATCTGCACGATGGAACTTTGCTTACGCTTCCTCTATTCTACAATGTCGTCTATAAGTTGCAGAAGTTCAGGCAGGCTGTTGACAATAATGACAGTATCGTCGGAATATCTTATAATAATAATTGTTTTGCCGATAATTTTGATTCCAGTTCTAGTATCTTTAAGAACTTCTATGAAGATGGTTTCAGAATTCTGAAAAAAGAGCAATGGGGATGATATGCTACCCCGTCGCACCCCGAGAGTTTTGGTAAGTAAACAGAACTAATCACCACTATACAAACAAGAAAACTGGAATACCTAGGCAACGTAATGCGAGGACCCAAATATGAAATTTTGAGACTCATAATAGGTACAGAGAAAGATTCAAGGAAGAAGTGAAGAAGCTCAAAAATAAAAATGGACATTACAATTGCCCAACCTCCGTAGGAAGACAGCACCCTAGGAAGTAGTCGCACCCGCTTTCTTATAGTTATTTCTCCGATATTTTATTCTCCATTTTTACTTGTTTTATTTTTTACTCCAGAGTTCTTTAATTATTCGTAAGTTACCTTGTCGACAGCATTTGTTCTGAGTGTTTTTGCTAGTTTCTGGTGTTGGACTCTATTTGCGATAATGTATTTCCACGTATATTTCTCTGGCTCTCTATGTAAGTACATTGAGTGGGAATAGAGCTAATCTCGAGTTACAAATCCGTTTCTGAAGTCGAATTGAGTGCCGTCGACTGAAAATTCGCATTTCTTATATATGCGGGTGTATTTTTCTCTCAAGAAATGTAATACGTAAGACTTCAAGATTACAATATTATCACAATTAGATGCCTTAGAATTTTATAAAAGATGACGAAAGTTGATAGTTATGTTAGTTGTGTGGTGTATTTATGAGACTCTCAACATATGTCGCTAGAACCATATTCCAAATGCCTTTAGTCGTTTCATGACATCTTCTGTAAGGCTCCAGCTATCTACTTCGAAGAGAAGGACACTAAAGACGTAACATCAAGAATTTTATGCGTAAATTGATACTTAAAGATAAGTTGTAGAGAATCTTCCTATGGCTATTGAAAGAGCTTCTGGCTTTTGTAATACGAGTTTTTATTTCGTAGTTGTGATGCATTAATATTGCAGCCCAAATAGCAGATTTTTTCCACTCTTTCTAACGGTGTATCGTCTATTGTAATTTGGACGTTTATGTTCTTGGTAATAATCATTATTTTTGTCTTACTGCAATTTAGTTTTAGGCCGTATTTGTTACATGTTTCTACAAAGTTCATCATCATCCTTTGGAATCCCTGCTTACACACTATCGGCCAGCAATACTGTATCGTCTGCATATCTAATATTGTTTATAAGATAGTGTTATATAAATAAAATTACTTAATCATTAACTAAATGAGCACGGTGCATTTGGATCAGAAAAGGAAAATTGATGTCAAGATAGTTAGACAAAGTGAAAATTAAAATAATATAAGACAAAGGAGACACCTAATATATATATATATATATATATATATATATATATATATATATATATATATATTATATTATGTAGATAGAGGGCTATCTCAATTAATATCTATCTAAACTTTAAATTTCACTCTGGGTTTTCCACGTATTTTCTTTTGTTGTTATAACTGCCACGCCCTACTAATATTATTAATATTATCTCCATAAGTTTCTTATAGATAAATTGATAGATTATTTTTTATTTAATTTTGATATGCATATCAAATGTGTAATAGTATTTCGAAATATGAAATGAATAAATATTTGTAATTTATCAATCTAGTTTTTCTGATAAATCTAGTTGACTAATCTGGAGACAATTTCAAGTTTATTAACTGATGTGATTAGTAGAAATGTGGAACTGGGAGAAAATCAAGATGAATGGTGAATCAGAACCTTAGTATATATACAAGAAAACTTTTCAGGCGCATTATGAAAATTGGGGAGACAGTAAAAGATATAAATGCAAAATATAGTAAAAAACACAACGGTTTGTGGTATACAATGAACAGAGTATAGTATTTCTAAAAGTACTTAATTGAAATCAAATCAAGACTCACTGCTTGTAGTTAAAAACTCTATTTTATCAATTGATAATACAACAACTTGGTTACGAACTCTCTCGACCCAACTTATTTGCAGAATTCGACAACATATAAAAGAATAGAGAACACATAATTATCTTACTAATTTAAGTTTCAGTTTCAAAGTGATATTTTTTTACACAAGATTCGTCTGTGCGTATTCTAATTTCTTTGTTTATGTCACAGTTTTCATTTAGATTACAACCAAGGTAAGTGATACTCTTGGTTCTCTCCAAATGTTCTCCCTAAGCTGTTACAACTTCTGGTTGTATTAACGTTTTACTGACAACCATCACCTTCGTCTTCATAGTGTTTAGCTTCAGTCTATTACATGTTGTGGTAATCGTATTATTTAGATTTTCAAATTGATAGAGATGACAGTGAAATGGCGAATCTAAAATTGCATTCCACAACATTATCTCCTCAACTAAACAAAAATCCTTGGCGAATTGATTTTCAGGATTTATAATTGATTTCCAGGATTTATAAAGAGTATATCGGAATAAAAGGAAAGACAGTTAAGATCCGATTTCAAGTATAGTGCCTATGTATATTCGCTTATACGTATTTCATCCTAAAAGGAATCTTCGAAACGACTATTTACAGATGCTCTGAATGTGAAAACAATCTTTCCTGTCGTAGTAGAAGCAATGTTAAGATGGCTTCGATATGGACGCAATAGCGACATCCGATAATAAATCACGAAAAACAAAATGCAAACATTTCCAATTATCAAACCAAATGCAGATTTTTGCTTTAATCTGTGCCTTCTAAGAATTGAAAAGAAAGGCAAAATAGACGTTGATAAAGATGTCATTAGAGTAATGGGAAATCTAAAATTGCATTCTATAACATATCTTTTCAACTAAGCAAAAATCCTTGGCGGATTGGTTTCTAGTACTCATAAAGAGCATATCGGAATAAAAGGAATATACAGCAGCCTTTTCTGCCAGTCTTTCATTCCGATATACTTTTTATGGGTATTAGAAACCAAAACCAACCAAGGATCTTGGCTTAGTTGAGAAGATATGTTGTGAAATGCAATTTGAGATTTCTTATTTCTCTAATTACATCTTTATCCTCAATTCTTAGAAGGCACAGATTAAAGCAAAAATCTGAATTTGGTTTTGACAATTACGAAGATTTCTTTTAGGATGAAATACGTATAAGCGAATATACAGAGGCATTATACGTGAAATCAAATATTAACTGTCTCTTCTTTTCTTCTAACTATTTGCAATTTACACCATGTCATCTGCGTTACTCAAATTGTTAATATTAACGTATTCATTTTGATACCACATTGAACACCATTCAATGCTTTATTAAAAACAAACTTTGAATAATTACTATTAAACTGGAAATAAGCCACAATTAAAGATAAAAATACGTTTATTGACGTTTCAATTTCCACTTCGGAAATCGTTCTCAAAATACAAACAGTAAATTAAACAAATTTTGTTTTTTGTTACATAGTGAACAATTCTTTTAATAATTTAATTTTATCTGACTCATTTATATTGACAATTCAGACATACATTATGCATTTTAAAGTAGACGACTTTAAAATGATATTGCCAATATTGTTGAGTTGCGCTCCTGGGACGACTTTACTTATAAGATAGTTCATTCGATTACATGAAATCAACTTTAACTTGAGAATATCCGTCAGAAAAAAATCATAGCATGTAATTCGTCTTTAAAAAGACAAACACATGACATGATGACAGTAAAATTCTCCTGTTAGTGATTCCATAGTAAATTATGAGGGAAGACCAGGAAAAAAACCTCATAATACTATCCCGACATTGTAAGTATTTGTTCGTGAATTTAGTTTACCTTCAACAAACATCAAAATTCTGATTTTATATGCTACGTTATTTAAAAAACATAAATGATGTATCCTTTATATGTTACTGACTTACTAATACTGGTATTTTCTTATTAATAACTTCCTCTTTCCTCATTTGGCCTCATTTAGCATAATTAGAGCCGCTTCTTTGATTTTTCTGTTTTTACCATCCGTTTCTTTTAGGACTACATTTGAATTATTCCATTGAACCCTATGTTCATTATCCCATGTGTGTTTACAGATTTGAGATCTATTAAATTCTTTATTTTTAGTATAAGATTGATGTTCACTTATTCTAACATTTAATGGCCTTGATGATTCACCTAAATAAAACTGATCGCATTCACAAGGTATTTTATAAATACAATTCTTTGTCCATTCTTGTTCATTGTTAGGTTTGGTTTTGGACAAAATAGATCTCAACGTGTTTGTTGTTTTGAATGTTGTTGAAATGTTGAATTTATTTCCTATCCTTTTAAGTTTTCTGATAGTCCTTTTATGTACGGTATTGTTATTTTCCTCATATTATTCCTTGTGTATGCTGTAGGATCTCGTTCTAAGTTGTTCTGTTCTATTCGATCGATTGTTGAAAATTCCTTATTTATAAACGATAAAGTATAATAATTTTTTAATAAAACAGATGTTAACAAATGTTTCTCCTCCAAGAACGAATTTTCATTAGAACAAGTAATTTTGGCTCTATCGTATAAGGATTTGTGATTTGATTTGAAATTTAAATATCTATTAGTGTGTGTTGGTTTTCTATACACCTGAGTCTCATATCCAGTATCGTTCTTAGAGATTAAAACATCCAGGAAAGGTAGCGTGTTATTATATTCCTTTTCCATGGTAAATGTTATTGTCTCTTCTTTATCGTTTATATCATTTAGGAATGTGTCCAACAACTCTGATCCATGAGGCCATATTGAGAATATATCATCTATATTTTTAAAGACGAATTACATGCTATGATTTTTTTCTGACGGATATTCTCAAGTTAAAGTTGATTTCATGTAATCGAATGAACTATCTTATAAGTAAAGTCGTCCCAGGAGCGCAACTCAACAATATTGGCAATATCATTTTAAAGTCGTCTACTTTAAAATGCATAATGTATGTCTGAATTGTCAATATATATGAGTCAGATAAAATTAAATTATTAGAAGAATTTTTCACTATGTAACAAAAAACAAAATTTGTTTAATTTACTGTTTGTATTTTGAGAATGATTTCCGAAGTGGAAATTGAAACGTCAATAAACGTATTTTTATCTTTAATTGTGGCTTATTCCCAGTTTAATAGTAATTCATTTACAATGCCACAAGAAAATAGCTTCAGAACAATATTAAGAAACTTTGAATAGATGTTAAATATTAGTGGGGACATAATCTTCGTAATTGAAGCTCTTCAAAATTATTCCGGCCAATCCTGATGTTTGTACGTATGTTTAATGATAAGTAGGTCTTTAACATCAATATCTACCTGGTGAAAAATGGCTTTATAGAATATTTTTTACAGGCTTTATAAGCAGGAGAGTAGATTCAATTTAGTACTGGTTTCCTTTTATACGTTTTGTCTTTAAAGTAAAATTTGTGTCTTGCCTATCGCTTTAAATTTAGTATTTAATTCGCACGTATAAAGTAACCCTGTAACTATAATCTCAATATAAAATCATAAATATATGGTTTATTTAAAGCGTAAAGCGTAAAATGGCGTAAACAATCGTGCGATTTTGCCACAAAGTTTCAAAAATGGCGACTTTTTAATATTTACGGATGACGATGTAAAAAGGACAGTAAACTAGATCATAATGAAAAATTTTTCACTAAAAGTAATTAATCATTTGTACTTTGTTTGCAATTATCAACGATGACCGCATATAGGTTTTCACGGAAAAAGGACTTTAAGCGCTTTATATAAAATAATAAGATCTATATGAGCATAAGAGAAAATTGAAGAATAACTTTAATTGAAAATAATATTTATTAAAAAGTGAAGCTTTATTAAAAAAAAAAACAACATATATGTTGTACATTGGTGAAGAAGTTGCAATATATATTGTAGCTAGATAATAAGCCAATAAAAGAAAATACCAAAATATATGTTACTTTTAAAAATTGCAAATACCCACAGTACCTTTCCTACTGTTTCTGAGTTGTCAATTTTATATGATTAATCTTCTCTTCCAGTATGAGTTACCGCTGTGCAATGTTTTAGATAAAGCCAATATTCTGTAGGCGAGACATTAGCGTAGAACTGAAAATACGATTTAAGATGATACTCTTTTCATGTATCCTAAAGACGAACGATGGTGAAGAAAATGCAACTTTTTGTTATATCGCAGCATAATATTACTTTTTTAATTGAATATAATGACGAAGGTAAAGGGAAAAAACAGACTAGAAAGTTGTATTGACTACGGAAAATTAAAAAAAAAAAAGAAAAGGTAGAAGAAGACAGTCCTTGTTAAAAGAATCCGAAGAGAGATTTAACAAAATCAATGACCACCTATTACTAAGAACAATATCGAAAATCCGCACATTATTGATAATTATTGTCAACCTTCGAAATGAACACACTTTATTAGTCAGCTTTGCTTTTGATCACTAGAGCTATTTTACACTGAGCCCGATATCTCCAAAGGTAAAGTATTTGAATAGAAAGTGATAGGTTGGGGTTCGATGTTTTTCTAACACTGTCGAAAACACAGAGATTTTAAATGATCTGCTGAAAAAAACCAGTAATTTTTAATTTTAACCACCCTGGGTGGCATCAAGTCTCTGAGACCGAAGCATCGTACAGGACGGTATAAAAAGAGTGGGGTTTAAACTATGAACTTTGTGCTTTTGGAATCTTCCCTATATTTATTATTGTCCCTTTATTTATTTAGGTTAAAGTAAGTTTATTGACGTTTTAATTTCCACTTAGGAAATCCTTCTCAAAATACAAATATTTTTGTATGTTTGTATTTTGAGAACGATTTCTGAAGTGAAAATTGAAACGTCAGTAAACTTACTTTAACCTTTAATTGTTGCTTATTTGCATTTAAATAGTAATAAATTATTGACTTTTAGGTCTGTCAGATTGGTAGCCACTACTGGCGTTCCGATATAGCGCGACCAGCGCAGAGTTAACGACTGGTAATTGAAGTATAGCACCCAGAATTTAGTTTTTTTTAACGCTATCAGACATGTAAACAGCTTAATGTAACTCATAAATATTTTTAATATCCTTAATCCCTTAATTATATTATTTTCTAATAATTGCAACATATTTCGCGTATGGATTCGTTCAGAAATTTTCGATTAAAATGTCTTACATAACCCTAAAATTAATCTTCATTTTTACGTATGTGTAATATCTATTTATCAAAAGTAGGCACCTACCTACATCTGCGGTGTTGAGTGACGTTATTATGTTGATTTTTTATGCAAATTAGTTTTATATAAGATGTTCAAGTTCCGTCTAAACATCCACATTAAAATTTTGGTTTTATCTAGAGCTTATCATTTGAAAAAGTATTTAAAATGTAGCAAAATTATTATCAAAGTCAGTTTTTATTTGTTTTTTAAGAATAAGAAACAATCTAATCGCATTAGTACTTTGTAAAACACTTGTAAATTGGTTGTTTACCAATATTCTTATATGTTTTATGCTTATTTATTTTACCGTCTCTCTGATCCTTTTTTAAATAAATTTCAGATTTACGAATGGACTTTTTTCTAAGCTCCACAAGGTTTAAAAACATATCTATTTTACATCTATATAAATAGAATAAGAGTCGACTTTTATGTTCTGACCATAGAACATTTCAAAGTCAAATCAGAAAAACACGAGAGGAAAGAATGATCAATGATTTAAATATGAAACACTTACACCCAGTTGCACCATCAGACAATCTAAACAACTGATTTGCTAACCGCCAATTCGTCAATTTAAATCAATGATCAATGGTTAATTTTCAAACGAGTTACACCATTCGAAACAACTATTGGTTTACAAACCGACAATACATAAGTGGCAACATCATATTAATACAGATTATTCTATGTGAGTCCCGGTGTGGTCTGTCAAAGAAGATTGTCAATATGAAACTGAATTGCTAATTGAACTAAATTAACATTGTTTTCTTGTTATTTTTGATGATGATGTGTGCTTGGGAATATCTAGATGAAAGAATGAGATTTCTTTCTTCTTCTTAAGGTTCCGTGCAATTCTACGTAGGCATCCACCATATTGTCATGTAAGGATATTGGATTAAATTAAATTGGATAAAATTAAATTCTATTTTTAACAGTATTGCGAAGCATTTTATAACTGTGGATTCCTATCCTTTGGCGAATATTACGCAGCTATGCCATATTTTTATGTCCTAGACCTCTCTACATTCTACCGTTCCTTCTAGTACTAGTTTCTAAAAAGTATATCGTTTTCCTCGTAATATGCGCCGTAAATATGCTATCTTCTTACTTTTTATATAATCAAAGACTTCCCATCCTGGAATAGGGGATTGCTGTTCTTAATACATCTTCAACTTACTTACTATGATTATTTCATACAAGAGAATAGGCCAAACGTCTAAACACTTTGACATATTGTATTCAAAGTTAAATTCCAGTTTAGATCTGTTAGAAATATACAAAGTTAAAAAAAGCGACGTGCTTTACTCTGCTCTTTATTTTAGTCTCAGGGAACCAACTATTAATTAGCAGACAACCCAAGTATTTAAACTGCCGGATTTGTTCAATTTCTTATCCAGCTACATATATCTTTGCGTTTGGATAATTATTTCTACTTATAATCATTATTTTGATCTTCATGATATTCATTTTTAAATCCAAAGCAGACTAAAGTTAGATAATTTAAAAGACATTGACAATCTTCGATGTTATCTATCACTATCGCTGTATCATTAACATACTTAACGTTGTTAATAAATATGCCGATTACTTAAGTACCATTATTAGAGTCTGTCACTACGTCTACAAATACTTTTTCTACGTATGATTTAAACAACATTGGAGAAAGTATAGGACCGTAGTCTTCCTTACTCCTTTTTTTATTTAAGAATCTTCCGTTTCAGTAATTTTTTGAAGACGTACTATTGCTGTCTGGTTCCAGTAAAGATTGGCGATAACTTTTATATCCTTGGCATCAAATCCCAACTCCTGTAGTTATTTTATTATTAGTTCGTAGCTCAACATCCTTTCTGTGATCTTAACAATTCAGTATTAATGTTTGCCTACTAAAGATCGCCTCTATCGTGCCAAGTCCATTTGTGAAACCAAACTGACTCCAACCATTCTTTACATTTCTTAAAAATCCTTTGTTTAGTACTCTCAAGAAAACTTTTAAAAAGTGGCTCATTAGACTTATTAGTCGGTAGTCCCTGCAGAATTTCGCAAGTGGTGTTTTGGGTAGGGCAATAAATGCAGAGCATAACAGAATCTTTTAGAATCTGGGCCATATCGTAAATATCGTTAAAAAACTTTATAGTCTAGATTTTCTTCATTAAGTAACTTAGTTGCGTTTTTGCATACATATCATCTAGTCCTGGGGCTTTGTTACTTTTTGATAGTTTGACAGCGTGAACAACCTTACCGTTCAATATACTTGGCCATTCAAATGGTCCCCCAGTTGTGGTAGCCTTTGTGTTCTGTGATCGTTAAAGAAATTAACTATATATTTTCCAAGTATTAAGTACATCGTAAAGGTCGAATATAAGTTCATCTTGATCATTATATATACCAGTGACTTGTTTTTTATTCAAGATCCAAGCAATCTTCTTAATTTTCTTGTGGATATTGAAGCTGGCAGCAAGATTATATAGGTTTTCAGCATCAGTGCAAAGTGTAGTTATCCAGATCTCAAAATTCACAAAACTTTGCTGTGTATACTTCGATACCCTACTTGGTCCTGCCTAATCTTTCTCTGACTACGTTGTTTCCATCATCTCTAATATTTCTTTTTATATCTTATTCTTGGTTTATGTTTTATTTTAGAAAAGAACAGTGTTCATATTATCCAATGATTCTTTCATCATCATCCAGCCGAATTTTCACATCCATTTTTGGATATAGGCCTCCTCCAAACGTCTCCAGTTCTCTCTATCTCTAGCTGCTGCAATCCAGTTTGTTTCTATTCTCTTTAGGTCGTCGGTCCATCGGGTGGGTGGTCTGCCTCGACTTCGCTTCTCGGCTCTTGGTCTCCACTCCAATAATCTCTTCGTCCATCTTCCGTCTTCCATTCTAGCAACATGTCCAGCCCACCTCCACTTTTGTTTATTGATTCGCAGTATAATATCGTCTACGCCAGTTCGTCGGCGTATCTCCTCATTTCTTACGCGATCTTTCAAGGTCAGGCCCAGCATTGATCTCTCCATTAGCCTTTGTGTTACCCTCAGTTTTTCGGCAGTAGCTTTCGTTAAAGTTAAGGACTCTGCTCCGTAGGTCAAGACTGGTAAGATGCATTGGTTAAATGCTTTCCTTTTCAGGTGAATTGGGATATTTGTTTTAAAAATGTCTCTCATCCGTCCATATGCCGCTCATCCCAACGTGATTCGTCTGTTTAGCTCGCAGGTTTGGTTGTCTCTGGTTATTCTAATTTCATGACCCAAGTATGTGTATTTATCGATTCCAATGATTCTTTAATGGTGGTCAAAATAAGTAGATAAAAAAGTTAAAACTAAACATCGAACTATAAATAATTTAAAAGATACTAAAAACCAATATAAACAAATATATAGATGACATAAGGATACTTGAAATATATTACAAGTAAAGCAGTGGTAAGCTAAGATACAAGTGGACAAAATGGCAAGTAGTGAAGGAGCTACATAATTAGATTAATAAAGACGTACATGTATCGAATTATATCGTACTTAAAATAAGTAAAAATTATGAGTAAAGTAACTCTAAAATAAAACGAAAAAATTACTTTCAAAAAGAAACAAATGATTACTTAACCAAAATAAGAACGAAATTAAACGAAAAAAAAATTGGAAGATGCCAAAGCCGAAAGCAATAAAATTTCAAAAGAAATCATAAAATAAACGTATTTTATAATTTTCTTTCAATAAAACTATGTAGGACAAGAAAGAAATGATAAGCTTTGTTCATGAGTAAAACGCTACTATATTAAGAACGTTTCTTCAAGAATTTGTAATCCTAAATAAAACCAGATCTACCAAGCGACAAAAGATAACTGAAAAATTGTGACTAACCCTGGCTGAAAAAAGAGATAACACACACAGTCTCAGTCTTCAATGTAACTATAGAATGAAGTACCAGCTAGTACAGGTCTAGTGGCTGGGTACCACATTTTTTTCGAAAGAAATATTGCTATTAAGAAATCGTTGAATTTACTTATAGTAATATTTATATAATAGACTTTTTAATATTAACATTTAAAGTTGAACTTCATCAAGAATTTACACTTACCTAACATTTTACTTAAATCTGCGTTATGGAGATCAGGATTTTCATCAGCTAACTTCTTCCGTTCCACCTTAGCCCACACCATAAAAGCGTTCATCGGTCTTCTTATCCTGGCTTCTTTTGTTACTTTTTGTCCTTGTCCACTAATTTTTGGCACGAAACTAGTCCGTTGAGAATACACTGACATAGTATCACTATAACTTTGCCTAATATAGTCATTTCCACTAAATCTACTATTGTCGTATTGTCTATAATCGTAATCTGACATCGTTGTCCATAATTCTTGTGTTTTCGGAATTCCCTGTGGCATAAGTTGCGTAGTAGGGATCATCTCGTCCTGGTATTCGTATCTGTATTGTGGCTGTAGAAGAGGGGATGGAGTGTTTGATGGTGAAAGGCAGTTGGTGTAGTGGCTGTTTGGAAGCGGTGAAGATGTGGCATCTTCCATAATCCTGAAATAATAGAATTCTTTTATTAAAATAACTTAAATATTGTTTGTTATGGCTATTAACTCAATTTAGTATTTTTGTTGTGAATAAGGCACAATTTTAAATCCACAAGAAAAATACAATTCCTGTAGTTGGCTGTATACCATAAATCATAAAAGTTTTATTTAAAAATTCATTCATCACAGCAAAGCATCTTTGGACTAAAAAGTACATCATCAGTGCATTTACCTTCAATAAGTATTACGACTTTAGTGAATGCATACGTAAAATTAAATTTTGACTAAAGTTAAAAAATCAACGTGGTTAAATATTCACCAGGTGTACATAAGTCAAGCCACTAAATATTTGGGCGAAACCCTTAAAATGGTACAAAATTTGTTGTTTATTACATTTTTATTAATAATTTGGTGGGATGTTAAACTTTTTAACAGAAACCCTGCATGGTAACGTAAGATTCCCAATTTTAAGGGTTGCTAACTCTGAGACGATGTATCTGTATGGGCTATATATGACAACAGGTTAGAATAGAATAGAAATATGCTTTATTGTCACTGAAAATTGTACAATTTTCTGTCTGTTATTAAGAAGCAAGGGATGAAGAGCTCCTTTATAGGATAATTATACAACGTTAAAAGAATGTAAATTAGAGTCGGATCAGGTTTTTATTTTAGGTAGATCAGAAGTTATAATTTTATGAAGAGTTACAATGTTAGAGTTTTTCCAGGTAATACTGGTATCATCAGCAAAAAGAAAAAAATTTCCATCGATTTTTAAGTTATTGATGTCATTTATAAAGATAAGGAAAAGTAGAGGACCCAGTACTGAACCTTGTGGTACTCCACATACAATGCTTTTGCGACTAGAGTCAGTATCATTTGCTTTAACTATTTGTTTTCCATTTCTTTAGTAAGATTAGAACTAATTCAAAGAAATACATCGAATTCCGTAAAAATTTAGTTTTTTTATCAAAATGTCTTAATTTACACAATCAAAAGCTTTGGCATAGTCACAAAAAACAGTGGCTGTATAAAGATTATTGTTACAGCATATTGTTTAGTGCTTGATCATGTAGTACAGAAAACATAGCATCGCTGGTACATTTATTAAATAAAAAGAACTGACTTTGTGATAAAACGTTGTTTTCAACGAGAAAGTGTTTCAATAATGTGGGAAAGGACCGGTAGTAAGGCAATAGATCTATAGTTGCAGACATTTGATTAGATTAGATTTATCACTACCCTTATAAAGAGGAATAATAACGGCTGTCTTTAGGCACGCTGGAAACTTACCTTTTTCAAAAAAACTGTTAATTAGTGAGACCAGGACTTCTAACACATTATTTGGGAGATTAAGAAAATTTTTATGGATAGTCCATCAGTACTACAGAGAGATTAGAAAAAAAAATACAGGAAACTAAAGAAAAAACATGTAAAACATATTGAGACATCTGGTGCCTAAAAGAATTATAAGTTGACATAAAAGAACAGAATCTGGTGAGAATTTAAGTAACTTCTTCAGATATGAATCAAGCTTTAAATCTTTTTTTAAAAGAAGAAAACAAAATAAGCATTTATGTTACCTTTGCTAACTACACAATATGTCTGATACAAATGTATGAAGGATCTGGTCAAGGGCAGATATTTGCATTTATCATAGTTATGTAGTTCATTGTGATTAATCTAAATCTTAATAGTGATTCAGTAAAACCTCGATATAATGGACCTCTATTTAACGGACTTCGTATATAACCATGTATATAACCACGCTGGCCGGGATTCACGCAACTCTACAGCAGTTTGACTTCTTTATTCGTTGCGAATGAACATATTTAGTGTACGCCAGTAAATAGGTTAAAATTTTCGTAATCCTACCCTTTAAATATGGATAAACGGAAAATACTCTGTATGAGGTGGAGGTCTGGACGTTAAAGAAAGAGGTGAGCGATCGACGTGAAGCATTGGAGATGTGGACCTACCGAAGAATAATAAAAATTAGTTGGGTAGACCGAATAACAAATGTTGAAGTCCTCAGAAAGATGACAAAGGAAATGAAAATCATTAATACGATTAAGATAAGAAAGTTACAATATCTCGGCCACGTTATGAGAAGGGATAAATATGTATTGCTACAAACCATAATGCAAGGAAAAATACAGGGAAAACGAAGTATTGGAAGAAGACGCATCTCCTGATTCAACAATTTGAGAAAGTGGTATAATTGCAGTTCCATCGACTTGTTCAGAGCTGCAATCTCAAAAGTGAAAATAGCTGTGATGATTTCCAACCTGCTTAGAGGAGACGGTACCTAAAGAAGAAGAAGGAAAATACGATTAATCAAAAACTAGAGATTATATAAAAGTTGGAGTATGAAATGTTTGTGTCTTATATATGTGATCAACATGGCATAAAAAAGCAAATTGTTTTGGTCATAAAAAAAACAAAAGCAAAATAAATAAATTTGCTTTAATGAGTGACGTAGGAGAAAACAGCAATTTCAGAAAATGAATTAAATTGGCTCGTGAAACTTCACTGGAAGAAGCAACCTACAACATCGTTCTAGTGGGGCCCCGGTCCTAGCAGTCGAATTGAAATTTGCTGAAATTAAATTAGCAAATAATATGGACATACTATTCAGAGCAAGTCAAGTCAAGTCAAGTCAAATTTATTGATCACATGCGACATTATACAAAGTACATGTACGAGACAAGTCAAAAATACAGACATAAATCTTAAAATTATATAAATTAATTAAACACGATAAAACATACTTAAAAATTATTTTTAGAATATGGCTCTAGCTCACAAATGTATTGATGTACACACCTCCGAAAGTTTGGCTGATGTAAATTCATTCGTATATCTATTGGTAATTTGTTAAAGAAACTTATGGCTGCATAATGTGTGCTACCTTCCAACAAAACAGAACGATGTTGTGGAAGCATAAAGTGATTGTCTCTGAATCTTGTTGAATAAACATGGTTAAATTGAAATTTATTAAATTCATAAATTTTGCTATGCAAATACATTATACACGAAAATATATACAGACCAGGAATTGTCAGAATATTGTTTTGTCTAAAGATGCCTCTACAAGAATCTCTAAATTTCATTTTATACATTATCCTAATAGCTCTTTTCTGAAGTACGAATATCTGCTCTAATTCAGAGGTACAACCCCAGACTTCAATGCCATATTTGGCTATTGAGTAAAAATGGGCAAAGTATACTGTTTTTAATATTGATGTATGAAAGAAACGTGAAAGAATTCTTAATGCATAACATGCGCTACTTAATCTGGATTTCAAATTAGAAATGTGGTTTGACCATTTACAATTACTGTCTAGAAGTACCCCCAGCAACTTCGTGCAGTCTGTTTTATCTATTGCTGCTTCTATAGTGGCTTGATGGTTTAATAAATTATTTGACGTGAAAATCATATACTTTGATTTCTCTTCATTCAAAACTAATTTGTTGGATAAGAAATAACTTTTGATGGTGGATAGTATCTGTGAAGTTTTATTTTGCAAATTTTGATCAGACGTTCCTGTGACTAGAATGTTGGTATCATCCGCATAACTGATAATGTTAACCCCAGTCAGTGAATTAGTTACCAAAGTTATATCATTAATAAATACTATAAAAAGTAGAGGACCCAATACACTACCCTGAGGGATACCATAATGGATATCCAATGTGTTTGATTCGTTTACAAGTCCATTAGATGTTATCTTTACTTTTTGTCTTCTATTCTCTAGGTAGGAAGTAAACCATTTTAGAACTATACCACGAATACCAATCCCCTCAAGTTTTATTAGCAACAAATTATGATCCAAAGTGTCAAAAGCCTTGGACAAATCGAGAAATAAACCACATGCCTTCTCTCGTCTGTCCAAAGCATCCAACACTAAGCTGACGAAATTTGCAAGAGCTGTAGTTGTAGACTTAGAAGATGTAAAACCATGTTGAAAATTATGCAAGACACTATGCTTTTTCAGAAATCCGTTCATTCTAGTATAAACTAGAGTTTCAATTATCTTTGAAAACACAGATAAGAGACTTATGGGACGATAGTTGTTAAGGTCATCTTTATCACTACTTTTGAATAAAGGGATTACAATAGATAGTTTAAACATACTAGGAAATATTCCTTGTTGAAAAGAGGCATTACAAATATCCGTCAGTGGATCTGCGAGAGGATGAATGGATTGTTTTAATAACTTAGGGGAAATCTGATCAAAACCACAACTCTGGCGCTTTCGCAAAAGGCACGGAATCATCAATAAAAGAATTTACGGCGAAGCTTTAAATGGACCAGAAAAAGAAATAGAACCTTTTGGGCAAAAATTAGTAGAACATATAAGTAACGAAATGCTATTAGAATCTTGGATTTAAAATGCTGACAAAACTGGTTTGTTATGGCGTACTTTGCCTGAAACCACACAAGCCTCTAAATATGAGAAACTTTCAAATATTTCTGTGAGGAAATTTCAAGAGGAATACCGTCAGAAGAGGTCAAATGTTGATTGCTTTTAGACAACGCTCCTGCTCACCCTCTGAAAATATTTTACGTTCTACAGATCGCAACTGTAGCTGTATCTTTTTGCCAAAAAATAAAACATCGTTTATTCAACCCATGGCTCAGGGAATAATTTTGTCAACCAAACGAATATATCACAGAAAGTTTTTAGACGCAGTAATGGTTGGATTGCACGATATAATGCAGAAGATAAAAGAAAGCAGCGTACCCTTCAAAATTTAAGGTCTTTAAATTTAAAATCAACGATTTTAAATTTAACTTTGATGGTATACAAGGCAAATATCGAACAGACAGAATGATTCTGATTCTGTCTCCGGCTTCTATATAACATGTAGCTTCTCCATTTTTAAAAATTTTAAAGTGTTTGTTTGTCTTTGTGTATTGTATTGTTATGTCCAAATTTACATGTATGACATTGTGCTCATGTCGGATACGCCACAACTGACGAAATGCCCCTGAGGATGATCTATTGATCGAAAGTACTTGGGCAAGATTTAATTAATTACTGTGTTCGATATTTGCCTTGTATCCATCAAAGTTCAATTATTCTAACATTCAACCTTATATTGATTTTAAATTTTGCTGCAGCATGGAAGAAGGTAAAAGAGCAAACATTAAAAAAGAGTTGGAAGAATTTGTTTTGATGACCAAGATGCAAAAGGGTTGGAAGTTACTAATAGGACAAACGACAATACATAATAATGCCGGAGAACATGTAACTGAGGAAGATGTTTTACAATGGTTAGAAGTAGATGAAGAAGACCCTGGGTATAACATCATGACTGAAAGTGAAATCATCATCATCTTTGGCTCGATAATCCTCTGTGGATCTTGGCCTGCTCTAAGATTCGTCGCCATTCTGTTCGGTTTTTGGCAACATGTTGCCATCTTCTGATTTTTAATATTCGTAAGTCGGTTTCTATTCCATCTAACCACCTAATTCGCGGTCGGCCTTTGCTTCTTTTTCCTACAGGTGTTCCTGTGGTTAGCTTTTTAGTAATGGTATTTTCTGGCATTCGTATTATGTGTCCAGCCCATCTAAGTCGCTGTGTTTTAATGAACGTTATGACATCTGGCTCATCAAGGAGCTGATACAATTCAAAATTATCTGAAAGTGAAATATCAGATGAAAATAGGAACCTAAAAAATGAGAATGGAAGTGAAGACAGCGAAGAAGACGGCAAAACAATACTGCCAAAAATGAAGTTATCAGAGGTAAGATCTTGACGATCTAATAACGTTTATTGATTATTCATCAGATAATAAAGGTTAACTGTATTCTACGCATTTTCTTGATTTTACAAAGTTGTTTATAAACAAAAACAGCAAATATCGAAAGTGCAAACGAAACTTGATTTCTTTTTCAAAACAGGATTATCGACAGCAAGCAACGTCACTTCACCAGGAATGTCTGAAGACCATTAAATAGAAGTTTGTTTGTATTTTGTATTTTTTATATATACCTAAATACAGTGCACATACACATTTTAAAAAAAAGTTTTTTGATATATTTTAAACATATTTTTATATAACGGACTTTCAGCTTTAATGGACACCCCTTCCCCCAAGTAGTCTGTTATATCGAGATTTTACTGTGATTGAAAATATGTGTATTCTTCACAAAAAACGCAAACTGTAACTGAATTTACAGTAATTATTGAGATATACAATACAGTGATATAGATATATAATAAGTTGAAACATTGATATTTAATGCAAAATCAAGATATTGTAAGTCTGTTATCAGTTTTTAGAAAATATTGCAGATAAACACGTGTTAGTTAAGGTTTTTGTATAGATATTAAAATCTTTAATTAATTATTTTTTTGTAATATATTGTTGATATTATTAAAATATATCTAACTTTGACTATTACTATTCAACTAGTGCCTTAAAAAGTATAAGTAACTTATTTAGATATTTAGATATTTACAATATGTACTTATTTGATTTTTTATAAGGACCTCTTACTATTTTCGAGGTTGACTGAAAATCCACAGTGTTTCAAAAGTCGCCATAAACTTGTATTAGAAGCGTTGTCTATTTGCTTAATTTTCAGTTCTACATTAAGTTATGGAATTTAAGGGTCTGTCATTTTCTTTCTCTTTCTTAAAATGCTCTAAAAATTGACAACAATATAAACATATACTATTTAAAAACGTTAATACAAAGTGAAATATGGTCGATAGAATCTTAAGTAGTAATATAATAACCGACAAATAAATAACGAAGCAATCCAATTATCCATTTCAGGGCAAGTCAACTTAAGGGCTGAGCAAACACAGTCACAGTCAACAATAAGCAGAGCAATTGGTGTTTTACCTTCTCCAGCCTTCCTAATCCTCCATAAATTTAAGTTCCGTTGATACAAAATTAAATTGGTACAAGAGTTAAATAAATAAGATTTTGATCGTGAAGCGATGAAGTGATCGATTTTGAATTTTGCGAATTAATGACACAATGTATCAGTAACAATCCATAATCGTTAAGCAATATTTGCTTTTCAGATGAATGCCTATTTTCATTGGTGATCCATGAGAGTGATCCTCATGTTATGCGTGAATGTCACATGATATCCCCAAAGGGTAAACGAATGGTATGGTATCCTAGGTGATCACATTATCAGAGCCTTCTTTATCACTGAAAACTTAAATGGTGCATCGTATCTTGTGTTACTTAGTTTGATTGTATTAAAACAATAGTAGAAAATAATGATAATGATGATGGAAGTTTTTCACACTTTGCTCTGTTCGCACTTTGCGACAATTTTTAAATGAAATTCTTCCCGCTCGTTGGATAGGTAGAAGAGGACAGATGATGGATTGGCCACCCAGGTCACCGGATATAACACCCCTAGACTTCTTCTTATGGGGATATTTAAAAACAAAACTTTATGCTACTTAACCAGAATCTTTAGATGATTTACGACAAATAATATAGGATAAATGTCGACAATTAAATGCAGACGTGTTAAGCTTATGTCAAAAAAGAATTTCAAAATAGATTGTACTATTTTATGGAAGTAAAGGGCAGTAATTTTGAACAATTATTGTAAACGTTTTTGATAGTGGAATGATCATTATAAATGCTTGTAATAAATTGTTAAAAAAATATTTTTTTTTTTTTCAATCCAGTTTTCTTGATTGTGTATTTATGTTTTTCATACACTAATTTCTTTAAGCATCATGTGTTATACATTTTTTTTTTAATTTTTAAATTAGTACAAAGAGGATAATCCAGGTATAAAATAAAATATGATGGAAGTAATTTAAAACAAATTAAGGGAGTGAGAGGGTACCTTTTCCAGCAAGCTTAAATATGTTTGCGCTTTCCCCAAAAATCAGACGTTCAAAAGTTATTTAAGGTGGATAGGTTTTATCTAAAAATCACAGCATTTTGTTTATAATTTCTTTTAACCAATATAGATGTTTAGCAACAAATTCTACATTTTACCTCTAAAAAAATATTTTCATCTGTCTGTGTTCCGATGTAATTAGGAGTATTAATAGTAACTCAAATCACTAAAATTAAAGTTCATAAATTTTATAAAAGAAAATAGCAAATACATATCATTCCTCAATAAACATTTTCTCATCTTTTAATACCCATATATTTTTCCTTCTCCATATTTTTATTTTGTTTGAACAAGTAATATATTTTGCTAATCTAAAGCCCCACTGACCATTTTTTTGTCAATATATTCACATATATCTTTTTTCTTGTCCTAAAGTAGTTTTCTTGAAAATGATTTTGCCCAATTTTATATGTAATAATTCGATCGAAAGGATGTGTTAACAATGATCATACCTATAGTACTAATTCCAATATATCATCTCCAGTAGGCTATCTATATGACCACATATATATTCTTACGCACACTGACTTAAGGAGTACACAGACACAACAACGTTCATCATTTGTTTTACTACGTTGTCTGTTATTTCTTTATCAGCAATTATACCCTATTAGTAGTGTACCTTTCCCCTACATAGCATATTTGTAACCTTCACCTACTTATTTTGCCCTTTCTTTCCCAAATAGTTTCTTGAATCGCAGCTATCAACATATTTTATACCATCATCTTTTAAGCGCATCTACTAACTCCATATTCTTACCTGGCAAGGTCTTCCAACACTCCAACAGAGTATTCTGATTTTTCTGACCTAACTGATATGGACAGCACAATGAACGGGTGGAACAGTCAAGAAATTGTTTCATCTAGCTGCCAATCAAGAAACATTTGTAACGTTATAAACGCCACTTCTTTATTAATTTATATTTAAATAATTATTTTATTTTAATTTCTTTATTAATTTATTAATTCATTAACCTTCATCTACAAAGAATCTACGTTCCCGTAGTTGGCTGTATATCATATATTAAAAAAATTATTAAAATCCTGTGTAAAAGGTATATATTTAAAAACCCAAACGGGCTATGTTAAACAAAACGTTTTCGGTATCCATATTCCATCATCAGGTGTACATGAATGTAGCCACTAAATCTGTGAGTAAAAACCCGTTAAAAATTATTTAGTTAAATTTAGTTTACAATATTTCTTATAAAATATTAAGATGTTACAGTTATCGTTGGATGGGGTAACGTGGCGACATATGACTCCACGTGAAGTGTGTCTACGAGGACTTTATTAGTTGCTTTCATAGGAAACGTTTTGTCTAACATAGCCCGTTTGGGTTTTTAAATATATACCTTTTACAAAGGATTTTAATTTTTTTCCTTGACCTTCAGTTTGTTTTTTATTATTTTTTCTTCAAAAAATAGTTGGCGCTCTTTCTATCTTTCTGTCCGGTAGAATAAATATTCGTCCATCTCTCTTTCTGTCCGGTAGAATAAATATTCGCTCTCTTTCTTTCTGTCTAGTAGAATAAATATTCGTTCTCACGTTCTGTCAGGTATACGAAATATTCTGTTATATGTTGGCAGAATAGCTAAGTCCATTGTAGGCATAGGCCCTATAGCATATGTGCTGTACTTCGTTGTAGTCACTCACTACTTTCTGTCAATCAGCTTTTCTAAACGTGGTGGGATATTATTTTTTGTCTGTAATTGAAATTTATAAAAAAAAGGTAAACATTATTATAAGTCTCATTTTATGGTCTGTAGAAATCTCTTGAAGTGAGTACTTTTATTGTAATCTATATTCTATAATTCTGACGGCATTTTCAATATTCATAACCTTACTTCTTTCAAAACTACGTTTACAATTTTATGCATATAGTAATCTTACAAAACTTAACTAATTTTAATAATAATTCTATTTCACTTTATCTTTGCTATCTGCTATTTGTTTAATTGAGATTTTGTAAACTAATTGGCAAGGAAGTTAACCCCCTTTAATGTCTTGCTAATATTGATGTTATATTCTAATTTATTGGATAATTCCTGCAATATTTTGTTGGATAATTTCTGAAATAGTTTATGGAATTTATTGAGTGATGTGGGACTAAATAACTGCAGCTGTCTTTAAGACCTACCCACTAGGCGGCAACAGGACCTACTCACATAATTTGAAGGCAACATATTAGTAGGAGCAAGCAACAAAATATATGCCATAAGTATTAGATCTAAATTAATTTATTGTAAAGCTTTAGGTAGGATTGATTTTGCTTTATTTCATGTTGAATACATATGATTAGTTAATTCATTGTTTTATTTGTTACCAACTAAATTTTCATTGTTTAGTTCATAGTTTAAGACAAGACGGATTCACACTTGAGACACTGAGCTAGGCGAAGGATATCGTTACACATTGGCGCCCATTAATACTTGTCTTATTTACAGATTTAAGCTCTGAATTTTTATTTTGGTAGAAAATTAACAAATATGAATAAATACTATTTTTTGTTTTTTTATATGCTATTATTATTACAATTTTTATATATACTTTTTGACTACTTTTTATATATAAACATTAATTTTCACATGTTGGGTTAAAAAGTATTACTATTTTATACATTTTAGCATATTTGATTTATATTTAATTCTCAGCTATTTTAACATATTTTTTATTATGGTACTTTTATATAGATTTAAATGGTCTTTTGTTTTTTAACTTAACCACTTTTTGTGGATAGCGTACTTTAATTACTTTCTTAATTCTTTTAAATTATTTCTTCAATTACATCTAAAGACAGATAAATTATCATACGAAACTCTTATTAGGAATTCCTCTGTCCCAAGTACAGTAGAGAAAAAACAAAACATTCTTAGTGGACCTCTTTCTCAGCCAGTAACTGTAGATTTTCAGATATTTCGGTCAATTTATCTTTCGATGTTGAGCAAGCTTTAGCTTTCTATTCTGATCTGTTAGGTCTTATATATAATTATTCAGGTACAAATTCTGATAGTAGATTCAAAGCTTTTATTTCTCGTTTAACTAATTTGTCTGGTAGAATCTTCCGTCTACAGCCAACTTCTGTAGATAAAATTAAAGATTAAAAAAAGCTATCCTCGTTGATTTGTTAAAATTAGAGGCTACTTTGTCTGATATTGTAGCATGAGACTCTTAATTTTATGATCGTGGGTTTGTGCCCCACGTTGGGCGCCAACGCATAACGATCAGACTACTAAAAAGAATTGAAATACTATTATAAAATAATACCTCAATCAAGTATGGAGGCAACATTGTAACAGGAGCAAGCAACCAAATATATGCCAAAAGTATCAGTTCTCAATTTATTTTTTGTAAATCTTTAGGCAGTGTTCTATGAACTACACAATGAAAACTAAATTTTGATTGTGTAGTTCATAGTTTAAGATAAGATGGATTCACACTTGAGAGACTAAGCTAGGCGAAGCATAGACGATAAGCTCCCATAGTTAATGGAGGTATTATTTTATAATAGTATTTCAATTCTCCTTCGTAGTCTTATCGGTACACATTTCAAAAGCTTGTTAATACGACGATATCCAACGCTTCAAAACAAACACGGCACACAAAGAACTGTTATGATGTTTACTGGTGGAATATTTTACCTCTACATTGCAGAAGGCTTTTTTATTATTATGGCAAAAAAATAAGTAAAATATGTAGTATTGCCCACAATTCTTTTACATTTTTTTGATTAGGACACGCTACTTCACACACTGTCCTGGGTACTGTATATTTATATATTTTCAGATATCGATTCTTTTAGCATCTTTCAGGATTATTATTGATGACAAAATGATAAACAAAATCTAAAAAATAAATCCATTATATTATTATTCAATATAGTTCCTCTAGCGTATTTCATTCTATTCTTTCGGTATCTACAAATATTTTGCACTAACTGTATTTCGCGGCATTTTTATTCATATTTAATTTTAATTCACAACAACCATTCATACTCGTTTTCCTTTATTCAGATTGAAAAATATTCTAAATATTTTGTACTATATTGACTAAAAATAACTATTAATCATAGTTTATCTTAATTAATGAACTGAAGTAATAAACAGATTTATATCTCATTGATAATTTTTAATATAAATTAGATATTATAGTACGAATAGCAAATATCTTTTCTAAGTATATAAATAAATAATTTTTTTATTTATATCTACATTGCAACTTTTCAAAGGGATTACATGATGGTGGTTTCTGCTATTTTATATCTATATTTTAGTATAAAAATTTTCGATACTCTTTTTTTGTAAAACTCTTAGCAACTCCTCTATTCTCTGGCGCCCATAAAAAAGTAAGTTTGTTTTGCTGTTTCGGTTGCTTCAATTATAAGCTATTATGAACTTAAGGCCTTAAAGTTTTTAAAACAAGTTGGTTGCCACAGATAAGGAATTTGCTGATTTTTTTTAAGTACTGTTGAACCCAAACATGTCAGATCAGATTTTTAATAATGAGTCTGTGTTAGCCCATAGACACATCCTAAAACAATCCTTTTTACACGTGTATATAGTGGAGGAAAGTTTAGGATTACCTCTAAGGCTGCATGGGACACAAACACATGGCACATGACAACAGTTTTTGTTATATCAAGCCAGCACTGAATAAGTAATTATGTGCTTCGTACAATATATGACCAATACATAATTTTATACCGAAATCATGGGAAAAACAGCGACAACTATTGAGATGGCGATGGGTAGCACATGTAGCAAGACAATACACCAACAGATCGTCTCATAAAGTGATATTCTATAGACTTTGAGAAACAAAAAGAAGCGAGGGAAAACCCAAAAAGAGATGGATAGACGATATAATAGCTGTAGCTGGAAAGCAGTAGATGAGAATTGCAAAATATAGGGAAGCGTGCAAGCAATATATAATATCAAATTATATCTTAATTATATCTTAATTATATCTCGATTAAGATATAAGCAAATTATATCTTAATCGAGACTTTAAGAAAAGCATATAAGACTGCAATCAGCAGATAGAAGGCATACATAACAGAGTGGTAACAACGTTAATGCCAGAGGCACTCATGGACAAATGTAGGTTTTAAAGCCATGGTGGTAAAACCAAAAATTACATATGCATCAGTGCTATGGGGGCCAAATGAGCAGCAAAAAATTGCTATCCTCAAAATAAGCGAAGTGCAAAGGATTGCCTGCCACGGTAACCACAGGAGCTACGAGAGGACCTACTGAAGCACCTATGGAAGTCCTACTGGATCTCCCTTCTCTACATAAAATTGAAAAAAAAAGATGAAAATAAGATGTAGACTGCGGAAAAATTTGAGCAATTTCCCGATTAGATCAAGATATCTTCTTCAGCCTGATTGCACCACTTCTGGACAAAAGCCTCCCCACTAGTTCTCCAGTCTTCTGTGTTTTGTGCTATTTGATTTCTCCTCTCCTCCTCACATGCTATTCAATGTATAATGTTTTTCGTCCATCTTTTGTTGTTTTGTCAATCCACGTGTCCTACCCAGATCCATTTCATTTGCTGAATTCTTCCAATTACATCTTCCCCCTTCGTCCTGCTTCGCACGTGTTCATTTCGTATATGTTATTTCAGAGAAACTCCCAACATAGCTAATTCGATGGCCCTTTGTCTTGTCCTTAATCTATTAGCTGATAAATCAGTAAGTTTAACGGTCTCCATTCCATAGGTTATAACTGGTACAAGACAACTATTGGATGCCCTTTTCTTTAAATTATTGGTATATTTTTGCTTATTTACACAATACTGGGTCTTCCTACTTTAGCCCAAATCATTCAAATTAATTTAGTCATCTCTGCTGTTTGTTCAGCTTGCCTAGTTTGACAGTGTGACGACGTAAATATACTCTTCGACATTTTCGTCTAAATAGGATATCGTCATATCATAAATGAAATAAATGATACGAATGGATGATGATATCTGACCATAGGCCACCCAAATGTAGGCCAAAAAACCTTTTCAAGTACACATCTGCTCACTTGAGGAATAGGGCAGGGGAAAATACTCTACCCAGACCGTAGGACTATATCTGGTACAAATACAGGTCTAAAATTGCCAAAAGACGGGGTGCAAGAATATTCAGTTGGGTTGCAAATTTAAACATTTCTATTTGACTAAGATAATATACTTCTACGAGACAGAGATATTTGCAATATTGCAGTGTGAAAGTTAAATTAGTATAAAAGCTTTTTAACTTTAGCAAAATAATATATGCAAACAGTCATAGAGAAACTCATATTTGCTAGTGTGGGAATATTGACAAAAGCTCAATAGACTGGCAAAAAATATCACTATTACACCGGTGTGTGACAAAATAACTCTCACTTGGAACTTATACTTGGTCAAGCACATTTCAATATGTGTATTACACGGACATGCGCAGATAGGGCTGAGTCAAGTATTGCCGAGAACAAGCATGAATCAGCTCAGAATGCTAATAGGCTTTCTTATGGACATGCTTCACTCTACAGAGAACCTAAAATAGTTCGCAGGTCAAAAACACGTTTTGGATACTACCAAGTGAGCATAAAAATATATGATACCCATCCTATAGACGTCAATAAACAGGTACAGGGTTTCAGAATCCTGGAATTGTATTATGAAAGAATGAAAGATGTACCTACATTAAGCCGCCTGCAGACTGCTGTAAGATTGGTTTATAACAGACGGCTTTCATGAACAAAAAGCAAATGCATATTATTTAGAAGTGCGACATTGACTTGCAAATAATATTTTCTTAGTATTTATGAACACCACCGTTAAGCAGAACATTATCGGCAGTTAATTTTGTCAAAGTTCGGAAACAACTGTTTTTTTGCTTTATTTAAAAGAGCGTCATCGTACAAAGACGTAATGTTCTTTAAATTGTATTTATAAATTTCTTGGTAAGTCAGAATTTCCTGCAACCTTCGATTTCAGAATAAATTAATAAAGGTGAATCGATACTAATCACATCCTTTACATCGGTAACGTAAGAAAGAAACAACTCGATGCACGCTTTTATTTTAATTACTATAAGATATCTTTCCTCAACAACATTAATTTCGAATTCGAAGTTTATAAGCTTAATCATTCTGATTAGATCACTTACGTTATTCAAGGTAACGAAAAAGAAAAAATTAATATTGAAACTCGTGATTTATGGAGTAAAGGTGTGGAAAATTACATACTAATTAATAAGATCATTTAAATTACTAATAAATATCACGTTTTCTTATATTAGAATATACCCCAATTTAAAAATATCTAGGAATGTAAAACTATATATTTAAGTCCTTACTGTAAACATTAAAGTAGGGAGAGTGGTTAAACTTCGATAATGTAGTCACGTCTGTGTCTTAATTGAGATCGCCGTCGAACACAAGACTTTGTTATCATTTAATCGTGTCCTACGCTTCACCTAAGAATTTTAATATACCTACAATGAAATATTAACTTAAGTTTATTATTACAAAAAAAAATTGTTTTAGTTAAGTTTAACAATGAGTACCACGATGATTTCGGAATACCAACATCAAAAGTGTAGTTTAAGAAAATTGGTATTTGGGATTTTTTGTTGCAGTTTAAAGGCAGGTTTATAAACGGACATAGTACATAATCATAAGTCATAAACATAACTTCAACTACAATCATAATTCATAAGATTTAAGATTGGTTTATAACTAGACATAATACATAACCATAATATTTAAGAACTACTTCAGAAAATACAAACCTAACCAAATTTTTATAGAGCATGAAGAATTTTTTTCTGGTCTTTAGATTCATAGAAAAGTGAAATAAATAAATATGTGGTTGAATTCGCTCCAAAAACATTAAATTAAAATAGTAGGGTTATGTATAGGAGGAAACTGCAGATGATTCTACCAACGCATGCGCATATTCCAACAATTCCATAATGTTTAATACTTAATTCATAAATGTTGAAAGTTACCAACTTTCAAGGTCACGTTTTAAGGACTAAATTTATGGCTTATGTATTATGGATGCTTTTAAATGGGTACATTTATTTATTAACTTTTAACATTATGCTTATATAATAAGATTATGGTTAAAGACTAAACTTATGTTTATGTCCGTTTATAAATCCGGCTTAAATATAAATTTATAACCAACATGTACTATTATAGTCCAGGCGTCAGAGTGTTAGCTCCTAAAAATCACACGCAGAAGCTGAACTTTGCCACGAATATTAATTTTGGGAAACCAAAAAAATTGCAACCACTTTTACCCCCAGGCTTCCCCTGCTTCGTCGTAGTCGTAGATGCATATTAACTTTTGTCGAAATTACACTTGAATCACTAGATATCAAATTTTTACCGTCGAGCTGATACAAATTTGAATGAACATTGATTTCGTGCGCGTAACTGACATTAAAAATCGACGGTCGCTTCAAACTTTGTTATATATAATACATATATATATATATATATATATATATATATATATATATATATATATATATATATATATATATATATAAAATCCTGACTCCATTTTAAATCAAATAGATTACATAATTATTGCAAAAGTATTACCATCTCTTTACAACAACTATTTAAATTCTTACGTGACATTTTTAAAATAAAACACACTAATTTTGTTCTAAAAAGAACAGATTTTATTAAATAGTTAAAAATATAAAACAAGAGATATTCACTTTAAAATTCAAAATAATGAAGTACAAAAAGTGTCAACACCGCAACTGTCAAATAAGTGTTACCAATTTATGCCAAAATTTTACCTTCGTTCGATTACAGTTACAGTGTGTTCCGAACAAATGTTCTTGATAAAAACGCTTTATAATGCATTTATACAAATTAAATGAAACATATTATTGTGTATTTCTTTAAGTTAACATTAAAAGAAATTTTTAAATATTATTTCTACGCGTATATAATAAAATATGTCTAGTGGCTGTAATGCCAGTGTACTCGGTAAAGTGATTCTAAAAAAGAACACACCTACAACCTAAATATTTTGTGTTGGTATCATGTGACGTCACAGGCTATGTCGATGATGACGTGCATCGTTATATAAATTAGATGAAGTGTAGTACATACTGAATGGCGTAGTTCATTATTAGGTGCGAGATCACTCTTTAAGATGCAAAAGCGAAACTAAAATGAGTTTTATCGCTAAATGTAACTGTTTTACCCTTAATCTGTTTATACCAGGCGGTATTTGTTTTGGTTTGGGTAAATCGTATATGATCGTATTTTTTGCTTTAAACGCTTGGAAATACACTCTTTGATAAATTATAGGTGAGTAATTATACATTAATAATAAAAATACGTTAATTCGTAAGAATAAAATGTTTTTCAATTTTTATTGCATTTACGATACGTTGGAGCTTTATTCTAATAACCTCAGTTAACTAATCATTGGTGTTTTCAAATCGTGTTAGTATGACTCCAGAAAATAATACAAAAGTTGTGTTATTACATGAAGATGGTCTCAGTATACTCAGTTATATTGCAAATTATTTTAATATTGCCAAAAGTGTTCATGATGCTTTTACGAAGTATTGTAAGACTGGGGAATATACTAGAAGACTGCAGAAAAAGTTACAGACTTCAGCGTGATGAACGATTTCCGCATTAAGGAACAGCTCTTTAAAGTCAAATGTTTTTGCTAGTCGTTTGTTAGAAACTCGAGAAACTCATATTTTTACACAAACTATAAGAAGAGTTCTGCATGACAGTGGTTTTTGTTCTCATAAGCCAGTAGCATGTCTTAAATTAGCAGCATTAACAGGATGAGATTTACGAATGATTACATAGACTGGACTGTTTAGCAATGAAGTGTAATGTTTTTTGACGAGTCACGTTTTTGTTTACGATCTCCAGACCAACGCGAACGTGTATGGAGGAGATCCGGATAATGATTTGCACCTTTCTATGTTTCTCCCAGAACGTCGTTTGGTGGCGAAGATGTTATGGTATGGGCGAGTATTTATTTCAACGGATGCACCAAATTCTTCTTCTTAAGGTGCCGTGGATTCCTGTCCATTGTCGAATATTGCGCAGCCATGACATTTTTTTACGTCCGAGACCTCTCCTACCCTCTATCTTCCCTTCGAGTATCAGTTGCTGAAAAGTGTATCGTTCTCCTCGTATAATGTGCCCCAAGTATGCAGTCTTCTTACTTTTTACATATTTAAAAAGTTTCCTATCCTGTAAGCCCGCTCTTCTGAGTACTTCCTCATTTCTGACCCTGTCCGTCCATGATATTCTGAGCATTCAACGCAGGCACCACATTTCAAACACTTCAAGTTTGTTAATGGAACTGGCCTTTAGCGTCCATGCTTCCATTCCGTACAGGAGAACAGGCCACACGTAACACTTAAGCATCTTGTATCGGAGGTTGAAGTCCAATTTGCGATCAGTCAGAAACTTACGAAGCCTCAAAAAAGCATTTCTGGCTTGTTCAACTCTGCTCTTTATTTTATTCTCGGGGTCCCAACCCTCATTCAGCAAACATCCCAAGTATTTGAATTGCCTGACTTGTTCGATTTCTTCTCCAAAGACATATATCTTTGCGTTGGGGTAATCATTTCTACTTATAATCATTGATTTTGTCTTCTTGATATTTATTTTCAAACCCCGAGCTTCACTTGCAAGAGTTAGATCATTTAAAAGGCATTGAAGATCTTCGATGTTATCTGCCACTATGGCTGTATCATCGGCATACCTGATGTTATTTATAAATATGCCGTTAACTTTAATACCCTTATTAGAGTCTTCCACTGCTTCTGCGAAGGCTTTTTCTACGTATAAATTGAACAGCATTGGGACAGTATACAACCTTGCCTTACTTCCTTTTTTAATGGAGAAATCTTCTGTTTCGTTGGAATTTTGAAGACGTACTGTTGCTGTCTGATTCCAATACAGATTGGCGATGATTCTTATATCCTTTGCATCCAATCCCAACTCTTGTAGGTATTTTATCATCAATTCGTGTTTTACATTATCGAATGATTTCATTTCTCGTAATCGATGAAACAGATAAAAACATCATTTCTTTGATCTAAACAATTCTGTATCAATGTTTGCATACTAAAGATCGCTTCTCTCGTGCCAAGTCCATTTTTGAAACCAAACTGACTCCATCCACTGACCTCTTCACATTTCTTAAACAATCTAGTGTGAAGTATTCTCAGGAAAAGTTTTAAAAAGTGACTCATTAGGCTTATTAGTCGGTGGTCCTTGCAGAAGTTCGCACGTGGTGTTTTTGGTAGGGCGATAAATGTAGATCGAAGCCAATCTTTTGGAATCTGGCCCGTATCGTAGATGTCGTTAAAGAGCTTGACAATAATGTCTAGGTTTTCTTCATTAAGTAACTTGATTGTTTCTGCGTACATATCATCTGGTCCTGGGGTTTTGTTACTTTTTAATAGTTTGATAGCGTGTACAATTTCAGCTTTCAAAATACTTGGGCCATACAAATGGTCTCCCAGTTGTGGTGGTTTTTGTGTTCTGTCATCATTGAACAAATTGGCTGTGTACATTTTCCAAGTATTAAGTATATCGCTAGGGTCCGTTATTAATTCATTTTGGTCATTATGTATACCAGTGACTTGTTTTTTCTTGAAGACACCAGCAATTTCCTTAATTTTCTTGTGAAGATTGAAGCTGTCGCCGAGTTTATATAGGCTTTCAGCCTCGGCGCAAAGTGTAGTCATCCAGATATCCTTCACCGCTATAATTTCTTTGCGAATTTGACTGTATACCAAATGAATTTTCATCAAACATGGAACTATAACAGCAGACATATACATACGACAGTGTCTGGAGGACAATGTTTTCCCATAAGCCCCTTTCGTTGGGGATAATTTCTTATTTATGCAGGATATTACGCATCCACATACTTCGCGAATCGTCATGAACTACCTATATACTGTCCAAATTTCCGTTTTGGATTAACCCGCTATTAGAACATTATTGGGACATTTTAGTGAAAAAGGTTAAAAAGAAACGATTGCTGAAACGATTCAAGAACTGAAAAGAGTGTTGAATGAAGAATGGGAACATATACCGCAAGAAGAGATTTAGCAACTTATTGCAAGTATGTCTAGGCGTATTGAAACCGATTTTAAATTAACGATTTCTATCATAAATGTTTACTTCCTTCCCATTCAAACTAATTCACACCTACAGAATTAAAAAAAAAACATACAAAATGCACCGGATATTTTTGACCAGGAAATATATTAGAAATGATAATTTCAGTATACGGACACTTCAAAAGGTCGACTAAATTTTATATTAAACAATTCTGAAAAAAAATTAGAAAAATTTTATTTTATTTTTTTTTTTACAAAAAATTGTAAAGATAAAAAAGTTTAGCAAATAAATTTTTTTTAAGATAAATTAATTGCAAATTGAAAACATAATCATTATTGCAAAATCAGCAAAAAGTATTAAAAAAGGGTCAAAAATCTGTTTTTCAGTAATCTTTTTCAGGTATTTAAAAACGACATAGAACCGTATTATAAATTTAAAAATATGTCCGAAACACTAGGGCCGTTAAAAATTTAAAGCGACTGGTAAGAGTTTCTTCATTAGTAGTGTGTCTTTACTCGCTATCTTTCGTTGTATCCTCCCTGTATTATGAGATTCAAGTATCTGATACAATAGGTTCGAGGGTTAACACAAAACGAAAACAAAGGATTTGCCGATTTAGCGCCGGAGAATAGGGTATCAATGTTTGGAAAATGAAATTTAAAAATGATATTTGAAAATGAACGGCTTAAAGGTGCGTTCATTACGGAGACCAACGCATGGTATCCTCGTTTAGAGCAGAGCACTGACAGTGCATGCTCGGATTTAAAATAATGCATTTATTTTACGTGGCGATGATAAAATGATACCAGCCTATGTTCCGCTCGAGGGTCGGCGGCTTATTATGAACGCACACTAACCGTTCGGTGATGGTAGTCATTTCGACTTCATTCGCTGTTAGTATAAGTATATCTATCACCTGCGTATCGCAGGTTACTATTTTTTCTGTGTCTTAGAGTGATTTCTCTATCCCATTCGTCTAGTACTTTTCTATTTATATATTCAAAATATATGTTGTAATATAATGGTGATATTATACAACCCTGTCTATCTCCTCTCTTTGTTTTGAACGTATCTGAATATATTCCGTATATTGTTTGGATGAGTTTTTATCATACAGATTTCTTATTAGGTTAATTAGGTGGGTAGCTTCTCCCATATTTTTCATTATACTTTAGCTCCAGCAGAATCAAAAGACTAATTATTCTGTATTATATAAAGATATACATAAAATCTCCTTTCATATACATATTAAATTTGACTTCGTTCATTCCTATTTCAGAAGCCAACGAGTAAACATCGGGCTTCCTACTAATAGTATTTTGAATAAAAACTTGTTTAGTTTAATGTGATTGTTTATCAAGCAAATATTGGTAAGTCGATATCAGTTAAATTAATACTTTCGACAAATAAAATTAGGCCAGTCGTTTTTGGCCATACTTAATATTTTGGCATCCAAAATATTAAAATCAAATATGGCATCATCTTCACAAACAGCTCAACCTAGCTTCGCTGCAGTAACCAAAATAACACAGAAAAAATCTACAACAGCAACATCATGTCCTAGTAGAACTCAAGCCATTGTTATGAACGCTATCCCAGACGTAGTACTATTTGATTACATAAAGGCAATCGGCGAAATTGTTACCCCTAAAGAA
This sequence comes from Diabrotica balteata, assembly GCA_918026665.1. Lineage (NCBI taxonomy): Eukaryota > Metazoa > Arthropoda > Insecta > Coleoptera > Chrysomelidae > Diabrotica > Diabrotica balteata. The sequence goes on along the minus strand of OU898283.1, from coordinate 79,185,693 downwards.
ATAACCTTTGCTTCACGTATTTCTAATCAACGTATATGCATCTATCTTTCTTCCGTAACCGTAGTAGATAATCTTCTAAAAAATAATCCTACTATTTCGATTAGAAATCAAACAATATCTATTCGTAGACTTATCACTCCTGCAAAGAGGCTACTACTTTCTAACGTGTGTCCTTCGATTCCGAATGCACTCATAGAGCAAGCACTTAAAAATGAACTTGGATTACAACTTGCTTCCCCTATCTCGCATATCCGTTGTAGTTCTCCGGAAGACGAATATGCTCACATCTTCAGTTTTCGACGCTCAGTCTTTGTGATACCAAATAAAGAATACTTTGAGTTAAATACTTCAATTGTAATCTCATATGAAAATACAAATTATAGGATCTTTATTACTTCGGACAAACTTGAATGCTTTTTATGTAAGCAATCTGGACACACTGCAGACTCCTGCCCTAACCCTCAAGAAATATCTAGCAATCCCTCTCCAAATACAACTTCTAGCCAAAATCCAGTCGATCCTCATCCTAGTATATCTCCTCTTTCACCCTCCACAAAAAAAGAAATCTATTCAAATAACCCACCTACTGACATAACAACCCCAAATGAACAGTCTATAACACCATTATCTGTCCCTTCTAACTCTGGCATAAAAAGAACTCATTCCACTGACACAAGTCTTGAATCACCTTCTCTACTGGTTACCGCTAGCCCCCTAAACTTAAGCTCTAATAACACACCAAACACAACAACCTTCGCAACTCCTAAATCAGCTCCTAAAAAGAAAACAAAAACTGATGACAAAGAAATTTGTAAAATTAGTCTATGTGCCCATTCAAGTATTGAAAAATTAATTTGTGCGAATCCAGAAAAATTTTCGTTATCAGCATTACAAATAATTGCCTTCCTAGAAAATTCCTTTGGAAGTAGTGATCCCCTCAAAGAAGCTCATAATTTCACCACAAACATTCATTCTCTCCTTGAAGATCTTACTCAAATATACCAAACTGTATCCGATAGATCACTTAAAAATCGCATTACAAGAATAACGAAAAAGCTAAAACGCACATTAAATTCTATAGACGCTGACGAACTTACCAGCCTTACGTCCAATAATTCATGTGACTCTAACTGCAATGATATCGATCCTTTCTAAAATTACTTAATTAGTACAAGGTAAATTCTTCTACTAACCAAATAAATTTATCAAATTCACTATTTTACAATGGAACTGCGACGGATACTATCCGCGCCTTGAACACATTCAATATCTTATATCAATTTACCATCCAGATTTTCTTTGTCTCCAAGAGACTAATTTTAATACAACGAATACTCCTCATCTTAAATCCTTTGAAGGATACCACTTCATTAGAACGAACTGCTTAAGAGCCAGTGGAGGTGCATCTATATTTGCGTCCAGCGAAATCTTCTCAACAATGCTACCATTAATAACGAATCTTGAGGCAATTGCCATAACTACATATTGCCCTAATAAACTAACCATCTGCTCCATATATATTCCCCCAAACCATTCTCTAAAAGAAGAAGAGCTCCTAGACCTTATATTCCAACTTCCACAGCCGTTTATTCTCACAGGAGACTTCAATGCACATAACGTTATGTGGGGTTCTCAATCCACATTTGGACGGGGAAAAGTAGTTGAAAATATTATTAACTGCACAAACTCATGTCTTCTTAACACAGGATCTAACACTCATTTTAATATTTCATCTGGATCTTTCTCTGCTATAGATCTTAGTATTAGTGACCCTAAATCTGCACCTTTTTTAACCTGGCAAACAGCTGACGATCTCTTTGATAGCAATCATTATCCTATAATAATTTCCAACAATTCTAATGGGACTGCCTCTGCCAAAAGCTATTGGCGCCTAAAAAAAGCTAACTGGCCAGAGTATTCAAAAACCGTTGACACTCTCTTGCTCGCGCATGATCATCTAATAATAAACGATGTAGACTATTTGTTAACGTCAATAACAGACACTATTCTTTCAGCTGCTAAGACTCATATTGGCAAAACATCATTCTCTCCAAATCATAAAGTAGTTCCTTGGTGGAACTCTTCTTGTGAAGAGGCGATTCGTCTATCCAAAAAAGCTTTAAATAAGTACCAAAAAAACAGAAGCCTTGAAAATCTAATAAATTACAAAAAATTCAAAGCCAAGGCCAAACACGTAGTCAAAAAAAGTAAAAAATCATCCTGGCAAGATTACGTATCATCGATCAACGAAAACTCCAATCCTAGCCAAATTTGGAAAAAAATACGACAAATTCAAGGTCACAAAACTAATAATAAAATTACTCGTTTAATTACAAATGGTATAGAGATCGCTTCACACGAACTTATTCCTAACGCCTTTGCCAAACATTTCGAAGACAAGTTCAGAAATAAAACCAATAATATTGCTTTGTCTCATCATGACTTATATTCACACAGAAATCATCTGATATCATCTGAACATAGTAGATCCCTTAATTCTCCTTTCACTATGCATGAGCTAATATCTGCCTTAGCTAATAGTAGAAACACTGCAGCTGGACCCGATGATATTCCTTATGCATTCCTAAAGCACTTGTCTAATTATAGTCTTAAAAAACTCCTTAATTTATACAATATAATCTGGAGTTCCCATAAATTTCCATCTCAATGGAGCAAATCTATAGTTATACCAATACTCAAGCCAAACCAGCCAACTATGTTTCCACAATCTTACAGGCCCATCTCTCTCACATGCACTATGTGTAAGCTAATGGAAAAAATGATTAACAAACGTCTTTTGTGGTATTTTGAAAAACATAAGATTATTCCAAAGGAACAATCTGGCTACCAAAGACAGCGCTCCACAAGAGATAATCTAGTAATACTCCAAACCCACATCTCCAACGCAATAAATTGCAAGCAAGATTTGATAGCAACTATCTTTGATATAGAAGGCGCATTTGACACCATCTCTAGAAATGCAATCCTTGACAAACTTTTTGAATGTAACCTTACTGGCAACATATACGCATTTATCAAAAACTTCCTAACATCTAGATCGTTCAGGGTTTCTGTCAATAACTTCCTTTCTTCTCCACACATCCAATATGATGGAGTTCCGCAAGGTTCAGTTTTAAGCACATCCTTATTCATTCTTTCGATTAGCAAGTTAAGTGAAAGTATAGCTCCACCAATCAAATGCGTATTATATGCCGATGACCTAATAATGTACTGTCATGGTAAATCCAACGCAACTACTAGTAAAATTCTACAAGTAGGAGTAAATGACCTACAAAACAAAGTAGCTTCTCTAGGACTTACCCTCTCCCACTCTAAATCCAAAGTTATTAAATTTAGCAGAAGAATGAGTTCTTTTGATCCGGAAATCACTATCAACAACTTCAAGTTACCGGTTGTTGATAATTGCAAAATATTAGGGCTGATATTTGATTCAAGATTAACCTGGAAACAACACATACAGGAACTTAAAGGAGTTTGCCTAAAAAGGTTAAATATACTCAAAACACTCTCACATTATCATTGGGGCGCGGAAGAAACTACTTTACTGAAAGTCTACAGATCACTTATCCGCTCTAAGCTAGACTATGGATGTTTCGTCTATATGTCTGGTACTAAATCAATATTAAATTCACTGAACACAGTTCACAATACAGCTATTCGTTTATGTCTTGGAGCATTCCGTTCTAGTCCGGCAGAAAGTCTGTACTGTGAAGCTAATGAACCTCCTCTATGGCTTAGACGAGAAAACCTTCTTCTCTCCTATGCTGCTGCAATTTCTTCCAATCCGTCCAATCCCGTATATCATCTATTTACATCATCACATCATACCCAAAACAGCCCTCCATGTAACTTAATTATACATCCTATTCCTAGTCTTCTACAACCGTTACTAAAAGATATAAATTTGTGTGAAACCAGAACTCTACCATTCTCCAATAATCCCTATTGGACCAACATACTCCCATATCATGATATTTCACTCGCCAAGTTTAACAAGGAAGATACCAGTATTAGTACATTAAGAATTCTCTTCCTAGAACTTATAAACAAAAATAAATATAACATGGTTCTTTACACTGACGCGTCGAAGACTGAAGGTGGGGTTGGATATTCTGTAACCACTGTACAACAGCCTATCGAACTCTCTAAAATCTCTCCTTGGTGTAGTATCCACACTGGTGAACTACTAGCTATCTTACAAGCTTTTAAATATGCCCAACGATATACAAATACACACATAGCCATATGCTCCGATTCGCTTTCATCTATACACTCCATTAATGCTATATCCACCAAACATCCTATCGTCCAAGATATTCATGACATATATCAGCTTCTTATAAAACAAAATATAACTATCACTCTGATATGGGGTACCATCCCATGTTGGTATTAGTGGTAACGAAAAAGCTGATTGCCTTGCCAAAAAAGCCGCATCATCCACGAACACCATTATAAACATACAAATTTGTAATGATCTGAAAGCCAGACTAAAGAAGCTTAATTTATCTACGTGGCAGATTCACTGGAATAATGTTACCTCAGCGCTGCATGAAATCAAACCTACAGTGAACCTTCTTACCTATCCCAGTTTATCTCGAAAAAATATGGCAATCATACGGAGACTGCGTATTGGACATACCCGTCTAACTCATGGCTACCTGATGACATCATCTCCACAACCAAAATGTCAACACTGCAATACGACTCTCCGAATCAGGCATATACTTATCGAATGCCCTTTATATGCCAAAATACGCCAACAGCTCAATATCAGTACTAACTTCAAAGAGGTCCTAAACAACACAGACGAAATCAACAAGGTCATCAAATTCCTCGAGAATAGTCAACTGCTCAACAAAATATAAATGTTATATTACAAGTTTTTATTATTATCTCTGTATGTTAGATGTTAACTACATTTTATTTTAAATTTATATTATATTACCATGTAAATCGTAACTCGTGCTAATGACCATAGATGTCACATGCACGTTAATTTAAATAAAAAAAAAAAAAAAAAAAAAAAAAAAATTTGACTAAATAATATTGAATGTAATTATCACAATACGAATTAAGTTGTTTATCAAATTTTAAGTTATAAATTTATTTTGATTATCTCTGTAGTTGGAAAATTACGTCACCGCTTATTAATAATAAATAAGATTTGTATGTATGTACGTCTGTATCAAAATAGAGTACTGTATATGTCACATGTAACTACTTATATTGTTTATAAAATTGTGTATTAGTTAATTATTTACTTATTAGATACATACGTAGATACGTAGGTTCAGTATTTTAATTATTTTTTCCGTCAACCGTCAATTTATGATCAATTTTAACACCCTCAAAATCATTGATTAATAACCCCTAGACTGATTTTCTAATAATAAACGATTTTATTATAGTCAACACAACATACATTGCTTGCATAAATTAATTAAAGGTTCTGTGATTGGCAATGACCTGTGGTGTAGGCAACTAAACATATACCTATTTATATTCCCATAAAACCTTTAAAATGAAGTAGCCGCTGTTAGTATGTCATTGTATGACATTATTTACTTTATTGTATTAAAATTCTGCGTATTTAAAAAATTAAAAGATGGATATTGACGAAGCGTTTAATTTAACTCCACCCGAAATGACAGAAACTGCAAATGAAATATCTTTAAGTTTACTGCCTGAAAAAAGCAGAGTGTTGTACGAAAAAACAAACGCTGAATTTATTGCATGCTGTGACGAGAGAAAAATAATACAATATTCAGGCATTTGAAATGTGGACATATCGAAGAATGCTGAGAATCTCCTGGACAGACAGAATAACCAATAACAAAGTACTAAGAAAAATAGAGAACAGCAGGAAAGTAGTGGATTTTATCAAGATAAGAAATCTACACTACCTGGGTCATATAACACATGGTGACATATCTGAATTCCTACAACTATTAATACAGGGGAAGATTCAAGGAAAGTGCAGTATAGGTAGAAGAAAAATGTCCTGGCTGAGAAACCTCAATGGCTGGTTTGTATGCAGCTCAACTAAACTCTTTCGGGTTGTAGTGTCAAAAGTTAGAATAACAGTAATGATTGCCAGCCATCGTCGCGGAGATGGCACGTAAAGAAGAAGAATTATGTGCTAACAACAATAATGTATCTGACACTTATTTGGCATGATTTTAATATACTGTGTTGCGTCTTATGTGTATTAAACGTTCACTTAGATACTATTTTCATAGAAGGATCTTCTAGTACAGTTCACGTAACTGATAGATACCGCGTGTTAGGGAGTATTTTCTATAGGATATATTTATTGTGAACAGTAGTGATAAACACCTTGTGCTCTGAACCTCCCCTTTTAACTTATTTTCTATTCCATTTAGAAAATATAACATACATAATTTAATTTTAACTTATCAGATAAGCTCTCTACATTACTACCATATCTATATTTTCAATCACTTCAACAACTCTATCACTGATTTTTTTATTTCTGATAATGATAATAAACAAAAACAAATTAACTAAATAAAAGGTTACTGCATGGAATAGTAAGCTCAAATGAATACAATTCACTGACGTTCATATACATTTACTATAAGTTTAATAATAAATACAGTCAAAGTACAAAAAATTAAAATAAAAACAAAAATGGTAACAAATCATATTAAAAGTAATTGTCACGATCTTTTCAACACAACCATCATATTAAGACGTACATATTTGATAAAAATGATTTGTTTCCGTGGAATAAATATTGCGAAATCTGTACGCCAATGATTCCCAATATTATGTCAAAAGTTCGATTCAGGTTTCGAAAGCATTGAGCCGAACCATTAAATGGTGCTTTTATGTCTTAGCTTGTTACGCTAAAAACGTTGATATATGACAAACAGGTTTATATTTACAAGGATTTGTTGGATCTCAGTTTGCTCTTATGTGTATAATTATGTGACTGACAGAAGCATTCATCATTGCAGATGATCAAATAAGGAATGTACGAGATACAATTTGTTTCAATAGACATGACACAATTTGTAACGAATTTGTAAATGACACTTAACTTATTAATATGAAAATATACATCAAAACATTAATATGTGTATAAAACTAAGACATATATTGAATCTTATAAATGCAAATAAAACACTAAAAGCTTTTAGCAAATCCACGACAGCCATTCGACTACACGCACCTTTCTCCAGTGGTTTATATTAACATGTTTGGTGCTGCCATTAATAGGTTGCTGGCAAAGTAAATTAAAAATGTTGAATTATTGGTCTTTAGATGACCAAAAACATATATTTACCTGGAATCTATTTATGTGTAATATGTAGATCATTTTTTTTTCACCTTATATATATCCACTAAATGATGGACATTCGTTGGAAGTAAAATTTATATAGGACAAAAGTAGAAACAAAAATACTAGAATAAATAAATTGGAATATGAAAGAAAGTTTTAAAAAAATTTGGTAAAATATTGTTAGTGTGTTTAGAGCTAGTGCAGTTGAAATACTGGACATTGGATATTGGACAAACTACTGTAAAAAAAAAGTAAAAGAGAAAATATTACTATGTAAAAAGTAAAAAATATTTGACAGAAGATGTAGCAAAATGTAAGGTAAAATGTCCGATGTTTAAATGAATACTTTTTGTTAATAAACACCAATAAGCTGCTTAGTAACGTTACATCTGATCAAACAAATGAATACTTTTTGTTAATAAACATCAATAAGATGCTTAATAACGTTACATCTGATCAAACAATATAATCAATGAGCAAACTTTTTCTGCCATAAATTATTACGAAAACTTGAGACTAAGAGCAATCACTCTAATACCTCTTCTTCTCCTTCTTTAACTGAAGTCTCTAGTGTTGCCCAAAATCGGTCTTGGTCTTGCAGTCTTGGTCTTGTTCTTGCGTTTTCGCGCATTACGAACAATACCATAAACATACATACCGAATCAAAATATTCATTCAAAAAACACATTTGACACATGCCCAGAAGCCATAATTACAATACAAATACAATACAAATATTTTGTACATTATTTTTCAGCAGACGACTTTTTCGCTCTGAAATTAATTGTCCAGATTTTGCATTATAATCATAAAATAATCCTGCATTGAGACGCCGACAGTCATATCGTATCGACATTTTTTAAAAATATGTCACTTTAGCTAATAAAAAATATAACACTTATTGTTAATGGACACCCACTTAATAATTTAATTTTTTTCCTAATTTTTTTTTCGTCTTTATAGAGGGGGGTCTGGAATCTTCAAAAGACATCTCAGTCTAGGACGCCGCCTGACTGACCTTGGTGCAGGATTCTTTCTTCGTACTCCCGGCGATAGTTCCCGAGGTACTTTAAAATGCCCTCTCGTCGCCGAGTCTACGCCGAACGCCTACCTGCTAAACCAGACCCTCCTCTGTCATCCAGCGATCTGGAAGCGGAATGGCCGCTGTAAGGCCGGCATCACTTCCGAAGCACTACCTTTATTCATTCATTCCCCATTCATACACATCCACACTCCTAGTTCGGCATTATTCTCAGAAGGGCATTTCCTCCTTCCCCACAGTCAAACTCACGCATTCTAACTCACAAAGTGTGACCCACTGTTCTAACTTCACCTTTCAGCATCATTCACTCTACCTTTGCCGTTGGTCCAGCTGTCTTTCTTCCTCTTCCTTTTTTTTGATCACTGCACGGATATAACTGTGTATGTTAATCCAACCTAATTTATTTTCAATCATTCTCTCAATCATTTCTCTCACTGTAACAAAATTCACACCTGTCTCTCTCTCCATTCTGTTCCTTTCCACTATCCATCTGCTGCAATCTAACATCGTATGTGTCACAGTGTCCGAGTATCCACAATATAGGCATTCATCTGTATCAGCCTTACCGATCCTATAAAGGTAGGCCCTAAAACGCCCGTGTCCTGTGAGCACCTGCGTCAAGAAATAATCCAATCGCCTGTGGTCACAGTCAACCCAAACTCTTATGTTAGGGATCAGCATTTTCGTCCACTGTGCCACATCCTCCGTATTGTTCCATTATTCTTGCTAAGAGAGGCCCACACCTTACCACAGTAAGGTTTGGGCCTCTTCTCTCATTAAGCTCTTTTCTTTAGTTAGGAGGAATCTAAAGAAACAAATCTTATCGGCCTAAGACTAAACATTCCTACTGAGTGTGCGGTGAGATCATTCGGTTAAACAAAATTTGCTGAAAGAGCGCGACTAATATTCAAAAATAACGAGACAAATTAATAACAGATAATGTCGCCTACCGTATAAACAAAATACCGAGAATAACGAAGTAACGATATATAATTCTCGGTTTGTTATTAGATACTTAGGGCCGATTATTCATCGATGAAATCAAATATTTAATTATAAGCAAATACGTTACAGCAACTGTCAGAATTATTAAAAATTGATTATTATTATTATTGATTTGTAAATAAAACATGAAATTAATACCAGAAAGAGTTTAATTATGGTTTTATTTTAAATTGAAACGCAAAATAATCAAATCGAATAAAGTAAATCAGTCAACATAACCTCTACATAACCTCCAAATGTGACGTATTTGACGTAAATTTGACATGAGGGATAAAGATTCAAATAGTTTTAGTCGGAGTAGTGAACGTTGGAGTCATAGATATAAAAGACCTAAAAGCAAATTTGATGAGTTTTTCCAAACTACTTTATGTAAATTGTGCCTACATAGAAACGTTGAAGGGAAGCATCTAATATCTTTTCACAAGAAGGAAGTACAAAAATTTCTTACTAAATAACAAAAATTCTGGTTCATAAAAAAAATGTACCTACTACTTTATTTCGGTAAATTAATGTATTTATTAAGTAGATATCTCCTTAATTTAAAATAACTTCTTTTGATTATCATTGCTTTTTTACTAATTTTTTCAAGTTAGTTTTTTATATAAAAGTAGAGCTAAGATTATTAATAACACTTATATTGCTTTAATAAGTGGATTATAGTTTGTTACCTTATTCACCTAAATAATTTGGGTCCTTAATACATGTATGTGGATTTTTGGCCACATATCAATCTTTTTAAGATTTCCATTTCACATATGGTGGGGGTCCATTAATCCCTTTCTAGACAGATAATGTTCTTTAATTTGGTTTTTTTGTGTTTTAACCATGTTTGATTGACTTCCGTGTGGCATGGTAGATAGTTTGTTAAAGCATAGGAACGGATCGCTTAGATAGTGGCTTCAAACCCTCCTAGTAACGTTTAATAAATATGAATAGGCTAATAGGTAACTGCAAGACTTGCAAGACTCTTGCTGCAGGACCAAGACCAAGACCAAGACCGAAAGTGCAATACCAAGACCAAGACCAAGACCAGGTGTATTGGCGCAAGACCAAGACCAAGACTGTCTAAGTCTCGTCTTGTTATTGCATTTTGGCATTTTACTGTATCTACTGTTGCTCTGAAGAGTTCTATAGAACTGCATTTAAACCAGTTCCTTTCAACCATGACACTCTCCTTCTTTCTATACTCCTTCCTCCTCTTATCTTTTTCTGTATTATCAGCCTTAGCAGTTCATATCGCTGTCCCCTAATTATGTGTCCCATTTATTGCAACTTTCTTATTTTTATTGTGTTTATTATTTCGCATTCTTTGCCCATTTCTCGCAATACTTCCGTGTTAGTTTTCTTCTGTGTCTATGCTATTCTAAGCATCCTCCTGTAACACCACATTTCAAAGGACTGTAACTTATTTATGTATTCTTCCTTCAATTCCAGCTTTCAAGTCCTTATTGCAGTATCGAAAACACGTAGCATTTCAGTGCTCTTACTCTCAGTTGTAATCTAAGGTCTTTGTTGCACCGTATTGTTTTTATTTTTACAAACGCATTTCTTGCTATTTCTATCGTGCTCTTATTTCGGTTATTTGATCATTATTGTCTGAAATCCAGGTTCCTGGGTATTTTTATTTATTAGCTCTTTCTATCGGTACATTTCCCAAATGTATGTTTGTTGGTATATTTGTGTTCTTTGTTATTATCATGTTTTTGGTCTTTATTATATTTATTTTTAGTCCATATTTTTCACAGAAACTATTTGTTTTGTTTAGCAGTAATTGGAGTTGTTCAGCAGAGCTTGACATAATTATGGTGTCATATGCATATCTTATATTGTTAATATATCTTCCGTTAATTATTATTCCTTCACTTTGAGATAGTAATACTTCTTCAAGAATGGTTTCACCATATACATTAAATTATAGTAATGCGAACATAATACATCCCTGCCTAACTCCTCTCCTGATTTTAATTTCTGGACTGTGTTCGTTATCTATTACGATTTATGCTCTTTGATTCCAGTAAAGGTTTGATATTATTCGTAAGTCCGTATGGTCTATGTTTTTTGTCTTTAGAATTTGGACTAATTTTTCATGTCTTACTTTGTCAATTGCAGTTGTGATATTGTTACCTAATATCTCTTAGGTTCTGTTAATTTATTGCATATATATATTATACCATAACCTGCACTATACTCTACTTTTCACTTAATTTTCTCGAAGTGTTGCTTGCTCCTGAGTGTTCTATCTAGATCCGTATTGTCGAGGAGCTGGATGGTCTCAACACTGACGTGTTGAAGAAGTCGCTGTTCGTGACTCTTGGCAACATTTTCAATGATTTTACTAGCAGTATCCATTTCTAGGCCCTTATAGAGGTCACTGTTCCTATAGTATCAAAAAGCGTTGAGAATGCTCCTTAGCACGTTATTTTGAAATTGCTGGATAATGTCTAAATTACTCTTACTAGTACAACCTTACAGCTAGATGAAATATACCCATATAGGATTTTAGAATCTTATTATACAAAAGTATTTCGTTGTAGACTAACAGAGCGGATTGTCTTTCTAGCCAATACATTTTTTTATACTTGATGTTGAGCTGTCCTCGTTTCTTTTCTTAACATGGACCCTACAGTGTAGCCTAGCGTCTAATATAATACCCAAGTATTGTGCGACATCGTCAAACGGTATTTATAATTTACATTAATAGAACTGTATTATAGAACTTGTTTCTAAAATTAATGTGTACTGACTTTATTTCGTTTAATTTAATTTGCCAGCACTTAGTCTACTTGTTAAGTCTGTCAATAGTTCTTCATGATAGTCATCGACGGCCAAGACGGCTGTATCATCAGCGAAGGTAGCTAATGTGTTATGATGTAATTAGGGGATATTACTAGTGTGTAGTACGTATATCTTTCTTATACTATTGTACAGAGTTGAGTCGTGGACTCTTACAGACGCTACGTGCAAGAAAATTGAGGCTTTCGAAATGTGGCTTTATCGTTGAATCCTGAAGATATCCTATACCGACCACGTTACTAACCAACGTGTTTTAATAAGGGTGCAAAAAGGAAAAGTGTTGTTAACCACAATAAAAACATCCAAAATTGAATACCTCGGTCATATTAAGAGGAACAGCGAAAGATATGGGTTGTTTCAATAAATTCTATAAGGAAAAGTAGAAATAAAACGCAGACCAGGAAGGCAAACGATTTCCTGGTTAAATATTTTCATAGAAGCAGTTTGGAAAATACAGATTACCATGAACAGTTGTCAACATCCGAAACTGGATAGACACTACGAGAAAAAGAATAATAGGTACAGGACTGATCATATCGCACTAACTTGTGGTACACATGCCTTAATTTCTGTTGCTTCTCAGTTTTAAGGATAATTATGATCTATGATATTTTCCATATCTTGGCAATATATGTCAATCTGAACGAGAAATTTATACAATAATTCAGCTTTACTACAGTTTTTCTAAGCAGTTGTTTTAAGATTTCCCCAGTCATTATCTTTCCTGAGATTGATATTTGGTTTACTTTCGTTGGACACTTCTTTTTGAGTGACTAGTTTAATTTCACAGATAAATAGATGTATTACTAACAAAAAATAAAGAATGTATACATTAGGACGCATAGTTGTAACAATCATTATACAACCATTATTTATTCTGAATATGTAACGTTTAGTTACATATTCAGATTAATCAACCTATACCTCGGCTCCAACGCTGTGCTAGTTGCTAGTCACTATATATTTTTTTTGTATATTAACTGTATGTTATTGCACATTGAAGGTACTTAACTCTGCTTATACATGCGCGGATACTTACAAATTTAAACTCAAAAGACCAGCATAGCGTGTGTTAGTAATATATTTCCGAAACACTAGGCATGAAGTGTTCTATATAAATCTAACTATTTAGAAGAAAGCTGTAATATTAATATCGAATCTGTAATATTTAACATTGGAGATAACAGTTCAGGTTATAAAGATGATGAAAATGAAATATTAGAAACGAAAAACATATGATCCAAAACTTGCAACAATTTTACTTGAGCTAAATAATATTTCAATCTTTAAATAATTTTACTGCTACCTAATATATCAACACACTGTAAATGTTATTGTATATTTAATTATATTTTTATTATTAATTGTGTATTTATTTATTAATCACCAACGATATTAAAAGAATTTATTAAGCTACTTCAAATGTAGTTGTAATTCTGCACCAAAATTTTAAAGCAAAACTAACATTTTACATTATATTTATTAGATTTTATGATATAATCCGTGATCGAAGTAGTAGCTACTTTCTGTCACTTGCTGTTGCGTTGACTAAATATTCGACTACGTTCTTATGCTTTATATGCAATATGCAGCTTAGTAAGTCAGCTAGAGGTCATTATGCTTTATATGCAATAAGTCAGCTTCAAAGAGCAGACATATTTAAACATTAGGTCAATAAAAAAGACAGCTATGCAATGCTTTTTAGCATAAGACAAATACTTTTATAATATTTTTGATAAAAGACGAAAAACCATTATATACTTGCTCTTGCATTGACTAAATTTTCGACTTATTTCGTATGCTGTCTCTCCCGTTTTTCGCCACTCTTCACAGTTTTGTTTTGCATCTTGTTGACATTTCTTGGATATTCGTTTAGTGTCGTCCATCCAGCCTGTTGGTGGTCGTCCTCTGCAGCGTTTGTCTTCTCTTGGTCGCCAGCCAATTAGTTTTCTGGTCTATCTTGGGTCTTGTATTCTCGCTATGTGACCTGCCCAATTCCATTTCCGTTTGGCTATAGGTTCGACGACATCTGTGATACCTGTTCTTTTCCTTAGGTCTTGGTTCACTATTTTGTCTTTTCTTGTCACCATGAGAATCAATATTTCTATGCGCCTTTGTGCCACTCGCATTTTTAGTTCTTTTGTTTTTGTTTCTGCTCCGTATGTAATAATAGGAAGAACTCATTGGTCGTATGTCTTCCGTTTCATAGCTATTGGGATGTTGCTCTTAAATATGTCTCTTAGTGAACCATACGCTGCCCAAGCAAGTGTTATTCGTCGTTTAAATTCACAGGTCTGACTATCCTTGCTTATACTGATTTCATGACCGAGATATATGTACTTTTCTGACAATTCTACCACTTGATTTTGGATGGTTGGGTGTTCTCTGAAAACCAAATTTGTCATAAACTTGGTCTTACTGATGTTCATTTTTAGACCTATTGTTGAAGATACGTTTTCTAATTCGTGTAGCATTTGTTGTGCTTCACGCAGATCTTCACGCAGATGATTGAGAATTTTTTCTTCTATTTTTATTCCTCTATTTTCCCACTTTAGCATTTTAAAGGCGTATTCGAGGACCGTTATAAATATTTTAGGTGAGAGAGTGTCGACCTGTCTTACACCTCGCTTTATATGAATTTCTCTGGTGGTATCATGTAGTTTTACACGCATTGTGGCGTTTTGGTACAATGTTTGTATTAACTTTGTAAGACGGTAGTCTATTCTACTATTGTTCAGAGCAGTCATAATGCTATCTAATTCCACGGTATTGAAGGCTTTGTGAAAGTTTACGAAGATAAGTACCAGTGATCTGTTATATTCTATCGATTTTTCTTTTAATACTTTTACTGTTTGCAGGTGATCGTTTGTTCCGAATTTTAAGCAGAAGCCAGCTTGTTCTCGGGGCTGGTAGAAACGTAACTTTTTTCTAGTCTTGTCGTAATTATTCGAGTCAACATTTTATAGATGTGGCTCAATGAGCTGATTAGTCTACAGTTTTCTAGGTGCACCTTTAGGTGTGCCTATAGTTTTCTAGTCCCTTTTTTTGTGTAGTAAAATTGTTACTGTATTATGTCAAGTTTCCGGTATGCAACAATCTGTTAGACAAAGGTTAAACAAAATTTTTATTTGATTGAGAAGGGCACGTCCACCCATCTTTATACCTTCTATTACGACTACATCTTCTCCTGGTGATTTATTGTTTTTTATATTTTTCATTGCATCTTGGATTTCGCTTAGAGTGATCTCGGGTATAAGCTCTGAACCCTGGTTGATGATTTTGCGCGATGCGGCGGCTTTCAAGTTCGTTTTTATATTTTATTATTTATAGATTTATACATTAGGTGAACAAAAAAAAAACAGCTATGCTTTGCACTTTTTTAGCATAGGACAAATCCTTTTATAATATTTTTGATAAAAGACGAAAGACTACTATACACAGTATGTCCACGTATAGAGTGCCCAAGAGTAGAAGTTTTTTATTTTAAAAAACAACTTTTTAAAAAACAACTATAAAGGTACGATTCCGAACACGACCACAAACTGCAAACTGTAAACCGCAGACCGCAGACTGCAGCGACACGTATTTTTGCAGTTTCTGAATATATCTTCGTTAGCCATTAGATGATTTTTAATGAGTATTGAATAACTTCCTTCAAATTGTCTATTTTTAAATAGAGACCTAGTCGGTTTTCTTTTTCTTTTATAATGCAAAAGTAAAAGATCGTCGTCATCTTCTTCTTCCATCAAAAGATATAACATTAATTCATCGTTGTTCATTTCGTCTGACATCCTACTTATACGACTTTTAATATTATACTATTATAAATTCCCATCGTGTAATGCTGTTGTCGCTGTTTTGTATATGCAGTGCAGTTGGGGTGATTTTATTTACGGCATTAATTACTGCTTTTTTGAAATCCTTTATATTATGACTAACATTTGTTAAATCGTTCCATCTATCCAACATTCAGGAAAATATTCAAGAAGCCATCATCTTATCAGCAAAGTCGAATGTGAGGAACATTCATAAAAATCGACCACAAAATTTATAAGATTAAAAAAATTAGATTGGACATTTTTAATATAACTCCAGAAATGATCCACAATGTTCAGGAAGATTTTCGTCATCGGTCCAATTACTGCCAGGTGCGCAATTTGAACATTAAATTTAACAAAAAATTGATTTGTCGAATAAACCTTTTCCTGTTTTTGACAGCAGTAAAATAAATTTCGTAATGTATTAATTACTCACATACATACTTGTTATGTAAAGTAATTTAATTTAAAAATTAAATGTTTTTTGGCCTCCTGTAAAAATTGTTATGTTAATTTTTATATCACTGAATAGAGAATTGAATAATCTGTCAAATGAACAGGTAGCACACGATCCCTATACTTATTTTGAAAAATCATCGTCTACGTGGTCACACCCAAATTGATAACGTCACTAGTATGACATCTTTTCTTTGGGTGCCGTGCTTGTTTTCAAGCGCTGGCTATCGTCGTATTAAAAAGCTGATAGGATGTTTCTTGTTTTCCTTCGATTTTGCCCTAAATGATCAACCGGAGTAAGCGATATTTGGATTCTCTCATTATACGGCCGAAGTATTGGACCTTTCTTAGTTTGATGATGTTGATCAATTCTCGGTCTAGGTAACAGAAACACCAGAGGAGAGACATTAGCAAATTAAGTAAGCACCGAAAAAATGTTTTGCCTGGACACGTTCTATAAAAAACAAATACAAAGAAAGTGGACATGGCGTAGTCCTGACGGTCAGGTTAAGAATGAAATAGATTTTATCCTTTCCAGTGATAGATCAATATGTAAAAACATCGAGGTGTTGAACAAATTTAACACCGGCAGTGACCATAGACTAGTTCGTGCTGATATGCGTATTAACGTAAAGAGAGAAAGACGGAAACTATTAACAACGAACTCTTCACCGACGGCAGACATCCTAGCCAGTAATAAAGAGAAATACCAAGAGGAATTAGCACGGAAACTAGTAGCAAATACCTTTGAGCACAAGAATATAGATAAACTAGCTGAGAAAATAACTAAAGACATACAAACAGTCACTAAGAAACTTTGTTGCAGAATAAGAAAACAAAAAGAAGCTAAACTAAAACCCGAGACTCTGAAACAGATAGAGAAAAGAAGAAGAACGAACAGAGATAACCTCGACTACAAAGCGCTCAACAAAAGCGTTAAGAAAAATATTCGAAAAGACCTCAGAGCTTATAGAACAAACCAGATTCTTGAAACCATAGAAACAATAAGAACATGAAAGTACTGAAAACAAGTAAATCCATTGGCAGCAATAAAATCATAACGCTAAAAGACGACCGTGGAACATTGTGCTCGCATAAGGAAGAGATCGTTAGAGAAATCAGAAAATTTTATGAGAAGCTATATACTTCTACTATTCCGAACCCTGGTATACCAAAAAAAAATTTATCTTAAATGTGGGCTCAGAGGATCTCCCTGAAATAATAACATCAGAAATTAGAGCCGCCCTAAAACACATGAAAAATGGGAAAACACCAGGAGAAGATAAAATTACTTCGGAGATGCTAAAAATGGGAGGCACTGAATTAGAAGAGGTAATGCAAGCATTACTGAATAAATGTCTATTGGAAGGACAAATACCAAAGACATAGAAAAATGCGGAAGTCATTCTACTCCATAAAAAAGGGGACGCCGCAAATATAGAAAACTACCGACCAATAAGCTTATTGTCACACCTATACAAACTACTAACCCGAATAATAACAAATAGATTAACAGCTAAACTAGATGCATACCAACCAGTGGAGCAAGCAGGCTTTCGTAAGGGTTTTAGCCCTATCGATCACTTGCAAACAATCCGGACAGTTATTGAAAAAACAATAGAGTACAACATACCACTACATCTGGCATTTGTCGATTATCACAAAGCATTCGACAGTATCGAGACATGGGCTTTCTTAACAGCATTGGACGATGCCAGAGTAGATTTAAGATATGCTGAACTCCTTAAGAATATACACGATGATGCTACTTTTCACGTAAAAATAAATGATGATCTGGAAACTATGAAAATAGACCTTGGCAAAGGTGTGAGACAGGGCGACAACATCTTACCAAAATTATTTACTTTGGCATTAGAAAATGTTTTCAAAAAACTAAAGTGGGCCGAAAAGGGATTAAAATTAGATGGAGTATATCTTAACCATTTGCGTTTCGCAGACAACATATTACTAATAAGCAGAGATATCCATGAACTGAAATCAATGCTACAAGATATAAATCACAAATCGAATCAAATAGGATTAAAAATGAATCTCGACAAAACAAAGATATTAAGCAACAGCCTAGAAAACATCACGATAGATAACATCAATATAGAAAAGGTAGACCAATATATATATATATATATATATATATATATATATATATATATATATATATATATATATACATATATATATCTAGGACATGCAATTAAAAACGAAAACGAAAACCAAACCCTAGAAATCAAAAGAAGGACACAATTGTTATGGGCTGCTTTTGGTAAGTTGAGCTTCATTATAAAAGACAAAAAATTCCCAATTCACTTGAAACGAAAAACCTATGACACTTGTATACTACCAGTTGCAACTTATGGGTTGGAAACTATGGCAATAACAAGAAAAATGACAGAACAATTAAGAGTAACTCAACGGGCCATGGAGAGGGCCATGTTAAATATAAGCCTCAGAGACAAAATTCCTAACACCGAAATACGTCGAAGAACTAAAGTAACCGACATCATGGGAAAAATAGCGACATTGAGATGGCAATGGGTAGCACATGTAGCAAGACAAGACACCAACAGATGGTCTCATAAAGTGACATTCTGGAGACCTCGAGAAACAAAAAGAAGCATAGAAAGACCCAAAAAGAGATGGATAGACGATATAACAGCTGTAGCTGGAAAACAGTGGATGAGAATTGCAAAAGATAGGGAAGCGTGGAACCAATTGGAGGAGGCCTATGTCCAAAAACGGATAAATGAAGGCTGAAAAAGAAGAAGAAGAAGATCAATTATCGGTCTTTGTGCATGGTCTCTAGCACACGTTCGTTAATACGTGTGCTGTCCACGCGAGTCTAAGCATGTGACGGTGACATCACAACTCGAACGCTTCTAATTTAATAAGATTTTTTATTTTTGTTGTCCAGGTTTCACATCCATAGAACAAAGTGGACCAGACGTAGCACTTCAATACTCTTAGACGTGTAGTCAATGATAGACTTCTACTGAATAATACAGAACGGTAGTTAATAAAGCTTTTTCGTGTAATTTCTATTCTGGTCAAAATTTCTTCGTGACTTTTAACCCTGCAGTCAATCCAACTACCCAGATATATAAAGTTTTGTACCCTTTCTAGAATTTTATCATCTAATTTTAGTATTGAGTCTTCAATATTAATTTTTCCGACCACCATCCAGTGTGTACTACTAGTATGATATGTATTCCAAAAAATTATGATTTAAAGGTAAAACTAGATTTATTTCGGAATTTATCTCCAAAGTGGAAAAACTGAATTTATTCCACAATTTTGTACCTGACGGTATATTTTATATAATCTAACACAATACTTTTTTTTAACCCGGCACCTGCCACGTGGGGTACTACCAGCACCCCATAACACATTTTCACCAAATATTTTGTATTTCAAGTTTTGCAACACTGCTGCGCGTCATAGTAGCTTTCTATAATATTGTACAGCATAGATCTATTTGAGTTTGAAGTGGTTATTTAGTGGCATTCTGACCTTGTAGCTATAAAGTCGACTGGAGTGTCATCAGATCCCCATCTGGCAGTTTAAGTTTTAAATTTTTTTTTGTGTTTTTGATAAACAGGTTGGTATATTTACAGTTTTTATTGCAATAACTGATTTAAATTATTATATAGGCTGTATACTAAATAAATATTATTTTTTTTAGATATTTTACTTCACGCCCAATTTATTATGGCTTGGTACGAACAGGAACAAAACCGCTTGAGAGCTCTTCTAGAAGAGATGGAACAAGATGATATAGCAGAGATTGAGGATTCATCTGATTCTGAAGTAGATGCTACCCAGTTTAGCGACCACAATTCGGATTCAGAAATGTCAGCAGCTTCGGACGGCGAAGAATCTGTTTTAGATGCAAATACTGTTGTAGGTAAGGATGGGACTACAAAATGGAGAACTACAAGGGGGAATAGAAATGTTCGTACAAGATCGCAGAACCTTGTTGTTCATTTACCTGGTGTAAAACAGTGTGCAAAAAATTGTAAGACAATTTTGGAATGTTGGAACTTGCTCATAGATGAAAATATTCTTGAAATAATATTAAATTCTACAAACAAAAAACTTCAACAACAAACCGGTGATAAAAAAAAGCATAGTTATGAAACATGCATGGCTGAACTGAAGGCGCTGTTTGGTTTACTATATATTGCTGGGTCTATTCGTTCTAGACGTCAGAACATGGAGGATTTATGGTCAGAAGGTAGAGTGGGCATAGGCATTTTTAGAACAACAATGAGTCTCCATAGGTACTTCATGCTAATAAAATGCCTTCGATTTGACGACATAGACACACGCAGTGAAAGACGTAAAATTGACAAACTTGCTACAATCCGTGATGTTTTTACAATTTTTCAAAATAACTGTGTAAACGTATATTCCATATCTGAATACTGCACTATTGATGAACAGCTGGTTTCTTTTAGAGGACGATGTTCATTTCGGCAATATATACCGAGTAAGCCAGCTAAGTATGGCATAAAAATATTTAGTATTGCCGATGCCAAAACATGGTACTCATTGACATTTGAAATATACGTAGGCCAACAACCTGAAGGACCTTATGCGGTATCAAACAGTGCAAATAACATAGTTATGCGGCTATCTAAGCCAATTTGGAATTCTGGTCGCAACATTACTGGAGATAATTGGTTCACAAGTGTTCCACTTGCCGTAGAATTGCTACAAAAGAAATTGACGTATGTCGGAACTATGCGTAAAAATAAAAGGGAGATACCTAAACAGTTTGTGGAAATTAAAAGAAGACCACTCAAAAGTTCAGAATTTGCATTTACCGACAATATGACAATTTTATCTTATATACCTAAGAGAAATAAAAATGTAATGATGTTATCGTCAATGCATTTAGAAGACGATTCTATTGATGAGAGCACAGGAGATAAGAATCTTCCAAATATAATTACATTTTACAACCAAACCAAGTCCGGCGTGGACAAGGTGGATGAGCTATGCGGTTCATATTCCACTGCCAGAACATGTCGAAGATGGCCATGTGTTGTATTTTTTAGAATGCTCGACATAGCTGGCATCAATAGCCACGTTATCCACACTGCGAATAATATTAACAACAAAACAATTGAACGGAGGATTTACCTGCAGGACTTAGGGTTCGATCTTGTGAAAGATTGGTTGAAAGTCAGATCAGCTAACTCACACATTCCGCGTACAATACGTGAGAAGGCAATAAAATATATTGGAGGCTCTACTGAATCAAACGAAACAACAGAACCGCCCAGAAAAAAGGCAAGGTGCTCTATTTGTCCAAGGAAAGATGACAAAAAAACAAACTTTTTCTGCGAAAAATGTTACCAACAGATGTGCCTAAATCACATGAAACATATTTGTGAAAAGTGTTTTAACCAAAAGGAAGAAGAACAAGAATCCGATGATAGCTGCTAATGAGTTTTACTTAATTTGTTTATAATAACTTTTTAGTTTTATTTTTTAACTTTTATAATATTAGTAGGTGTTAATAAAACATGTTTTTTTTATATTTTTGTATTACTCAGCCTATTATTTTGTTTATAAACACGTAGATCACAGAAAAGTTTTAAGGGGTACTATGAGCACCCCACGTGGCAGTTGACGTTTTGCAAAGCCACGTGGCAGGTGCCGGGTTAAGTATACTGCATTCATTTAACTGCCACTGGTTTATAATCGCCATAGTAAATAGGACTTACCCTAAGCTATAAATATAGGAAGTAACATTTTTAATTTAAGGAATGTACAGAACAAAAAACGCATAAGCTGTTTTGTCGAAGACATGTAAATAAGGTTAGGTATATTTATGATACCGGATACGCATATCACCAAAAGAATCAGCCAGACGTTATAAAGTAATTATTTGCATGTTATAAACTGTGAAGTAGAGTTTTAATTTCGTTCATAATTTTACTTTTTTATTTCCTAGTTATAATTTGAAAATAATCACAGGAAAAATGTATGTGATCAAAGGTAACGTTGACCTATCGGTAAACAATTAAACAAACATCCAAAGGCCATGCTTCCATGTGAGTAAGTAATGAATTGAAGAATATTAAAAAAATAAAAAATAAATATTCTTAAATAAAGTAGAAATCCTTGCGTTCTGAGGGCAGTCTAAACTACTAATATCGAAAATCTTGAAAAAAATAAAGAGCAGATGGATATAAACGTCTACTTGACCTGAAAGAAAATCACTGAAAAATTTTTAAAGATTTTAAAACATTTAAGCTCAGTCATACTATTATTATACAGAGTGTTTGGTAACAAATGGGTCGATTGAAGCTAACTTACCTTTTTATATTTCTCTTAATATACACTTCTCTTAATACTTTTACTTAAAAAAAGATTACTTCATTCATCTCGCTACAATCAACCATTTTTGAGATAAATGCGTTTTAAATCTGCGATGCAAAATTAAAAGTTTGTGTATCATTGTAGTTACACACGAAAAATAAAATTGAAACCATAATAATTGTGCAAGTTGTCATATTTATGCTATTGCGATATATTTGTTCCATGTCAGGAATAGTTGTATAGAAATATAAAGTCTAACATATTCTAAAATAATATTTTAATTAGAATACTAAGCTAATAATGAATGAACAATAAAAATAATAAAATAACGTTAAAAATTACATTTCAGTTTCGAAACCCGTTAAATCAAATGTACAAAATATCCTCCATTTATTTCCATACATTTTTGACATCTCTTTATAAAATTTCTTCTTACGAGAAACATATTCGGATTCAATCTTCAACCTCGTTAGCAGCATCCACTATCCTTTGCCAGACTCATCTCGTGTATTGATCACTAGCCCTGAATAAAAAAGATATTTTTTCATATATCTCCAAAAGAAAAAGTCTAAAGGATTTTAATTCGCAACTTTAGGGAAACCACGGATGTTTACTGCCTTGGCTAATCTATCGGTGAGGAAAAACAGTATTTACATAATTTTGCACTTCAGGAGGGTAATGAGGTGGAGCACCGTCATGTAAAAACCATATATTTAATCTGATGTTTAAAGAAATATCTTCTACAAGTTTATGCAAATCATTTCTAAGAAAATTTAAATAGTCTTTTGGGTTAAATCTGTCTGGAAGTTTAAAAGGGCCAATGAAATTATCACAAGCTAGTCCAAACCAGCCATTGATTTTAAACTCATGTTGAAAGTGCCGAGACAACGTTGTATTTGGATTTTAATTGGCCCAAATATGGAAATTTTTCCATAACTATAACTTTTCTATTAAATGTTGCCTCATCCGCAAAAAGAATTTTTGAAATAAAATTTGAATCCTGTCCTTTAAGATTATTTAAGATAGTTTCGCAAACATTTATTCTGGGCAAAAAATCACGTGGTAGGAGATTCTGAACTGGTGTATAATGAAATGGATGGAGATGAAATGAACTCAGCATAATATCGCCATATAATCGACGTACTCCAATTTCTGGATTTTCTTCCACATGTTCAAAACGTCTCTTGTTGAATAGTCCCTACTCTTGTATATAGTCTCATTCCTGGATCGAAAACTATCCGATTCTCGTAGCCTTTAAGATAATCTGGATAATAATTTTCTATCGGGTTGCCGTCGATTGGGATATGTATCAGCATAATATCTAGCAGCAGAACGTTTACTTAAATTTTGTTGAGCATAAACTGCCACTATATCGGTCACTACACTATTTAAAAACAAGTTATGACGTGGCAATTTACAATTGAAATTTCATGCAACACAAAAGCGCAACTTGGAATGCGAAGGTGGTATTAAAAGTATCTAACTGTTAAAAATGACAGCTGCAATGGATAACCATGACATTTCACTATTTGAAAATAAGTTATGACGTGGAATTTTACAATTTAAATTTCATACAATACAAAAGCACAACTTGGAATGCGAAGGTGATATTAAAACGTATCTAACCGTTGAAAATAACAGCTGCAATGTCATAACCATGTCAACTTGGACAATCATTATTGCTACAAGTTTATTTTTTTGGTGTAACTGCAATGAAATGCAAAAAATTTAATTTTGCATTGTAGATTTTCAATGCGTTATCTTGAAACCGGTTGAGTTTAGCGAGATGAATGTAATATACTTTTTTAAGTAAAATAATAAAAAAATTAAAGTTTTGATCTCAAAATTATGTAGGGTGGGAGCTAAAAGGATTGAACGTATTAAATAAGCGATGAAAGACGTATGTGGCGCCTTCTGGGTAATAGCCAATAGCCATCAGCCAACTACAGGAATTTCCTTGCTGGTAATATCACTTTTATATATAATTATATATTTTTCACTCATTCTAAGGCAATTTTTATTTGGTGTTCTCTTTTAATTAAAAGAACTTTTCTTTTAAATGAACAAAAATAACCACACGCATAAACAAATTTAACAATCTTTAAAAACAAAAGCAGATCAGATCTATTTACACAAAAGACCGTTGAACGCAACAAAGAACCTGATGTTCTCAAAAGGTCTAAATTTTGCTGTTGAAAGTTGCTCCTAGAAATAATACAGCGTTTAGTGCCTAACACAACAACAATAATAAAAGAATCTCATCATTTGTTGCAAAACCTAGCAGAATACCTAGGCAGTTTTGACTTACATGTGTAGTGATATAATTCTGATGGTAAACAAAGTTACCCAGTTTTACAAAGAATTGTCATGAAGTTTTCTCGCTTTAAATTTTGCAGTGATTTTAATAAACCAATAATATGAGTACCTACATACTTCGTTATAAAATATTATTAAAAAGAACTTAAGTTTCTTATGAAGATTTAAAATTTGCAATCCACACAATAGTTTTAATAGTAATAGTTTTAATTAATATTTAGTGAACTCGTGTAACAAAAATGGCACTAATGTTTTACTACTGTGAAATTAAAGTATCATTTAAAAGTGCATTTAAAGACTGTAGTGTCAAATGTACATGACGTTCGTACACCTGAACACCTACTAATACTGTTCAGAGTATGGTGAGTGTTCAAAAATGACCGGGTTAGAAGATGCAATCATTTTCAGACTTTTCAAAATAACGAAAATAAAGAAGAAACACCGAGAACTTTAATATGAAGAGATACCGATCAAAAATAGATAATATCGTAAAACAAACGATTTGAAGAGAAGTACATTAATTTTATTTTCAAAATAACATACCCACATTGGAGAAAGTTTTAGCAGACAAAGATGGTGACAAAATTTTGCCAAATATAACAAGAGACAAATTGTGGAAAATTTCGTTTGGGAGACGAAAAATTGAACATTTGTAGTTAAAAGGAAAGAAAAAATTTATTGGAGGTAGTGATATTTAAGGAAAATTCAAACATTGAGAAGATGAGGCACTAATATTTTTTATCTGAATTAGTTACAGATGTATAAGAGAGAATCAATGACATTCTCTAAAAAGTTTGTCAAGATAAATGTAAATGTTCGTCAGGCGTTTACTGAAGCTTCGTTTCTAGTTCTATTTTAATTCCAAATAGACTGCCATGTACATCTTCTTCAAATGTACATCTTTTTGTGTAGCCTTTTATATATTATTTTCATAAAAATCTTAAGCTGATGACCTAGCAAACGAGTATTTTGTACTGGAACATTTTTTTTTCGCATTTACTATCCTTGGTAGTGTTAATATTTAAGGAGTCTACTGCTATTATTATAGATCCTATTGAATAGATTAAAGAGCATATCGAGAATTTCATCGTCAATGCACTCAACTCAGAAAGTATCGTGGCTAAGCCTACTGCTTCTTCGCTCTTTGTATTTCTTATTGTTTTTACTATTTTATTATTATATTGTCTACCAATGTCTAAGACACTTCTATATTTAATTTTATTTGTTAATTTACCATGAGACGTCTTTGCATTAGACTATTCTCTATATTCATTTCATTGATATTCAATGTTTTTTTCAAAACTCGCGAGCTTCATGACATTATTAGTCCTTGTTTAATCTGTTACAAAATGTAAAAGACATTTTTGAAACTGATTTTTAAATTTTAGGTAATCTGAGACATGATATAATATAAAATGTGCGTTAGTAAACAAATTTCATCATCATCAATCAGTCAATCGCGTCCACTGCTGGACATAGGCCTCCCTCAGTTCTTTCCAGTGTTCTCTACACTGGGCCGCTTGTAGCCAGTTTCCCGCTACACGTTTTATATCATCGGTCCATCTAGTCGGTGGTCGTCCTCGGCTTCTTTTATAGTTTCTGACGTCTTGAACTCCTGATCTTTGCCTGATTTGTTGGTTTATTATGTGGTCTCGGAGGCTCACATTCAGCATTGCACGTTCCATGGCTCGTTGCGTAACTCTGAGTTTATTCGCAGATTTTTGCGTGAGTGTTAAAGTCTCCGCTCCATAAGTTTGTACAAGTAAAACACATTGGTCATAAACCTTTCGCTTGAGACACATGGGAATTGAAGTTTTTAGAATATGGCTTAATTTGCCAAATGCTGCCCAAGTTAGGCCTATTCGCCTCTGTATTTTATGTGTTTGATTGTCTCTGCTTATTTTGATTTCGTGTCCCAGATATTTGTAAGTGTCTGTTTGTTGTATGTTATTATTGTCAATAGTTATATTTCCACTCATTACGAGATTTGTTTAGTTTTCTTGTCTATAAGTTTATCTTTAATCCTGCTCTTTCAGACAGACTTTTAAGCGAATGCATCATAGAAACTGTATCTTGTAATGTATCTGCGATTAATACAACATCATCTGCAAATCTTAGGTGGTTTAATCTTTCTCCATCTATATTGATGCCCATATCTTGCCAGTGAGTGCTCTTAAATATTGACTCTAGAGCTGCCGTGAACATTTTTGGTGAAATATTTTCTCCTTGTCTAACTCCTCGACCTAAGCTGAATTTTTCTGTGTCTTTGTGTAGTCGTATACTTAATGTATCGTTCTCGTAGATGTTTTTGGTTAGTGTCGTGTACCTGTAATCTATTCGGCTTTGATTTAGGGCTTCCAGTATTGTTTCAAACTCTACAGAATCAAAAGCCTTCTCGTAATCGACAAATGCAAGAACCAGTGGTATGTTGTACTCGATGCACTTTTCTATTAAGATCTTTATGGTATGCAAATGGTTATTTGTGCCATATACTGCCCTGAAGCCTGCCTGTTCTTTGGGCTGATAGAAATCAAGTTTGGGTGTTAGGCTCTTTGTTAAGATTTTCATAAAGAGTTTGTACTATGTATCAAGAGGCTGATGGGTCTATAATTTTCTAATTTAGTAATATCGCCTTTTTTGTGTAACAAGACTATTACTGCATTGTTCCAGTCTTTTGGAATCTTACGCGTATGTATGCATTTATTAAACAGTTCGCTTACTGATTTTAATAACATTTCTCCTCCTGCTTTTATTGCCTCGATAACGAGTCCATCATCACCAGGCGATCGATGGTTCTTCATTTCCTTTAAAGCTGCTCTTACTTCTGACACAGTAATGGGTAAAAGTATTTCCGATCCCTGATTTATGAGAGTCTTTACTCGTGTCGGGAAATTGTCTTGTGGTCTTTGGCTGGTATAGAGGTCTTTATAAAACTCTCTGGTTATTTTCAGAATGTTTTGTTTATCTGTTGTTGCCTTTCGGTCTTTATCTCTCAGCTTGTATATTTCGTTTTTACTTTGTGTGAGTTTTCTTTTTATTATCTTTAAACCTTTGTTCTCTTCTACTGTTTGAGTAATTACATTAGTATTATATATTCTTACATCTTTTCTAATTTCCGCTGAAATTCTTTTATTTAGTTTTTTATATTCTTCTTTGTTTCCCTTTTCGTTCTCGCTTGGGTTTTGTCGTATATCCATGAGAGCTTTTGTATTTTTGCTAATCTTTTTACTTTTGGTGTCATTTTTTTTGCAAAATTTGAGTTGTGCATTTCTAACCGAGTCTGATATTAATTTATTGTGTTCGTCGATACTTAGAGATTTGGGATTATTACTTTGTAAAATTTCGGCTATATTTGTTATGTATGCTTCTTGATGATTTGGTGAATTCCAAACTATGCGTTTGCAACTGTTTATCATCTTTGCTCTTTCTTTTTGTAGATTTATCACTCTAGCTCTGTTGGAGAAAGTATTTGCGCATTCATTTTATATTTTTACAATTAATATTTTTTTGTTACGGTACTGTAATATGACCTAATTTGGTGCTGTATTTTAAAAGACCTTTTTGAAATATATTGTTTCCTGTTGTCTCATAAAACTTAAACTGGATATCTCATTTATGATGTTGTGTATACGGAGAATTTGGCTTCTCTTTTGTATGGTTCAAAGATATACACACAAAAGTTTCGTGTTACCGTCACAATTAGTTAAAATTATCGGAAGGGCCGCAATACAATGGAATGATTTATTGGTACACCCTCTGGGACCACCGCTTAGAGGGCTTGATTCTTAGCTGTGACCATATCAAGGCATTCTCAATTGCCACTTTTTAGTCAGACATCGATCGATCGACACGCATCAAGTTCCAGACGGTTCTTCCCGCGTCCCGGGCGTCGGTACCACCGGCCAACTCTACAGCTTGGTGCGAATTCATCAATAGAACCAAAGGGTAAGTCTATTCTTGTATAAAACATTGATAATGAGTAAACCAGTTTATTTCTAATTTATTTCTACATTTACAATTTATAATTGCTATTTTCACCAAATTTATGTATCAACAATATCGCATTTTTTCGTTATAATTGTTTATTCAATATAATTTAAACCAGCTACTTCTCAAGTTTAATCATTAAACATTTGGTCTACTTCGAGACGGATTTTAACTTTGATTCAATTAACTTCATTTTTTTAATTAATTCATTTTAATTATTTGTTTTTTTTTGTGTTTCTTTTATTTTAAATCTGATACAGTCCTTCACGCTATATTTTTAAATTAAATTTACGCAATTAAATTTGGTCATATTTACGTAACAATTTTTAAATTTATTTCTATTTTTATAATTCATAATTTCAGTACGTAAAATACTTTTATATATATTTTGATTAATTCATACATTAATTATACACATACATATTACGTTTACTATTTGTTTTACATTTTTTACATTGTTTTTATGCTAATTTTTGTGAATTATTTTTTGTTTTGCTCATACTTTCCACACATTACTTTCGATTTTTCTTCGTTACTTACCTTTTGATCGATATTCTCACTTGTTTGCAATTGATTTTGTTTAAAACCGTTCGCTTCTTTAAATCTAGATATTCTCTTCGTGTTGATTTGTTAATTTATTCTGGCATTGTCTTCTCTTTTGTGCTCGTATCAAACAATGCTCAACAAAATGAACAAATCCAACTTTTCGCGCTATACTCGGCATTTTCTAGATTCAAGGAGGCCTATAAAATGCATTCAATTATCAAAACCACACACCTTCATTATTATTCGTAGCCAGGGTAGATTTTCATAAATCTCACAACTTTGTTTCGATTTAATTTGTTGTCTTCTTCTACTCGCTTTCGATTATCGCTGTCTTATTTCAATATTTCGATGTGGTTTCGTTAGTGCTACAGAGCACCCTAAGGTAACTAATCAAGCTGTTAAATGTGCTTTGTGTTCTGTTCCTTATCATTGGTATAAATGTTCGTAATTTTTGGGACTAAACGGCTTCAAGAACTTTTCTCGTTGGCTAACCCCATAATTTTTGTGTATGCAGCCTGATTCCGCCTCATTCGAAACGACGAACACGGTTTTGCGAATCACGGCCTCGCGTTTTGCTTCTTTTGTTAACCAACCGTCAAATTTATCTTGTTCCTTTAGACAATCACTTCTTCAAATACCAACATTTCTATTTTGCTACACAACCACATTTCCTATCCTCGTCTCTTTCTTTCCATATAGTTGATACATATTAAATATATTTTCGCATCTTTCTTATAATTCGTATCTTGCACGATACAGGCTTTACAGCCAATTTTATATCAGTGATCTACCAAATCACGCATTTTGTAATCGGACCTTATAGACATACCCATAGGGGTTGAATTGGTTCTTCATTTCGTACATTCTGGTCAGAATTCTTGGCGAACCAAATCATACTGTGGCCTTAGAAATCATTTTCAATTATGTTCCATAAGGGCGAGTCTCTAAGACTCATTCTATATTTTATTCATATCTTTCGCTACTTCTATGTATACAAACATAGATATGTACGACAAAGGTTTTGGGAAGCAGAAAACAGTAATCACCTGTTAGTTTTGTCCCAACACGACCCAGCTCGTGAAGGATATTTCTAAGTTGTTGATTTTCTCAGTAGGCACCGTTTAGTTTTGTCCCAACACGACCCAGCTCGTGAAGGATATTTCTAAATGGTTGATTTTCTTAGTAGGCACCTGTTAGTTTTGTCCCAATACGACCCAGCTCGTGAAGGATATTTCTAAGTTGTGGATTTTCTGAAAGTTAAAAGCCTATTTTCTGTTATTCCACCGTTTTTACGCACCTGTTAGTTTTATCCCAACACGACCAAGCTCGTGAAGGATATTTCTAAGTTGTGGATTTTCTCAGTAGGCACCGTTCAGTTTTGTCCCAACACGACCCAGCTCGTGAAGGATATTTCTAAATGGTTGATTTTCTTAGTAGGCACCTGTTAGTTTTGTCCCAACACGACCCAGCTCGTGAAGGATATTTCTAAGTTGTGGATTTTCTGAAAGTTAAAAGCCTATTTTTTGTTATTATATTGTTTTTACGCACCTGTTAGTTTTATCCCAACACGACCAAGCTCGTGAAGGATATTTCTAAGTTGTGGATTTTCTCAGTAGGCACCGTTCAGTTTTGTCCCAACACGACCCAGCTCGTGAAGGATATTTCTAAGTGGTTGATTTTCTTAGTAGGCACCTGTTAGTTTTGTCCCAACACGACCCAGCTCGTGAAGGATATCTCTAAGTTGTGGATTTTCTGAAAGTTAACAAGCCTATTTTCTGTTATTCCACCGTTTTTACAACACAATGCTCTTTATTTATCTTTTTCTCTTGTTTATATTCGCTACTTATTCGTTATTCTTATGCATATCTTCGTTTTATATGCTAAAGAATCGCTTCAGGAAATTCCCGAATCTCAAAGAAACATATGTTGCATTCATGGAGGATTTTATTGCTTCTCAACATATGATGCCGGTTCCTGAATCCGATTTTAAATCGACTATTTCTTATAACTCTCACACAGTTTTCAAAAAACAAATTTTTATTTCGCTTCTTTTATCCAAAATTCGTACTAGCTTCGACGCTAATCGACACATTTGATACTGATCCTAAAAGGGCATCTGGTTCTTTACTTAATTTTCGATATCTTCGTTGTTGTTTTATTTGCAATATAAGGCAAACGTATCGACAAATTAAAGCAAATAAGGAATTTTGGAACTATAAAAGGGGGTCCTCTGGAGATCGGACTTTTAAACCTCTCCAAGTTGTTATTACGTATCGTTACTTACGGTACTTCTTTGTTTTATTTCGCTTAAAGACTCAACAAGAGTAACGCTTTGTGTACGCAGCCTGATTCCCACCTAATTCGGAACGACGAACACGGTTTGCGAATCACGGCCTCGCGTTTTGTTTCGCTTACAAACTCTACAAGAGTAACGCTTAGTTTTATTGCTCAAAGGTTTTCGCTAGGCAGTGGGCCAGCAGCCATCTCGACGGACCTACGTCATAATCACGCTTCGAGTGATTTTCTTTGATCTACTCACCTTCTGCAGTGAGTAATCGCTTAGCTTCTAAAGCTCGCTTTATTTTTCGCTAGACAAAGCAACATTGTGTCAGCAACCATATTTATTTTTCGCTAGACAAAGCAACATTGTGTCAGCAATTATTTTTATTTATTTGTAAGTCTTTGGCTTAGACATTTTGACATGTTGTTCGTTAACACAGAGGAACTTTTCATTTTTACGGTACTAGGCCTAAAATGGAATCCTACGACTGACTTCTTTTCTCATGCTTCTCGTCCCTTTGACAAACCCTGTACAAAGCGGGCTATTCGTTCGTAAATCAGTCGTATTTTTGTTGCTATCCTCTTGTTTTTATTCCTTTTACATGTCTTTTTGCTAGTCAAACGTCTTCTACAACCGTTGTGGTACTTTGATGTAGTCTGAGATGATGGAACATCTGAACAGATACATCTGACCTCTGTATTTTGTATGTGTTACATTTCTGGTGTTAGTTCTATACACGAACATCTATCGCAGGATCGGAACTCTTGGCAGCTATACGGCTGACTGATCTAGTCACATTTGTCAACGAGTCTAGTCCAATTTTCATGCTCGCTCTGTCTCGACAAGATTGGAACTCTTGGCAGCCATAGTGCTGGCTGATCAAGTCACCTTTGTCATAGGGTTTTCCTTCCGATCCTCCGATATTTGATCTGACTCTACGCTTGCGCTCTCTTGAGCTAATTTTTCTACCCATAAATTGTCAATCGTATTAAACACATACAAGAACTGATACCACACTCTACTCGGCATTATATGCCTTCTAATCAACACCTCTCTGATTGTGTTAGTCGTGTTTTATCACGGGCACAATTATTACAATTTTCACAAAACTGGCATTTTCCTACCGTGGATCTCGTTGAAATACCATTACTTCCCGGCTGTCATTGCAGACTTGAAATGCGACACCACGTCGAGATTTCGACGCTGTTCTTCTTCTTGTTTTTTTTTGCGCACTCCACGGAATTCTTATAGGAAAAGGGGCCAACGCTATTGTGTTTGACACAATCTTTTAGTTTAGCCGATCGAAAAATTCTACCGATTCGACGCTATTCTTTTCTAATTGATGACATTGTACACGTTGTTAATCTGAGTACAGTTTCAGATGACATCCAACAATGTTCTGTGGTCAAAATATGACCGCCGCTTATTTGTTAGTTCATATTTTAGTCTTACTTAGTTCTTATTTAGTATATCTAGCTTCTCATGTCTATTCTTTATACTTATACTTTTAGCTGTTCTTAAAAACATTCGTTTTTGGAGCGGGAGAATGTTGGAGAAAGTATTTGCGCATTCATTTTATATTTTTACAATTAATATTTTTTTGTTACGGTACTGTAATATGACCTAATTTGGTGCTGTATTTTAAAAGACCTTTTTGAAATATATTGTTTCCTGTTGTCTCATAAAACTTAAACTGGATATCTCATTTATGATGTTGTGTATACGGAGAATTTGGCTTCTCTTTTGTATGGTTCAAAGATATACACACAAAAGTTTCGTGTTACCGTCACAATTAGTTAAAATTATCGGAAGGGCCGCAATACAATGGAATGGTTTATTGGTACACCCTCTGGGACCACCGCTTAGAGGGCTTGATTCTTAGCTGTGACCATATCAAGGCATTCTCAATTGCCACTTTTTAGTCAGACATCGATCGATCGACACGCATCAAGTTCCAGACGGTTCTTCCCGCGTCCCGGGCGTCGGTACCACCGGCCAACTCTACAGCTTGGTGCGAATTCATCAATAGAACCAAAGGGTAAGTCTATTCTTGTATAAAACATTGATAATGAGTAAACCAGTTTATTTCTAATTTATTTCTACATTTACAATTTATAATTGCTATTTTCACCAAATTTATGTATCAACAATATCGCATTTTTTTCGTTATAATTGTTTATTCAATATAATTTAAACCAGCTACTTCTCAAGTTTAATCATTAAACAAGCTCTTACTGGTCTGCGGTCGCTTCCTACTGATAGTTAAATTGAGTACAGTGACATCTTAAATAATTTGCTTTTTGTCTGTTATTATATAATCATATTCGCTCTTAGTTCTTCCGTCTGGACTAGCCCACGTCCATTTTATATTCTGTTTCTTCTTTAAAAAGGTGTTCATTGCATACAGTTTGTGTTGAAGTAGAAAGTTGGTAAGCATTTCGCCTCTTTCGTTTCTTACTCCGATTAGAAAATCTCCGATTGCCACTTCTTGTTCGTCCTTTTTCCTTCCGAGCTTCCCGTTAAAATCTCCCATTATCAGATTGTAATGTGCCGGTTCCTGCTTTTTTGCTCTATCGATTTCCTCATAGAAGGCTTCGACAATTTCATCTTTGTAATCGCTGGTGGGGGCGTATACCTGGATTATTTTCAGAGTGTATCTCTTATTTAGTCTTAGATTTATAGCAAACAAATTTAACAGCTATGAATAGGCAAATAATCTTCTGCTTATTTATTAGACAACAAAACAGTGTTTAACAAATTAAAATAGTAAGGCCAAATTATAACTAACTATTATAACGCTGGAAAGAGATTAAATATAATACCGGTGAAACAAAAAAGTATAAGATAAGTTTATGCTCAGCCTCTGTTCTTAAATATATGGTCAAATGATATAAAATATTGATATCAAACAGAAAAGGAAACTTGTACGAGGCTGTGTTCTTAACAAATAAATAAAAAGACCTACTTATAATAGCAGCTAAAAAAATCTGTCAAAATTATCGATTAATGTAAACTTAAAAACACAATAATGTACGAAATTCTTAAACGTTCTCGCTTATTTACAATTTTTAATCGAAAATACATAAACTGTAAATACTTTTACATACCAACACGTTTATTCAATCGTCCTGTATGAATAAAAGCAGCAATTCTAAACGATTATAGCATATAATGCTTGCAGGCATTTAATATGTGGTTAAAGGAGATTCATGAAGGTATCATGGAAACAAAATTTATATAGAAACGGAAAGTTACGAAAATGTAATTAAATATTTATAGAAATACTTAAGGAATATTGTTAAATGCGTAGAAGTAACGCTTAAGATCATCTATATTTTGGAGTTAGAACCAATTAAATGCTAAAAAAAGAAGAGCAAGGATTGTAGTTCTACCTATTTATCTATATAAGGATTTTTACAGCTGTCGCCGCCTTCCTTCTTTCAACAAACGTCTCCAGTCCTTTCTGTTCTGCCATTCTTCATCTCTAAGGTCTTGTCTTTCCATGGCCTCGTCCACTTCATCCCTCCATGATCTTCGGGGTCTACCTCTGTTCCTCCTTCCTATTGGGCTCCAATCCGAAATCTTTCCTATCCACCTTGTATGATCTATTCTTCTAAGATGTCCATATCAAATTAAACGTCTTTCTTCGATGTAGCTGAGTATATCTAGTTCTACTGCCATTCTTCGTTTTATCTCCTCATTTCTGATGCGATCTATTTTTGTCACTCTGAAGCTTTTTCCTATGAACTCCATTTCAGTTGCTGTGATTTTGGACCTGTTTCGTTTATTTATTACCCAATTCGCTGCTCCCTAGGTCATTATACTGCGTACCAAGGTGTTATAATTTCTCTTCTTTGTATTTATGGTAATCTGTCTATCCCACAGTACCCCGTTCATTTGTTTAATACATGTTCTTGTCGGTGCTAATCTGCTGGTTATCTCTTACTCGGTGGTTCCATTTTTTGAGAGTATAAATCCTAAATATTTGAATTTTTCAGTGCCATTTTATATATATATATATATATATATTATATATATATATATATATATATATATATATATATATATAGTATATATATATATATATAATATATATATATATATATATACTATAAAGCTTAATATGTACAAGAAGTTGTCCCGGATTGGTATTCCCATCCCTTCACATTTCCTTTTCCATGGTTTTAATATTTGTTCGAGGAATATTGAACAGTGTCGGAGATGTAGAGCATCCCTGCAATAAGCCTTTTGTGGTCTTAAATTCGTTAGTATTTATTGTTGAGTATTTATTGCCGGTCTTAACTCTTACCTTGTGGTTGTTGTAAAGGTTTTTTACAGCTTCTATTAACCTCTGAGTTATTCCGATTTCCTTTATCGCGTTCGATAGTTGTTTTCTGGGAACCGTGTCATATGCCTTTTTTAAATCTATTAATGCCATGTGTACTGGTCTATTTTTGCCATTTTTTTTTTCAATTAATTGTTGGAGTGTATATAGGTGGTCTATGCAAGATCTTCCTGCCGTGAACCCCGTCTGATCTTCTCCGATTTTATTTGAGATAGATTTTTCCAGTTTTTCTTTCAGTATGTTTCCATATAACCTGCCCATACATGCTATCACACTGATGTCTCTGTAGTTCCCGCATTTC
The DNA here is from genome assembly GCA_918026665.1 of Diabrotica balteata. NCBI lineage: Eukaryota > Metazoa > Arthropoda > Insecta > Coleoptera > Chrysomelidae > Diabrotica > Diabrotica balteata. The sequence goes on along the minus strand of OU898283.1, from coordinate 79,149,128 downwards.
TTCTTATCTCCCTTTTTATGTATCGAGGTTATGTATGCTTTGGACCATTCATCTGGTATTTCGTTCAGGTTTATAGCGTTACTGAACATTTCGTGTATAATTCTGTGTAGTTTTTCCGTTCCGTACTTGATTAGTTCATTAACGATTTCTCTTGGTCCCAGTGATTTTTAGTTCTTTAAATCCTTATGGCATTCTTTACTTCGATTAATGTTATCTCGATCTGTTCTTTGTTCTGATTTTGTTGTTGTTCATGTTCTGTGTTCTGTGTTCAGTAGTTCTTTGATTGTAGTTGAAGACATATTTTCAGAATAAGTAATGACTCTGTAAGGTGTTCATTAGTGCTGTTTACTGTCTTTAGTACTATGAAGTTGTTATAGCAAATCGGCTTTTTAAGATCTAAATGGACGTGAAGGTATGAAAATAATTAATCTTTTTGTGGTTGATCTCTTATCAGAGGTAGGATATTCGTACTTTATTTGCAACTGCTCCAAAGAGGTATAATGAGCTGCAATTACACCATAATCGAATGTTTCTTAGCCAGAAAATATACCTTCTGCTAACGTTTCTGTTGCTTTTAATCTTTTCTTGCAGGATAGGTATTAGAGTTTTCTTAATTTAATTGTTTTATTGACTTCGCTTTCGTTTTGTAATCGTCTCAGTATTTCAGTATTAGTAACCCTTTTAATCCACGGTAGATGACAATCAATAGGAAAGTGTAATTTGCCCATGACACCGTCGTCGTTAAAATAATCTTAAATATGATGAATCGGTTGCACATCTGAGTCCATTTTAACAAGGATAGAAAAATAAATGTTAGACTTATCAGGTATATTATAAATAATGCCGATATTATGTACGCATGGTTTTAAATCTTTTCTATACTGCTGTACGAAGTTGGGTCGTGGACTCTCAGAGACGCTACCTGCAAGAAAATTTAGGCTTATGAAATATGGCTTTACCGTCAAATCCTGAAGATAACCTATACAGACCACGTTACTAACCAGGCTAAAATCGAATAGCTCGGTCACATCATGAGGAACAGCGAAATATATAGTTTTCTGTAATTAATTCTACAAGCAAAAGTATAAGGAAAAGGAGAACCAGAAAGGCGAATGATTTCCTGGCTTAAAAATTTATGTACGTGGTTTAACACAACAACCACAAATATTTTCAGAGCAGCAGTTTCCAAAATACAGATTGCCATTGTGGTCCCCAACATCGGAAACGGATAGGCACAACAAGAAGAAGAATGGTTTTAAAGAGTATTTAAATAATGAATGAGTAGTTGTATAGATGCATATTACATGCTACAAATGCTACTCATTTATCCTATGTTGTCTTATTTGAGGGGTCGTCATCATTCCACATCGAAAATTGTGGAATATTTCTGGAGGAGAAAGTTGGGCAACAAATTATTGTTACGATATAGGAAAGAACTATTAATGGGATTGTTTGTCTAACTGTAAGTGATGTTATATTTACTAGTTATTTTTTATTTATATAGAAGTATATACACAAAGTATGTGTTATTTATTTATTTGTTAAACAAAAGTAATGTAATATGATCCACTGAATAGACCTGCTTCGGATTGTATATTATCTAAGGCCTAAGGTGATTTTTTATAATAACCTTGAGTGAAGCCACTTATTTTAATATGTGGTGGTTAATGGTCTGGTCATGGGATAAAATAGAAATATGTATAAACGAACAAAACAAAAAAACAGGTCACCACACATTAAGACACTGTTCATATTAAAATAGTTTAGAAAGATGCAAAATAAATGTAAAGAGGTAGAATATTTGCAAATGAAAATAAATATAAAGAACTTAACAGAAAGGTTAAAGAAGTAGCCGGAATATGGAAACCCAAACACTTATCGATTGTAACAAAGAAGGCAAACCAAATAGAATTATACCCTAAAAAACAGACAGAAATATGGGAGTAATATCTTAAAGATTTGTTTGGTGAACAGAGAACAGAAGAGCCCCCACAAATAGATACAGATAAAAAATTAAACATTTTCACCGAAGAAGTTTTGCAGGCAATAAAAGATGCAAAGAACAATAAGGCACCCGGCAAAGACCTAATAACAGCAGAACATTTTAAACACCAAAGTGATAATGCTGTCAGGAAATTAACATACCTCTGCAATATTATATATGAACATGGCATAATACCGCATGACTGGCTAACATCCACATATATAACTCTTCCTAAAAAACAAAAAGCAAGGACATGTGAAGACCATCAGAGTCATGCCGCTAAAATTTTTATGCGAATAATTTATAACCGAATTGCTGAAGAACACTTGAGTCGATTTCAATATGGTTTTAGAAAGGGTACAGTTACTACAGAAGCAATTATGGGATTGACACTGATGGCAGAAAGGTATCTTGAGGTTCAAAAACGGCTGTATGTGTGCTTTGTCGATTATACAAAGGCATTCGACCACATCAAACACGGAAAATTGATTGAGGTACTAAAAGAAGAAGGGTTGGACGAACATGACATAGCTATCATAAGTAATACATATTGGAAGCATACAGGACGCGTTCGAACAGAGAACGGAAACACCAAGTACATCAACATAGAACGAGGAGTGCGTCAAGGGTGCATTTTGTGGCATATGCCGAACATATAATTAGAGCTTCTCTTGACGATCTCGCTAAAGGTGCCAGAGTCAATGGAATCATCATTAACAATATAAGATATGCTGACGACACAGTAATATTAGCAGAAATAGAAGACCAACTAAAAATATTGATAAACATAATATCAGAAAAAAGTCACAGGCTGAGCTTGAACATTAACTTTTCCAAAACCAAAATTCTGGTATTTAACAAAAACCCCCATGAACAAGTTACACCTGACATACAAATAAATGGTATCTCCCAGAGAGTACGAATAAAGAAGGCGCATAATGTGCCATAGGGAATTTGAGGAGAATTAGAGAGGGATTAGAAGGCAATATTGAAGGTAAAAGGGACATAAGACGAAAGAAAAAATCTTGGCTAGGAAACATCAGACATTGGACCCACAGAAGAGGAAATGAATTAATTCATCAAGCCCAGAACAGAGAGAAATTTGCCATATTAATCGCTAACCTTAACAGAGAAGGCACTTAGCAGGAGGAGGAGAAAGATGGAAAGATTAGGAAACATATATTAGGAATCTTTTGTGTAGAAGTAATCTAATTGAGAAGAGACTTTTTTATTGAGACATTTGAAATTGGTTTTTATGTTGTCTTTTAGAGACAAAATTCACTGTCAATGGGAAGTGAGGCTGAATAAAACAGTTCTTAATCTTTTAGTGAGTTTATGATGTGTTTTTTCTTGTAAACTCGTGGTTCTGTTATTGTAAAGATGTGGAATATTTTGTAACAGCCCTAGTTATTAGTCAAAGTTCTGCAGAATATTGGGTTATTACAAAATTTTCCCTATCTTTACAATGACAGAGGCAATCAACTTACAAAGCAGATGATCACGTTATGAATTCACTAAAAGAAAAAGAACTGTTACAGTAAAGATTATTTTTCTTCTATTTAAAACTTTAAAGTTTCATTAAAAGTAACTTCTTATTATTACGATTATTACACAAAAGTTTCCAAATATAAGTGCACCTTCCTAAACTATTTTAATGTGTGTAGTGTCCTGACGTGTATGACCTGTTCCAATATATTATTCGTTTGTGTCTCTTTCTATTTTACCCTAGAAGCTCACAAGTCATAGGATAAAATAGGATAGGACATCACAGTGGTAAGTTTGCCACTACTACCACAGGGTTTTTTTCTTAAACTCCCTTCATAGGGAGGAAAGGGGAAACATCGATTTATCAAGAATCTATACGACGCAGAAAAAAAAGTTTAAAACAGAAAATATAGCCTAAATTATTTTTTCGTCTCTCAGAAACAACGCTTGAAGCGACCGGCGATTTCAAATGTGATGCGCGCGAAATCAATTTTTGAAATACAATTTGCAGCAACTCGACGTTAAAAATTCCTTTTGATCGTAGTGTCCTATCGACAAAAATTAAAATGGCGTGTTAAAGGTAAAGAGTGCAGGTTTTGTATGAAATTTCTGTAATGTGCTGCTAATAAAGTCAGTTTCTATAAAGCTGTTGAATAAAAAACGGTGAGCAATGTGTTTTATGATTCTTACGAGATAAATAAAATTTATCACTTCCATTTATCGGTCATTATGAAATTTCTATGGTTATTCTATGATTATATTAAAAACTTATAACAATAAATTTTGAATTTGTCTTTTGGCAACAAATAACAGGCATTTTCGCTGAATTTAAACTTTTTAATTACATACGATCTCACGTCACGGGAAAGATTTCAACGAAGACGAAGAAGTTCATACAGTTTAACACATCCATTTTTTATGCCTTTTTGATCTCACAAACGCGTTTGGCAGAGTCCAACTGGAAGACGTAGTTCAGATCATAAAGCAGAAAACCGTTAGTAATGTTACATGTAAACATATTAATATGACAAGAAAAAACCCAGTCAATGATTATAGTAAAGAGCCCTATTAGATATAAAATAATAATTAACGAACACATAAATAGAAGTAATGAATTTCAATAAACTCGGAACGAATGTATCGCATGATAGATATACAGCAGAGGAACTGAAAAAACAAGTCAAGAAGTCAGCCAGAATATCGGGATACTTAAGGGATATCATATATAAGGTAAGGCCAGTTCTAACATAGGTACCGGAAACAAGAGCTAAAACATCGCTTACCAACAAATTGATGAGAATTATAAAAATAAAGATAGAATAAAGAGAAACTGGAGTATAAGATCTGGTGAGATAAGATGAGCGAGAACAGATCGGACCTATGAAGGATCGCGAAATGGACCAAAATATCCAAACCTAATATAGAAAGACCACTAGGAAGACTCTTAAAGATTGTCAAATTGTGTTGAAGTTGATCTACCACTAAATCCTACGTAAGTGGCAATTTCTCTTTTGTGAACAGCTCAATTTATCGTCGAGATGGAGAAGGCGTTTTGAATTATTCAAAGCCAAACTGTCAAATACTCATATTCGCTTGCATTTTCTAATATTCTTGCATGTATAAGCTTTAAAAATATTTTTAATAAGTGTGACATTAAGCTGATTAATCTATAGTCATCACAGTGTTTGGGGTTCTTGGTTTTTTGTAGCGGAACAAAGGTCGATAGCAGCCATTCTATAGTTATTGCACTTAAATTTTCTTCGTCTATAAGTTTACTTCATGGAAACTATTGGTCACATCATAAAAAATCAAAAGTATGAACTGCTCCAACTTATAATCGAAGGCAAAGTCAATAGCAACAGCGGACCAGGAAGAAGACGCAACTCTTGGCTTAAAAACCTACGGCAATGGACGAACATGACCTCCATAGAACTATTCAGGGCTGCTAAAAATAAGATTAAATGGGCAAATGTAATGGCCAACGTCCTTAAGGATAAGACACCGTAAGAAGAGATAAGTTTACTCATCCCGATATGAACTTCATCTGGCCCAGGGATTCTGCCGGATGTTGAGTTGTTTATAGCATATTGGACTTCGGATTTTAATATTATTGGAGCTTCCTCGTTATCAACTTGTGTTTGTTCCGTTCTTATGTCAATGAAAAGATCTTCAATATATTTAGTCCATACTTGTTTTATTTCAATTAGGGTAATAATATGTTTTTTGTTTTTGTCAATTAATCAGTTAGGTGTATTTGTTTGTGATTTTCCAGATAATTCTTTCACTTTTCTATAAACATTTACTATAGAAATATCTATTTGCATAATCTAGTCTTCTTGAGTAAGAAATTTAATTTGTATCAAGGATTACCACAAAATTATAGAATTGGTATAAACGTTGGATTTTAATGCTGTAATAGTCTACAGTTTCTATCCAATAAAAAATCTCCTATAAGTAATTACAATCCTTGTACATAATTGTGTTGATAACATAGATTAACATATTTTTATATAATTATCAGCTGTCGCTAACGTGCAAATAGTTAATAGAATAATATAAATATTTTCTTTAGATTGTTTCGCCTTATTATTATAAAGAATATTACTGTTTTCACATTCTTTACAACATTACTAAGAATCAATAACTCGCAGTGATTGCCTGTGGCATGAATCCGCGCCACTGGGATTGCAAAGCAGTGCCTATAACTTGATACAATATAGAAAATAATTGTGAAAAAGTATCTCCCTTAAGTACTAGCCATTAACATAGTTGTTGCTTGATTTAAACGTGATGCCGTGCAGCAAATGTCTTAATTATTGGATGGTGAGGCGGTGCGAATTTAAACGGGCTGCTAAATCCTTTTCAGGAGAGCTGAATTAACCAACTTTCAGGCAAAAACGCAACGAGTCTTGAACGTGATGGGACTGCAGAGAATTCATTTCATATGTGAATTATTTCCCATGAAAAACTACCTCTCTATCAGCTACCAGTTTTTATATGGAGGATTTTAGTGTTGTGGAATTTTTGGAGGTTATTTTGTTTTTGGTTTCTTTTGGGTGCATTGCCAGTTTGGTAATGTGTAGCGCAGATTGTGTTTAGACGGCTTTCGAGACCTCGAGAGATCGAAACTTGAATAAAAAGTAGTTTTCGGTCGTAGCTCAGTTTGACTAAACAATATTTATGGGGACGGACAATTTCGTGAATCATTTCCTTTGTTAGTAGTAAATTCAAATTATATACAAAAGCGTTGAGTTTATAAAAGATAGATCTGAAATTACCTAGAATACCTTTCTTGGTAGAAATTCGTTTTAGCAAAAAATATGAATATACAGTGGTGTTAAAAAGTCCTGCATCACCTAAGCGCCTTCTAGTTTTTGAGGTTTAACACAAGTTTTTTGTATATTTTCGGTAATTCATTTTAAGTTTGTGCTTGTAAGTAGCATTATCGGTACACTTACTAAGATTTTTTAATTATTTTTTTAATTACTAGCTCAAAATTCTACAGAAAAGATCCCTTCAATCCGATTAAATTAATCTGATTGAAAGGGATTTCCCATAATCCGAAAAAATTATGGGGTAATTATTAATTCGTTAAAGTACTGTTCAATTAAACCTTAATGGCAAATTTGTCACATATTTTAACTATATAAACACTGTAGTTACCCTAACACATTTATTTATAATAATAATAATATAAGTTTATTCAAATCCATAAGTATTACATTAATTTACAATTTCAATTTCAGTTTACTTACAGTAACATAAACGCAAAAAAAGTCTTTAAAGCATTAACATGCTTGTTGACTTAAGCTGTCTAATATTAACAGGTTTAATGTTTTTTTTACAAATTATTATTTCATTTTTACAGTTTTTAATCTAATCTAATTTGTTTCGTTTTTTTTATCTAGTATAATTTAAATTTATTACATTGTTACACAACTCCCTTTTTTCTTTTACCCAAGCATTAACTAATTTTTTATACAAATAAAAATTTTTGATATTTTTAAAATTTATGGGCAATTGATTGTATATTCTTGGAGCAAAATATTTAATTGACCGTTGCGTGATTGTTTTTGAAGTATGAAGACATTCAACATTCAATTTTCTTCTTGTTTCATAATTTGACACTTTTACTTTAAGAGGTATTTTATCTTTATGAATATTTTTAAGTAGCTCTAAGCATACAATTGCCGAACATCAAGAACCTGAGTTTCATGAAAAAGTTGGTCTGAGGGATATGTTTTTCGTTTTCCATATATTAGTTTAAGAAACCATTTCTGAGTATTTTGAAGGGTCACCAGATGGCAATCAGCTACGCCACCCCATCCTAAAATCCCATATACAAGATGAGATTGTACTAAAGACAGGTAAAGCATTTTAAGCTGTTCAACATCTAAAAACTCTTTTAAATAGCGGAATTTTGGTAACAGTCCTCTTATTTTTCTTATAATATTTTTTATTTGTAAGTCCCATTTAAGGTGCCTGTCAATTAAAACTCCTAAATATTTTATGTATTCTGCTTTAAATATTTGTTGTTTTTTATTTATTTTTAATGAGTTAAAAGTTGGCAGAGAATTTTTATATATTGCAAAAGGTATATATTTAGTTTTTTCGTAATTTATTGTGAGTTTATTTATTTGCAACCATGTTTTTATAACTTTGAAATCTTGTTCAACTATAGTCTTAAGATCTTCCCAATTTTCGGCCTTATAAAAAATTGCGGTGTCATCAGCAAAGCTTATTATGTTTCCATCAGTTTTTAGTTTAAGCATGTCATTAACATAGAGTGTAAAGAGTAGAGGGCCTAAAACGGTTCCTTGCGGTACGCCATAATTAATTACTTCAGGATCACTTTCGACACCATCAATTTCTACAAATTGTTTTCTGTCTGTTAAGTAACTTTTTAGTAATGTCAAAACGCGTCCTCTCAGACCATACTTCTCAAGTTTCTCTAACAAGATCCCGTGAGATATCGTGTCAAACGCCTTAGAGAGATCGACAAATATGCATAAACTACGTTTATTAGACTCAAAAGCTTCTGATATTTGTGATGTTAGTTTACAAATAGCGTCTTGTGTAGATTTTCTTTCTCTAAAACCGTATTGACAATCCGATATTATACTAAACCTATCCAAAAAACTCACTAATCTATTTTTTAAAATTTTTTCAAATATTTTGGAAAAAACAGACAACAAAGATACTGGTCTGTAATTAATCACGTCTTCTTTATTTCCTTTTTTAAACAGAGGTTTGATTTTGCCTATTTTTAGACATTCTGGAAAACAACCATCCTGAAAACATGCATTAATGAGAAAAGTTAAAGGAGTAATAATTTCTTCCTTAATTTGTTTGATGGTTTCTGTCTTAATCCCATCCCAGCCAGGAGATTTTTTGTGTTTTAAAGATTGTATTGCATTTATCACTTCTTTTTGGTCAACGAGATACAAGTACATGCTGCTTTCTATCCTATCTATGTCCTCAATCTGTTTATTACAAATGGGTATTTTTTGTGCATACCTTTGTCCCAATGTACTGTAATGTGTATTCAATTCATTTGCAATTTCTTTTCTGTCAATTATTTTTTCTCCTGTTTTGGTTTTAATCAATTCAATTTTTGTATTTCCTTTTATTTTTCCACACAATGAATTAATTACATTCCAAAGTGATGAAGAAAAGGTCTTATTTTTTTTCAATTCGTTGTTTTGTATAATTTCTTTTTGCAGTTTTAACTAAGTGTCTTAATTTATTTTTATATTCTGTATATCGCTGTTTTTTTATGTTATCTGAGGGATCTTGGATTAGCTGATCATACAATCTGTGTTTTTTCTGTACAGACTTTAAAAGTCCACCTGTCATCCAATCTTTTTTAAAAGTGATTTTTTAAAAGTGCTCTTTGATTTCTGATAAAAACATCAAAATGTCATCCCAAACGAAACAAACTAAATTATCGGACGAAAAGCGTTTTGAAATTATTTTTCATTATCAAAACGATAAATCTAGTCGTAAAATAGCATCCGCAGTAAACTGTAATCAATCTACATTAACCAGAGTCATTAAGAAGTATGCTGAACAAGAAAAAATCGACAGAAGCCCTAATTTCACCAGTTGACAAAGCTGTAATCTGAATCTATAGGTGTAAGCGTGTGCACTTTTACTGTGTGTAAATATTGCACCGTTTGAAATGGGACAAGGAACATCGAATCTGGACAGAAGAGCAGTGACAGAGTGTACTGTTTAGTGAAGAATCTACATTCAATATTAATAATCATGCTGGAAATTCCTACATCAGAAGATGAAGAAGGTGAAGAATTTTTTCCAAAATGTGTTCTTCTTACAATTAAACATTCATCCTCCGTTATGATATGGAGTTAGATGTCCGCTCGAGGAGTTGGTCGTTTACACGTTGTCTCTGGGATGATGAATGCTACCAAATACATTGAGGTACTGCAGAATAAGATGCTGCGTAGTGGAAAAGACCTGTTTGATAATGATAATACCTGAATGATTATGATCCTTGGCATAAAGCAAAATTGGTTAAAGATTGGATAGAGAGTAATGAAATTGATAGAATGGACTGGTCAGCGCAATGCCCCGACCTCAATCTCATCGAAAATTTGTAGCAAAGAATATCAAACATTGTTTTCAAAAGTAACCCACAAATAAAACGAAATTAATCATATCTCTAATCCCTGCTTGGCATCACTGGATTTCAATGGGAGAACTGCACAAATTAATAAATTCCATGTCCAAAAGATGTGAACTAGTTATTAAAAACAAGGGCTGGCTAATTAAATATTAAAATTAGTTTAAATTACTTCAATGTGATGTACAATGTCGTCTTGATGTAAATAGCCTAATGTTTGTAATATTGAATAAAAAAAATTCCGAACTACATTTTTTTTATTAATCTTTAATTAATTTTTGCTGTTCCATTTTATAATATTGTGTTTAAGTGCTTATTTGATGTAGATAGTAAATGGTTAAAAATATTTAAGGTAAATGCCTTAAACTTCTAGTTTCACATTTGGTAAGGTGTTGCAAGACTTTTGAATACCACTGTAAATCAAATATTGCTTTTAAGTTGCATTCTAAATCGGTTTATTTCTAATACTTTGAGTAAATATAACTTTTTTTTGTTATGTATGTAAAATACCAAAGCTATGTTTGAACTTATCACTATATGTAATTATTTTATTCAGATAAATTTCAAGTCACACAACACTTTAGGTTCCTTTTTAATTATTTTAATTAACACCAAAGATAGGATGAACATACTTCACAAAAGTGGTATTTATAAATTAAAATGTGATGATTGTGATGTCTCTTATGTAGGTAGAACCATTAGAAAGTTATCTACTAGAATTTCAGAACATTTGAAAAGACCAAACTCTTCAAGTTTTGGCCCACACTTATTATACAGTAAACACAATTTTAACATCAATACTGGTTCATATATTTTACATCACATTAGTAGAAAGAAAAACTATTTGGAGTTGGACTTATTGGAAGATTTGGAGATTACAAAGGAAACAAATGGAAACTCTCACTGTCTTAATACTCAAATGAATTTAAATTGTACTAAATTTGAACCTATTTTTAAAAATTTATTGCAGCTTAACCTTGTAGGGGAGCCAACTCAGCTGTTTAGACTTCCTGCACTGAGTATACGCATTAAGAATTTATTAATTTCATACTTTTATCAACATTACTATTCTATTCTTCAATAATTTACAAAACTAGCTTACACAGGTTTAACTGATCTCTAGTTGGCGTTAATTACACTCTTCATACCTCTGCGTAATTTAGATATACTATCTCCACAGTTGTATACTTCTACATCTTCCACTGTTGGTCAGTTGAGCTTGAGTAACGCTTTTACATATTAGTTTTATAGTTCTCCCATTGACTGTGGATTTAACTGAGCTACTTGGATTATACCCCATTTATATACTCTGCTTTAAATTTTGATTTTTAATTTTTAGTATTTTAATTTTAGTCAGATTTCTTCTTTTCTACAGTATTGATAGTGCTTAGTAGACCCTTTTATTGTAGTCAACCAACCACTGTCTTGTAAATTATTTAGTCTATTTCTTGCATTTATACTTTACGTCCACTTAGGTTGATCTCAAAATAACACCCTAATTATCATAGATAGGTTTGTGTGTGAGATCTGGATTATGCAATCTACTTAAAATATTCTATATAATTTCATATTTTATCAGTTGATTTCCTGTAGTAGTGTCAGTTGGACCTTTGATCAATACTTAGTTTAATATAATTTTGAAATGTGCACATATCTATGACTGCCCATCCAAGCTGTCATACGTCACATGTCACCTTAACATTTGCGTTAAAACTGGGAGCCGTTCTCTCTCCTAATTCCGACAAAAATGTAGCTTCATCTATTTAAAAATTTTAAACTGTATGTCCTTGTGTAGTGTGTGGTGTAATGTACAATTTTATGTTCTGACATTCTTTGATTGCTGGATAGGCCAAAATTGACGAAGTCAATTGACGAAGACGCGTTAATCACTCAAAAACTTTTATCAACCATCAACTTCGAGTTTTTTATCGAAGTTAATTAATTTCTTTAGTAAAAAGCATTTCTTGGCTTATTTCAGATGCCCCTAAAGATGCTGTAGGAAGCGAAAGTACTTGGGAAAGAATTAATTAATAAAACCGTACTCGATATCTGCCTTTGATTTGATAAAAAAAAATAGTTTTGTGTTTTATAACCTGTTTTTTTTTATTTCTTTCTCTCTGAACCATGTACATTTTTCGGCATATACCACAAGCTATCTTGTATACTCCTGAATTTCGGGCCCTATCATATATATCTTTCTTTTTTATAGTTTATTTAAAAAAATGTTGAATTTTAGAACCATATCAATACCGTTTTTCTTCAAGAAGTTTACACCTTTATTAGTTGGTATGTCCATAAAAGTTACAGAAAACTAATATTACGGTTGCATTTTCTTCTTCTTCTTTTAGTCCCCTCTCCGATTATCGAACGGTGGCGACCATATTGACAATAATAACTTTGTTTGCTTCTCTTAAGAAAAATCTTGATTTTTACAAGCTAATAAAGCAAGCGGGATTTCGTACCGGATTTGGAACAAATAATCACCTAGAAAGCATTAAAACCGTAATAGTAAAGACTACCGAATAAAGTCGACCACTCGTTCTGGCTTTTGTAGATTGCCATAAAGCGATTTTTCATTTGACGTGATAGAATTAGACAAAATCCTGGAAGCACTACAAGCATGCCCTATTGACTATTGATAAATAAGGTTAATTTACAATACTTACATACAAGAACGCAACTATATAGGTGAAGTTACATAAAAACACGTATTATATCCCAATCGACAGAAGAGTGATACCTTATCGCCTAAATTGTTTACCGCAGTACTAGAATATGCTTGTTAAAAACTTAACTGGAAAGAGAAAGGCCTGAATATTGACGGTAGAAGATTAACAAATTTGAAATTCGCAGACGACATGGTTTTGTTCTCGGACAATCTTAAGGAGTTATGTACAATGCTGCATGACCTTCAGTTAGTGTGTGCCAGTGTGTGTCTTAAAATAAATATCTCCAAAACAAAATTCATGACAAACCTCTTACCTAGTGGAAATATCAATATTAGAGACAACTAAGTAAAGCTCAATGCTGAGTATATCGCTTCGTGACCAAGTTTGGAATCAAGACCAAAACAAAGAACAGGAGTTACCTATGTAAGGTGGACGAAGCGATTGCTTGACTGGAGGCCGAAGTCAGACAAAAGAAGTAGTTGGAGAGCACTAACTTAAAGACCCAATTACTAAAAGTGCTCAAGATAGAGCATAACCGACAAAAATGAGGAATGCTCATGTCCAGCAGTGGACACAAAGGGCTGGGTAATGAACTTTGTTTACGGCAACTCGAAACAGATAAGTGGATTTGCCTTGATACCACTCTCCAAGATTTCAGAGTCAACTCGTTCTTTTTCCAGCGATATTGTCCTATATTATGAGTTCTAATCTCTTTGGATGTGTAATTAAATGGCCAATATATTGTAACGTTGAAAATTTTATTGTTTTTGTTCTGTAGATCCACATCTTAAAGGCCTCCAATTTTTTCATTAGTATTTCTGTAGGAGTCCAGCTCTCCATGCCATAAACCAATATAAAAATATGTAGCAGCGTATTAATCTCATTTTAAGGTTTAATGTAATATCTCTATTATTGAGACTTTTTTTACCTTATAGAAAGCGTTCCTGACTTCGTCAATGCGTCTTCTTATTTATTTGCTCATATCCCTGATATCGTTAATATTGGCGCCCAAATAGATAATATTGGTGATATTACAGAGCGTATGGCGCCCATACGCTCCGATTTTCATTGGTTGTAACTCTATTTTGCTGACATAAGTTTTGTCTTAGAAGTTTGGGACATATGTTTAGGTCATCCAAGCTGTTACAACTCTTTTTTATTAACAGCAATCAGTACCGTGTCGTCTGCGTATCTGAGGTTGTTGACATTAATTTCCTGCAAATTTTATTGCCTGCATTTTCAGTGGAAGCTCTTTGATAAATAGATATGGAGTAGATATTAAAAAGTAGACGCGATAAAATATACTCTTTCTTCACTCCACGTCGCATTTCCACTGCTTCTGGCGTATTCTGGCCAATTCGTGTATTTGCTCATTGATGCCAATACAAATTTTTGATAATAAGGAGGTTTTGGTCCTAAATTCCGACCTGTTTCAAGACACCTATCATTTTATCGTGGGTGATCCGGTAAAAAGCCTTTTCGAAGTCGATAAAACACATAATATATGCCAGTTGTTTTTTATCCCTACATCTTTGAACCACGACCTGCAAACTTAAAAATGCTTGTCTGGTTTCATCGTCGTTTCTTAAATTAAACTGTGTTTCGCTTAGTTGTACTACTATTTTGTTGTAAATTCTCGAGTGTAGTATTCTTAAAACAGTTTTTAGTATATAGGAAAAAGACCTGGTCTATATTTAATCTACCAAGTTCAAATCCACAGTGGTAATTTTCTTAGTAATAATATAGACAGTACTTCTCTATATGTTGTATTTACTGTAGAAATCTCTCTATAATTTCTACATATCTGTTTTCCCGTTTTATGGATGGGTTTTGGCACTTCTTCTCTTTGCTAGACTATGCTTGTAAGATTTCTGTTGCAAGCTTTGATCACAGTCCTAGTCAAAACACTGTTTTTTCTTTTTGTTCTATATTTTCCATGGTTTACACTGCGGCTCTGTCTATATTTTGTCACTTCTGGTCTGCTTGCTGTATGTTTCTTAACAATACTTATATTACACAGATTAGCAGACTAATAATAGTCTATATTGTGCATACTCTGATCTTTTTAGATATAGGTATGAAAGTAGACTGGAACCAGTGGCTTGAAAATATTATTGAGCAGTTTATCTGATTTAAGAATATTGTTAAGAACCTAAGACTGCCATTATTTAGTAATTTAGGCATGTTAGTATATTCGTTATTTTCACCAGAGGCTTTACAAATTTGTGATGAGTTTAATGCATGCTTTACTCTTGACACGAAAATTTCCATTGGTTGGTATTCCTATTCCGTTGTTACTTTTGTTGTGGTCTGTTATCTTGAAATAAGTTATATATTTAGTCCATATTGCTTCTATTTGGTTTGGATTTACTGTTTGTTTGTAATCATCCGTCTGCCTTTTCTTTTCAGCTTTTGTTACTTTATTCCCTTTCGCATACATGTTAAAATGATCATGCTAGTTTAGTAACTGTTCAAAGGTCTTGACACTGATTCTCCATGATAATCTTGTCATGTCTTTGTGGATTCGACAATATTAAACCACAGCTGTATAGAGTTAATGATAAATAAGAATATAGGACTTTTATTCATCCATAATATATCCATACCTTGACAAGACGCTTTTATATCGATATTCTGATTCTGTACAATTTTAATTTCTGAATGTGTAAAGTACTCATTATTGAAGGTATCATTTACAGTCTTCATACATTTTTGCACCTTTCTTTTATGTTCCTAAAATATGTTTTGCAATAAGTTATAAACAATATCGATAGACAGAGAACATACTTGTTTTAGATCTTTGTTTGTAGTAAATCCACGGAAACCATTAAGGAAGTATAATACATCACTTAATGAATTAAAACTTTAAATCTTGTATTTCCAATGGGATGTTAATTTACAAAGAGAATTAGAAGCTAACGATTTTATCCAAAATGGGTGAAAAATAAAAAATGAACAAAAACAGTCCTATTTTTATGCCTTTCTTGTCTCCTACAAGATTTATCTCTCCTTATCACTCTTTAATCTAAAAATGTCTTGTTGTTTACAATTTTAAATTCATTTTATATCGGTATTTAAAATAATCGTAAACAGAAATTATAATTAAATAAAAAACCAAAAGAGCAATTCCAAACAATCATAAAAAACCACAAAAATTATATAGTTTAAGATGGAAATTAAAAGCAATTTTATACTTATTTAAATAAAATTTAATAGTTTAATTTTGAAATTCATTAAAAAATTAATTAAAGTGGTAGGACGATTATTAAAAAGTAAATGGGAAATGCGGATAATATTTTCGGATCTAAACGAACGTTTTAAATAATAAATAAACAAATAATAACGTGTGGATAATAAGGACGTCGACTTTTCTCTATGATAGAAAATACTTAATATACAGTATGGAGCAAATCTATGGCATAAATTCATTATTTCAGAAAAAGCTGACTTTAAAAAAATTTTACTACACGTCAGTTTTAATTTTTAAATGGCCATCAATTACTATAGATATTTTGGACATTACGTAATCAGTGTTGGGGTAATGACGTAATCGACGATTTTTTAAAATACAAACCGCGTTCACGTGACACCTGCTTTAAAATGGCTTCCAATTGCCTTTGTAACGTTGAAATTATTTGAATATTATTTCTACAGCGTTAACCAAAATTGTTAGTTTATTAATACAATTATCTTATAATAAATGCTTAGTAAAATACAATCAAATTATAAGAAATGTTAAAACTGACGAACGAAGGAGTAATTCTTATTTTGATGCGCTCTTTTAACTGTTCGGACTTTCATACATTTATCTCTTTAAATATCTTTTTTATTAAATTTTTTTAAATCAACAGTCTAGGAATCAAAACTAAAGACTTTAGTGGTCATTCGATAAATCCCATTCTACCTGTACACGTACCTGGGAAAACATTATTTCAGTAATTTCGTTGCTCAACGCTGTAGTAAAGGGAAACCCTATCCTGTTTAAACCACAAATCATTTCTATTTAGAAATAGCTGATTCAGCTGTGGTACCACACAATCCTAAAAAATTTCAGATAACGAGGAGTAGTTAAGATTTTCTGAAAAATTCTTTATCTATCTTCCTATACAGCCCTTGCTGTAGAGGTAGACATAGACCTCCTCTTCCTTCTTCTAAGTCTCTCTATTGTAGACAATTTGTATCCACTTCGGGCCTGCGTGTTTCTTCAAGTCATCTGATCATCTCATTTGTGCCCTTCCTCTTGTTCGTTTATCGGTTTTTTGGTCTATAGTGTATAAATCTTATTTGATCTGTCGTCTTTCTGTCTTATGGTATGTCCAGTGAACTTTCACTTAAGTTTTGCTATCTGCGTTGACACAACGGTCACTTTTGTTTTGTTGCCGATCCAAGTATTTCTTTTCTTGTCTGATGTTCAGCATTTGCCTTTCCATGACTCTTTGGGTCTTTGCTACTTTCCATGTTTTTCTTTGGAAACGTTCAGGTTTGAAAACCGTAGGTAAAAACAGGAAGTATATATCGGTTGAGGACTCCTGTTTTTAAATATTGGGGGTATTTTCTATTTTTTAGTATATCGGAAAGTTTTCCGAAGGATACCCAAGCCAACCGTATCCTTCTATTTATTTCTTCGGTCCGATTTTCTTTATTTAATTTAAGTAGTTATCACAAATATACATATTCTTTTACTTGTTCTATAGTTGTTTGTGCGATTTTAATTATTAATTCTTCTGGTTGGTTGGTCATAATTTTCGTTTTATTATAATTCATTTGAAGTTGATTCGCTATTTAATTCATCCATCATATCTTATAATTCTTCCCTTTTGTCTGTTATTAATACAATGTCGTTTGCATTTCTCAAGTGATTCAAGTATTGGCCATATATGTTAATACCCAGTTTTCCCATTGTATTTTCCTCATAACGTCTTCCAAAGCTTGATTGTAGAAGAGTTTGGTTGATATAGTGTCACCCTGTCTGACTCCTCGCCGTATCTAATAGGCTCCGTTTGTTTAACTATTTTAATGGATGTTGTTGGAATGATTGGAAATTAAGTCTGTATATCTATAGTCTATTCTCCCATTTTGTAAAGAGTTGTTTACTGCCCAACGTTGCACCTTATCGAATGCTTCTTCAAAGTCTACTATTGCTGGAATTGGAATTTAATATTTTTGTAATTTTGTAATTTTGTATTATTTTTGGAATTTGCCTTTTCAATTAATATTTTTATCGTAAGCAGATAGTCGCTTGCACTGAATCCTTTTCTAAAACCGGCTTGCTCTCTTGACTTGTAATTATCTAGCTTAGTTGTTAATCTGTTTGTTAGTAGTTTATATAACAGTTTGTACACTATATTAAGTAGCGTTAGGGGCCGATAGTTTTTCAGATCTTTTCTATCGCCTTTCTTAAATAGTATAGTGTTATTGCCTCATTCCATGTGGTGGAAATTTGTTTTTTGTTCAATATTTTATTCAATAGTACATAAAGGACCTCTACTGTAGTTTTCCCCACATTTTATAGCATTTCCACAGATATTCCGTCTTTCCCAGGAGATTTGTTATTCTTCATTTCTTTGAGTGACTTTTTTATTTTATTTTTACTGATTTCTGGTTGTAGGTCAGAGTTAACGTTCTTCATTTTTAGTTGTAACTGATTTTGAATTTTTTGGGTTGGTTTTTGTTCTGTTTTATAGAGATTTGTATAATATTCGTGCGTTATCTGTAAAATTTCTTTTATATTGGTGGTCTCCACTCTTTCTGCTGCATATGCTATTAATTTGTATGTTTCCCAGGTTCTGCTTCAAACACTTGATGTTTCTATTTTTTCAATTGTTTTCTCTATCTTTTCTTCCTGTACTCTTCGTTTACACTCCTTGATATTTTTTCTAATAGTTATGTTTATTTCTTTGTATTCCATTTTATTTTTGTCCCCTTGTTCTAGTAATGTTTTTCTTGTGTCCATAAGAATCTTTGTTTCCTCGGATATGAAACTTTTTATCTAAAAATCTAAAGAGTAAATATTTTAGATGTTGATGTTCTTGATCTTCCTACTATAGATCGACGAAAATCTAGTAGAGTAATATTTGATTTAACGATTCATTTCTAGATAAGCCATGGAATTAATAATGTTATATTAATCAGTTATGTGAATAATGGCCAATATCACTTCTTAGCTCTGATTTTAGTGTCATATTTTCCAACAAACCTGTAGTTTTTTGTGTAAATAATTAAAAAACACCCAGGTGTGAAAATTTAGTTTGGTTTTTTGCCAATTTTCTTCTTCTTCTTATTTCTTCTGGTATGTAGGCTTTAAAGCCTGTTTCTTCTTCAACATTAACCTCCTAAATTGTTTAAATTGCTGCACCATTTTTTTCTTGGTCTGCCAATATTTCTACGTCCATTTGGTGACTTATTTCGTGCTATTCGTATTATTCTATCCTCTACCACTCTACTGATATGTTCGTTCCACTTTTGTTTTGTTTTGTCACCCACCCATTTTTGTCGTCTATATTGCATGCTCTTTGAAATTGCAATATAGGTCTAATTGCTGCTTTATAGGTTCTTGTTTTTGTGTCGCGTCTTTGTTTCGGTGTTTGTTTTTCAAGATTGTGTCATTAAGAGAACACGCTGCTTTACTTGCTTTTAAGCTTTGTTTTACTAAGTTATTGGTCATATTTTTTAAATAAGATTATTTTTATTACATGATATCATGTGACAATAGTAAAAAATAAAGGTTAGGTTTTGTTTTTTAAATTTTTTGTTTTTTAAATTGTTTTTTTTTTTAACAAAACCTAACCTCTTTTTTTTTACTATTGTCACATGTTATCATGTAATAAAAATTTAAGCTTTGTTGTTGTACTTCTTCTTCAACATATCCGTAACTAGTTATATATATTCCCAGATATCTAAACCTTGCTTCCTGCTTTAGTATTTTTCCATCAATTTCGATTTTACACCGTAGTGGGTATTTATATGTTTTCATACATTTAGTTTTTTCTGCTGATATTGTTATATTGTATTTCTTAGCTGTTGTATTGAAGATATGTGTTCTTATGTGTATCTTTGGAGCTCGTCTTCTGTCTCGGCGATTAATGCGGCGTCGTCTGCATAACATAATATTTGGAATTCTTTGTTCCCCATTCTATAGCCATGACCTTTACGTACTGCTTGTATTATTTCGTCCACTATTATATTAAAGAGAAGCGGGCTCAACGAGTCACCTTGTCTGACTCTGCGTTGTACTGGTATACACTGCGTTAGTTTTCTATTTATCTTTGCCTGTATTCAATTATGGAAGTATATTTTCGATGGTTTGTATAATATTGATTGGTATGTTTCTTTTATACAGTAGGTGTAAGACGTCTTCGACTTGTATGCGATCGAAAGCCTTTGCCAGGTCTATAAAATATAGATATGCTGTTTTATTGTACTCGATGGTCTTTTCTGTGATTTGTTTTAGTACAAATACGGCAGTAGTCTACGCAGGATCTACCGGATCTAAATCCTTGTTGATCATCTGATAAAGTTGTTAGTTTATTGATGTTGTTGGTTAAGTCTTTTGTGGTAAGCTTAAGTGCGGTGTTCAGTAGATTTATCCCTCTATAATTGTTGGGTCTTCTTTATCTCCTTTCTTGAACATTGGTATCATTATGCTGTTTCTCCATGCGTCTGGTATCTTGTAGTGTAATATTAGTTTTTGTATAAGTTTTGTCATCTCAAGGGTTATACTTTCTCCTCCGTATTTTAGAAGCTCGTTGGTTATTCCGTCTGGTCCTGGTGACTTTCTATTTTGAGCGAATTTATGGCTATTTCTACTTCCTGAAAACTAATTTCTATTTTGCCAACATAAAATTCAAAATTATAAGTGTCCGCTACTTCCTGCAGTCTACCCGATTAGGCTTTCCATATTATTTTATATGGGTTGTCCATATTATTTTACAATCAGTTTATTTACTTTATTTTTATATTTATTATACCAAATTATATTCGTTTAAATACTAGTTACTGCCAAATAATTTCTCCTAAATATGACAAAATACAGAACTTTTTATACAAATCACAATAACAAACGTGAAATTAAAAACATAGCTTAAAGATAAATTTCCTTTTAAGAATAAAAATATAAATGTGAGGTTTTATATAAGTTAAAATAATGGTTAATTTGATATCAACCAACAACTTCTTTGCATATATCTAAAGATGTGACCCACTTTGTAAGTAGGGTACATTTTAATATATACAATTTGAATCGTTTGATTTACCTCTTTATTTATCTGTTAACCAACTCAAAAGTGGACGCGTAATCAACTAGGCTCCGTATATTTTCAAATCTTAAGTATTATTACTTTTATCTAATCTGATATATATTTAACTGATTGTGTCATTATTGACGCCTTATGTGGTGACGAAATAATGAGGTAGCTCTTATAAAATATTTATTCTGTTTGATAAAACTGTTATATTGGTTAAATCTATTTAATATAGGTAAATGTATAAGATACGGTTTTTCCATAAAAAATATAAATCCAGTAGTTAAAAACGACATAATTGTCTTTTATAACAATGACCACAACAGCTTCAGTATTGTCACTACAACAAGCCCACAATCCTCTTTCCCTCATAGCCGCCGCAAATCCAGAATAAACACAGGCCTTCATAAAGGACAAAGGTCTATAAATGCCTAATTAACTCTTAAATGGATGGTCCGATTTGTACAAAAATACACGGGATACACGTATTGTGCAATATGGAGATTTAAAATTTGATGCTTGCAATGTTGCCAGATTTACGATTTTTCTTCAAACATTAGTCACTTTGGTTTTTTAACCCTTATGTTGCCAGCTGGGTACCCGTCATCATACATTTTATTGAACACTTTTTTCTAACAAATAATTCACTAGTAATATCCCAAATCCCCATGCCTTAATTACTTCTCCACAGATATAATATCAGCAGATTTATTTTCTTAGTTTAGTTATTTATTAGTACAGTGGAACCTCGATTATCCGTCTCTCTATTAACCGTCACCTCTGTTAACCGTCAGGGTCCATACATAAGTTATATTGACAACAGAAGTAAAAATTTAGTCATCAATTCATTATGTTTGAGCATTGCGATGAGCCAAACGAAATTCGTTGTAAGGTGCAAGTGAACTTGTCACCACCGCATTATTGTTCTTATTCAGGGCTCTGGATTAAATTATAATTAAAATAGGTAATGATAAATGATACCGTGCTTTTAGAGTTTCATTTTTAGAATCGCAAGTCGAAAATAAAATCGCAGAGCACAATAATTATTACAGTCAATATCTGTGTGTCAACATAATTCAATTTGATTCAAATTCAAACATTGCTTGTGTCAGTCGCATTGAGCAAAAAGTGTGATGTTCCGAGAACAACAATCAATGATTTAAAGAAAAATGCTGATGGAATTATATGCTTCGCAAATGGAATCGTTGGATGGCCGGATGAAACATAGTTAGACAATGAAAACAAAATGATGAAATGTTGAAATGGCAACAGAGGCGGACGAAACTGATTCCGAAGCTGACAGAGACTTTGATGTGGCGATGTTGATGATGTTATTGCAACTCACAAATATTTGCGTAAAGAAGTTAGAGAAGCTGCATCGCACATACAAAAATTCATCAAGTGGTATTCCCGGCAAGAAGAAGCAAACAAGGTAGATTTGATGATTTAACGTCGATTAAGAAATTTAGCCGTTGCAAAATGTGAAGTAACAATAAAACAAAGATTTCGAAATATTTTATATCAAATTGATTCGACTGTACTAACATAAATCCCTCTTATATTGTCAAAAAAAAACATACAAATACAATTTGAGAGTTATACTATAAATTTTTTTAATGTTCTGTTAACCGTCTTTTCGATTATCCGTCATACTCTTAATCCGGTGCCCTGGCGGATAATCGAGGTTCCACTGTATTAACAAACTTATGACTACATCATCCATCATCTGCAAATCTTAGATTCTTTATTTATTCTCAGCATATTTCAAATCCCATGTCGAGCCAATTGAGCTTCTTGAATATGCATTCTGAGGCCCCGGTGAATAATTTAGTTGATATTGCATCTCCATATTCACACATTCTTATTATTGCTGTTTAACTAACATATACATAGGAAAATTAAAGAGAGAGAGAGAGAGAGAGAGAGAGAGAGAGAGAGAGAGAGAGAGAGAGAGAGAGAGAGAGAGAGAGAGAGAGGAAGAGAGAGAGAGAGAAGGAGAGAGAGAGAGAGCGAGAGAGAGAGAGGAGAGAGAGATAGAGGAGAGAGATATAAAGAAGAGAAAGATAAAGGAGAGGGAGATAGAGGAGAAAAAGAAAGATGTGGGTTTACTGCAGAATGTTCAGATATCGTGAATAGAGAAAGTGACGAATTAAGCAATTGTACAACGTCTAAACAGAGAACGATATATTTTAAATACCATAAAAAAAGAAAATCGGAGTAGGCTGGTTACGAATCATAAATCTGAAATATGAACCACTAGGTGTAATTATTCTGTGGAAAATGGAAAGTACCTAAACCTTGTTTCTGAATCAAGAACTTCTGCCAGTGTTACAAAGTCTGCTTCGTGACACTATTTAGATCTACTGCGGACAAAGTAAAGATCACCTGAGTGGTCAGCAATGTTCTTGTAGGACAATGAACTTAAAAGAAGAAGAAAAACAGAATTTTGAACGTATTTTTATCTTCTGTATTGTCTCTGAATTTTTGTGTTTACGATTTGATTTTCTGAATATTTTATTATATATTTGGAGATTGAGTTTGGACTTTCATTTGACGGTGCTGTTTCCTTTGCTAATTATTATCTTTATAAACTATAGAATAGTTAGTTGCCAAATTAGTTTCGTACTGTTTAGTCGGAGTGAAATAAAGTTATTATTTATTTATAGTTATTACGCGCTATGTGTTGATAATATTAGTAAGGTTTTTTTGATAAAATCTATTGATTGTACTTTATGATACCATCTTAGCTAAATCAAATTTAAGGAATTTAAAAATATCTGCTATCATCACTTGTTTTTATTTGTTACAATGGAAATTGCAATTTTATGCAACCACAATTATAGTTAATATACTTATTAAAATAATAATATAAACTGTGTCCTCAAAACGTATGGAACAATTTCTTTTTTAGCTAAACGGAGCATTTTAAGAAATAATCCTAAAACACGTCGATTTTTAATTTTAGGGTGAATTACTTTCGAGTAATGACGTCACCGTAATTTTTTTTTAATGGAACACCCTCATTTTGTCTCAATTTTCGGATTACTCTAGCTGAGCTAATTCCAAAAATGTATCACATGTTGATTCAAATTGGTACAGGGTGGACAAAAATACAATAGTTTTGTGTGTGCTCATAAAGTAACGCGTTAGTTAAATTAACAATATCGAAAACACTTATTGTCTAGCGGAAAAAATATAAAAAAAATTTTTTCTTATCAATTTAAAAGAAACGTAGTAGGCTATGTTTCTGTTAACTGCCATTATTTGTTTAGTAATTTATTGATGTTCAGTTACAGTTTAGTACTACAATATTTTTAATAACTATTTAACTGGGAATAAGCCACAAAACAACAAACACGTTGAGATCTATTTTGTCCAAAACCAAACCTAACAATGAACAAGAAAGGACCAAGAATTGCATTTATAAAATACCTTGTGAATGCGATCAGTTTTATTTAGGTGAAACATCAAGGCCATTAAATGTTAGAATAAGTGAACATCAATCTTATATTAAAAATAGAGAATTTGATAGATCTCAAATATGTAAACACGCATGGGATAATGAACATAGGGTTCAATGGAATAATTCAAATGTAGTCCTAAAAGAAACGGATGGTAAAAAAAGAAAAATCAAAGAAGCGGCTCTAATTATGCTAAATGAGGCCAATTGTGTCGCAAATTCCTCGGTAGAATGTAGTAGGATCAGGTTACCAATATTGAAAGACGAAGTTATTAATAAGAAAATACCAGTATTAGTAAGTCAGTAAGATATAGAGGGTACATCATTTATGTTTTTTAAATAACGAAACATATAAAATCAGAATTTTGGTGTTTATTGAAGGTAAACTAAATGCACGAACAAATACTTACCATGTAGGGATAGTATTATGAGGTTTTTTCCTGGTTTTTCCCTCATAATTTACTTTGAAATCACTAACAGGAGAATTTTACTGTCATCATGTCATGTGTTTGTCTTTTTAAAGACGAATTACATGCTATGATTTTTTCTGACGGATATTCTCAAGTTAAAGTTGATTTCATGTAATCGAATGAACCATCTTATAAGTAAAGTCGTCCCAGGAGCGCAACTCAACAATATTGGCAATATCATTTTAAAGTCGTCTATTTTAAAATGCAAGATGTATGTCTGAATTGTCAATATAAATGAGTCAGATAAAATTAAATTATTAGAAGAATTTTTCACTATGTAACAAAAAACAAAATTTGTTTAATTTACTGTTTGTATTTTGAGAACGATTTCCGAAGTGGAAATTGAAACGTCAATAAAGGTATTTTTATCTTTAATTGTGGCTTATTCCCAGTTAAATAGTAATTAATTTAAAATGCCATAAGAAAATAGCTTCAGAACAATACAATATTTTTGGTACTTGTAAATGTTTTAATTATTGCTAAGATTTAATTTGAAGTAGAAATGGAGTTGTAAAGCAAAGAATTGAAACACTTATGATGATTGGGTATGGAGAGACAGATCGCGAACTCAGATTGAAGTGTGCAATTTGTTTAATGATAAATATCCAGAAAGATCTATAACGAGTTTACCAGTCAGTAAGATTAAAAAAAAAAGTTCGAGAAACTAGTACGGTTGAAAATGCACGGAAATCAGGTCGTCCCTCTGCAGATGCTGATACAGCATTAGATATTTTACTTAGTTTTGAAGAAGATGCGCACACTTCTGTGCGTAAAGTTAGTCGCAATATCGGTGTTAGCAAAATAACGGTACAAAAACTATTAAAGCTTGAAAAATTGCTTCCTTATAAAATCAAACTTGTGCAGGAATTAAACGAACATGATCCCGATAGAAGAATGCAATTTTGCGAAGTAATGATGGGTAACTGCCACCAAGACCCTCTCTTGGTACAAAACCTTATTTTTTCTGATGAGGGCACTTTCACGTTAAATGGCGAGGTTAACCGTCAGAATTGTAGATACTGGGCAAAAGAAAACCCCCACTGGATGCGTGAGCATCATACACAATACTCGCAAAAAAAATGTATGTGCTGCAATTGTCGAATCATCCGACCCTACTTTATCGAAGGTAATTTAAACGGGGCAACGTACCTTGAGTTTTAAAGGGGGTATGATAATTTGTTTCCCAGCACACGTAATCCTGGAGGTTTTGATGAAGGTTTGTGGTTGCAACAGGATGGTGCACCTCCATATTATGCTGTAGATTTTAGAAGGTACCTAGATGAATTTTTTCCGAACAAGTGGATTAATAGACGTGGACCTATTAAATGGCCAGCGAGGTCACCAGATTTCAATCCTTTGGATTACTTTATGTGGAGCCATCTGAAAAATGTTGTGTATTAAACGAAACCAGCAAATATTCAAGAATTACAAGAGGGAATTAGGACAGCAATAAACAGTATTTCTCAAGACACAATAAATAAGGTTCAACACGAATTTGTACAACGTTTGGGTTACTGTCAAATACCGCAAGGGCTGCAGTTCGGACGTTTATAAAGTCATGTATTTCATCATATTCTGTCCGCTAGACAATAAGTATTTTTGATAATATTATTAATTTAACTAACGCGATACTTTATGAATACACACAAAACTATTGTATTTTTGTTCACCCTGTACCAATTTATATCAACATGTGATACATTTTTGGAATCAGCTCAGCTAGAGTAATCCGAAAATTGAGACAAAATGGGGGTGTTCCATTAAAAAAAATGACGGTGACGTCATTACTCGAAAGTAATTCACCCTGTATATTAAAATATTATTTTAAAATACGGTAAATTAAAATTAAAAATCAACGTGTTTCAGGATTATTGCTCAAAATGCTCTGTTTAGCTAAAAAAGAATTTGTTCCATACTTTATGAACACAGTGTATAATATAATAATTAAGTGTATCAACCAATGATTATGTATCACCAAAGTGGTTTAGAATGATCTAGCGTCTTAAGCTACATTTAATTTTCTTCTAAATATTTTAAAACTGTTTTTTAGCATTTTATTCGGTGGAATTAGTTTTAAAACATTGTCATATAGAAAAGCTTCTACCTTCAAGGTCCTGGTCGTTAATTCTGTGAGGTTAATATGACCAAACATGGACTAAGTGCATCAGGCAATATCTTAATTGTCTCACGGTATGCGAGGCTCTAAAAAGCAATGTTATCCATTCGATAGCATCTTGTGGCACAAGCATGTGCCACAAACAAACAAAACTTCAATCACCAAAACTACCAATTCAACCTTCGAGAACTTTGGAAAGGGATCCAGTTAAATGCCATATTTTTTAAGACAAACAGAAGACTATCCAAACATCATATTAAAGCTGACTCTTAATTTCCAAATTTCCATGCCGTATACTATGACAATTTGTTTACAACATATTGTCGTGTCTGTTTCGCAGGTCCAGATCAAGATTTTAGGTTGTGAGAAATTAATAAACGAAATATTATTTAACATAAATTTTATCCATTACGAACAACCAAAGAACAAAATCGGAGGTATTTTGAGCTCTTTTCTTAGCTTTTGAAGCTATAACCCTGTCCATTCTTTGATTTTAACTGGTCAGGATCTCCTTTTCTTACTCCATTTTGTATTTATCTTATTTCTATTTTTTCTCTTCCGGCGTCTATTGTTGCTTTTGGATCTTGCATTGTAATTTCTATTATTCTGATAATTTTATTTGGTATATTACTCTCTGGTAAGTCTTGGATCATTTTTTTTTCTGTTTAGTTTGTCAAACGCCTGTTTAAAGTCTAGGAAAAGTATATGTGTTTCTCCGTCGTACTCGTATGTTTTTTTATCACTTGTTAGGTACGTAGTATATAACATATAGGTACGTTAATAATGAGACACCATCATGCGATCTACAAATCGATGTAAAAGACTTTGAAAAACAAAAAAAGGGGATTCAATTTGTTGAATTGATAACTCGCACTAAAAAAACAGAGAAATATGAACAACTGGTTCAATTTTTACATTAAACAAAAGGAAAAAAATAAAGAATAATTATCAATTTTCAATAACCAGTTTCTAGAATTACAGTTTTATTTTGTAAACATTTGAGTTTATGAAACACTTTTTTTATCGAGATAATAATCGGTTGTTGACAGAACAAAAGTATGTTCATGTAATCAATTAACGCAATACCAATAAAACAAGTTTATAAACCTTGTTCAATAACCTGGAGTAAATATAAAATTCTACAAATACAAGGTAGTGAAAATGCTAATACTGATAAAATGTCATTCTAAAAGTTTTTCTAGTTACGGCACAACCTAAAAAATTAGTATGTTGTTATATATGTATGTACGAATGTGAATAGTTTTCTGGTGTTTTGATGATTGTCATTTATATTCTTGTTTTTTTAATGCTCAAAATATTTCAGACTAATGTTTAAAATCTACATGCATTTAAAGTTAATCTTGTACTTATCTATGGTCTGTTTTTAAACCAGGAGGAGTAATTCAAATTTTCCGCGCCATAATGCTTGTTTGTAATTGGTCGAAGCGCAGGCAAGTTTACTCCACTAAATTATGACATATTGACACTAATGACATTTGTGAAATTTTAAAATTCAAAATTTATATCTACAATTTTCTGTATTTTCTGTATTATTTCTTACATCTTTAGATTTTTCGTTTGCATTTATATAAAAAACAGTTCTTTTCAGAACTATTTAGCGACATATTAGTGTTATTAAGATAATAATATGGATTCAATGTACTAGTACTAGTGGTAATTAGTCTTCTCCACCTTAACAACGCCGAGTAGATTTGGATCATTTATCATCAAATGAGAAATAATGTACTATAAACATGTACAAACATGAAAATTGATAATTCTGGAATAAAAATAACAGCCACGGTAGTAAAAATAAAACAGGCAGCAGGTTAGTTTTACAGAATAGTTATTATTAAAATCAAGACTTACTAAAGTAATGTGCTAATTTTAGGTATTGCGAATTCAACTATTTACAAGAATAGAATTTAGAACAATTAAAGAATATAAGCAGACTGGAGCAGTAAAATGTCCTAAAAATATTGAAGGTCGACCTTATATTCTTGCAACATAGGATGAAAGAGTGAAAACATCTATACGACAGATAGTACACAGCTTCTTTTTCAAGAATGAAATGCTCACTTTAGGTAAAATTTTAAGTGAAATTGACAACCGCTCAGATCTTCCAAAATATTTGTCGTTCATTATTATATAAATTCTTGAAGCAAATCAATTTGAAGTAAGTACAAATATTGGTATGTAAATATGGGTTAGCTACAATTATATAGCAAAATTAACTAAAACATTTTACAGATTTCATTTTTATAATCAGGTATATTATTGTTACTATTAAATATTAAGTTTTAAGTTTTTATTTGTATACTCTACTGGAATGTTGTCAAGTATTTTGGTTCAACAGATATAAGAACATGCAAAGGGAAGAAAAGGAAAAAAAGGATATTTTTACTTTACATATGCAGATTCAATGCAGCAAATATTACATAGCATAACTATAGATTGTTTATCTTACTTTATAGGATGATTGATTTATTGTGTATATTATGAATGTCTTACCATAGTTATTTTTTAGGGGAAATTATTCAAAGAATAGTTTATACATTGGGCTGCTGACCAAAAACAAAACTTTCTTGCTCAAATATCTGAAATAGATTCAGTTTTTGCTGAAAAAATAAATCAAGAAATTCAAAATGGTGTAGTTGTTCATTTGGACTTGGTGATATGCGATAATAGTATTTAATGTGATATTTTTCTAGCTGATATATATAATAGAGTTTACAGTGTTTATAAATTTATAAATGTATAATATTTATATCTAATTATCATAAGAAAAACGGCAACTATCTTTTAAATTTGTGTATACTTGTTAAGAAGCATTTTCATTTTGTTTTCATCACAATAAAAGAACATTAGTAATGTTGTGTTTTACTTTGATTGTATTGCTACAGTTGGTTTTGTTCTTCCTGTTGTAGATCATCACAAGAAAACTACAAAATTATACTAGAATGTAACATAATAGATTGAATTAGTTGATTATGTCACAGAAATCCAGTATTTTTAGTAAATTTTATTTATTGATAACAAATGGCACTGTCAAAATTAAACAAGAATCCAGTATTAAAGAAATTGCAAGTACACACTTATTTATACAAATTTATTGTTTTGCATTTTAGTGCTTCAAATAGATCCTTAAGATATTGATACATAAGTTAAATCTATCTAATGAGGTAACTGATTACCGTGCATGAAATGAAAAGTAGGACCACACTTATATTTGAACCAGAATTTATTCTGTGATATGAAACACGAAAAAGTCAATTCTAAAGCAGTGAATGGGAAGGAATATGTAAAACAAACTGGCTGCAGCAATTCAGGAGATTGGATTATTAAGCTTAAAAATAATGACCAAAGTCAAAGTTAATTCTTCTGGTAAGCAAAAAAAACCTAGATTCAAGATTAATCACACCAGAATAAGAATATGGTCTACGCAGTTTAAAAGAACAGTATTTCAGAAATCTTTAAACTCTCTCTAACTTTTTGATACATGCATTTGCATAGCTTTGTTCCATATAAGATCTATTTGCAAATTAAAAGACAACTTTCTGTGAAAAACCATACTTAGATCTGTAACATTATTGACTCTCTGGATCAAAATATTCTCTAAATTAAATACCATCGACTCAAAAGATCTATAAAACTGGATCACCCGATATTTAAATATATATACAGGGGACCAAATGTGAAAAACGTCCTTTTTTATTGTAATAATTGTAATATATATTGGAATTGAATTAAAAAAAAATATTATTAAAACATAAAGTTAGATTAGAATTGACGTGTAAGGTTGTCCGATATTGATTACTCGATTACCGCAAAGCCGAGATATACAACAAAAAAAGAAGATGTATTTGGTGACTTTTCTAGTAACTTTCTTGGGTATGAATCTGTCTTTTTGGTTTACTCTTCCTTGTTAAAAAACAGGGTATAGTGCATTTGAAGTAAATTCGGGCTACTTCTGAGAGTTTAAAGTTGAAAGTGAATAATTTTTAACGCCCAATTAAAAGCAAGAATCTCATTAAAATTAAGAAATTGCAACTCATTGCAAATAATCTGCAAACAAATAACGTGCATTATTAGATTTTAAAGCGAAAGCCATTGTCTTTTTTCCACTTTACATTTAATTAATATCTTATGAAATACCTACTTACACGTGACCAATTATCACAACTTTCGGATTATATTTCTGCAATTGTCTAGTCCAATAGTGTGACACTAAAACAAATATTTGGAATATTGTCTTATAAAGACATCTTTTGAAGTTTTGGAAATTTAAGAGAATTACAGACCATCTTTAGCTATGTATAAGTTGTTATTGCGAATAACAGTTAAAAGAATAGAAAGGAAATTAGGGACTTATCAACCAAGAGAACAGGCAGGATATCGAAAAAGTTACGGAACTAATGATCATCTACAAA
Organism: Diabrotica balteata; assembly: GCA_918026665.1. NCBI lineage: Eukaryota > Metazoa > Arthropoda > Insecta > Coleoptera > Chrysomelidae > Diabrotica > Diabrotica balteata. The sequence goes on along the minus strand of OU898283.1, from coordinate 79,117,631 downwards.
GCATAAAACTCTAGTAGTAAAGGGGGTGGAATATAGTCAACCTCTAGTGCTAATATCTATTGATTTTCACAAAGCCTTTGGCGCAGTTGAGCTAATCAAACTTATACAAGCACTTTAAAAATGCTAGTTAGATTATATGTTTACAATTATAACCACAAGCAACAACCACTGTCAAATTACATACTAATAGTCATCGAATAAAAGTTGAGCGGGGGGGGGTTAGACATGGAGACTCAATGTCACCAATTTTTTTTAATACGTTGATGGTATATGCTTTTAAGAATTAGGATTGGCTAACAAAGAGAAAACTGCAATATCTGGAACATGTCATGAGGGGCGAACGTTATTACTTGTTGCAATTAATAATGCAAGGAGGAATAGAGGGTAGAAGGAGTCGCGGAAGAAGACGCATCTCCTGGTTAAACAATTTGAGAGCTTGGTTTAACTGCACCTCTGCTGACTTCTTTAGAGCAGCGGTATCGAAAGTGCGAATTGCCATGATGGTTGCCAACCTTCTTATAGAAGATGGCACATGAAGAAACTTACGTTTCGCCGATGATCTAGTCAGGATCTAAGTCAGTAAGAAACACTTACGTCAAAAAAAACCTTGGCTACCAAACTGACAGTCACACGGAGAAAAATGAAACGATACATGTTTGAGACAAAATAAAAAACGAAGAGATCAGGATAAGAACCAAAGTGACTTATGTCTTAGAAAGGATAGCCAGACTGAAATGGAGATGAGCAGAACACATAGCTTGATTAACAGATGAAAAAAGATGTGAAAATGATCAAAGGAAGACAAGACAAGCATCTATCTAAATAAAAACTAGATAAGGGAGGCGCATGAGAGACCGGGTTGCAAACACGAGAATGAGGTCTTTGTTCAGCAAATGGGTTAGTGTTGTCTGATTTTCAGTTCGTCTGTGCGGTAAATTGTTGAACGAAATGTGTTTGTGTCTTGAATCGTAAAAAGTTTGGCAAAATTCAATATTTTTCTCAATGTATACATTTCTTTCAGGCCTTCCAGGTGCAAAAAATTTGAATTCTCTCGACACTCCCTCATCTGCAACATTATTATTTTTTGTTTTCTTTATCAAATAAAAACAAATTGTATAATATATATATATATATATATATATATATATATATATATATATATATATATATATAATATATATATATATATATATATATATATATATATATATATATATATATATATATAAGTAATGGCATGTCTCGCAAAACAGAACACCAAAAATGGTATATCAATGGAAGGCAACCGTATATACGTATTTCTGACTATTTGTTGTCTTCAGTACGGTGAAGTATATACTCAAGTTTACGTTTTTTCAGAAAACAAATTTTATACGCTCCCGAGGAAACTAAAGTTGTTTTCATTTGAAGATCCTTATTGTTTGGGAATCATCCCATTTTGGGTTTGGTTTTACAGTTTCTGGTGTGACTTAGCTATGTCCACTACTTTTCTCCATTTTTCTTTCTTTGATTGTCCTTTCTATAATTCTAATTTTCATACTTCATAAGTCTTCTTCCTCGTGTTGTCTTCATCTCCGTTTAGGTCTTCTTCGGGCTCTTTTACGTGGTGGTATCCATTCCTTGATAACTCTTAACAGATTGCGTTTCTCTGTTCTCATAACCAGTATAATTCTCATACCATCTAATTATTTTTGCTTTTTTGCTCTAACTACGTTCTCTTAAACCATACATTCTTATATTTCGTGATTCATCCATCGTCTTGCATTATCAACGTTTTCTCTCTTTTTTCCAGTATTTTTCTAATAATCCACCTGTCAAAAAACCTCAGTTGCTAGTCTGTGCACAGTCTTCTCTTGTGGTTAATTTAAATTTTTATGAAGCATAAAGTCATATGGTCATTTTGTGGATTTTCATTTTTGTGTTTTGGCTTATGTTCTCATCTTTAAATATTGTTTTTATTTCTGTAGAACGCTTTATTTTCCGCTTGATTTTTTTTTCGTATCTATACTTTTATTTCTTCTGTTGGCTAAGTACTCCCAAATATTTAAATATTTCAACCTCTTCGAAGCGATATGCATATATTATTAGTTCTGTCATCTGTGTCTTCGCAGTTTGGCTTCGTTTTCTATTTCTTGGAAGTTTTTATTTAATGCCATTTGATCTATTGCTACTATGGTTATATCGTCCGCATAATCTATTATTTGTACTGCATTATTGTTTATAGTTTCTGCATTTGACAGCGTTTTTGTTATGTTTTTTATATATTTAACTTACTTTTAAATGCTATTTTGCTATTTTCAGTTTCAGCTCTTTTTCCATCATTTTTTGTATGTCTTCTCTTAGTCTCTCCTCATCTTATAGGTCTACCTCAACTCCTGTTATGATTAATTTATTGCGTATATTTTCTTCATATATCTTTTCTATATTTATTCTTCATGAGTGTTATTGTTTGAAAATACCATAATACCACATTAAAATATCTTCAACTTCTTAAATTCGGCATCAGTCACAGCACACGCCTCTATGCTGTCGTATAAAATGCTTAGCATATAACAAAGAAAAACTCAAATTCGTTAGCTGTTTTCAACTTAACTCAAAACTAGTTTTACTCTAATAAAAAATGATCTGGCTAACTCTATCTATTTTTACACGAATCTCTTTCACATTATTTCAGTTTCTTTTAAGCTAACAATCCAGTAATTTAAATGATTTAACCCGTTCTGCAATGCGGAACGTGAGCCTTCGAGACCACATAACAAACCAACAAATCAGGCAAAGATCAGGAGTTCAAGACGTCATCGAAAGAACCACGACGTTTAAGTGGAACTGGGCAGGGTACTTAGCCAGAACACAAGATGGACGGTGTACAAGACGTATTATGGAATGGAGACCCAGCAACTATAAAAGAAGCCGAGGACGACCACCGACTAGATGGACCGACGATATAAAACGTGTAGCGGGAAACTGGCTACAAGCGGCCCAGTGTAGAGAACACTGGAAATAATTGAGCAAGGCCTATGTCCAGCAGTGGACGCGATTTGCTGATTGATGATGATGAACCCGTTCTATATATTGAAAATTCGCGAATGTGTTATCCCTGTACCAGCTTGTAGAGAAATAAGCAGAAACCTACTTGAAGGATGATGACGAGGAAATAATATTGAGTAGGAACAGGAGCATAACGAAGTGAAAGAATGGGCAAATGTATAGAGGAAGGTCTGGCCGAAGGTAATAATTCCAAATACCGCAGTGCGGTACGATAAAACGTGCGGTGAAAGGAACAACAACCTTTAGAAAATTTGCCACCTCCTTCTCATAAAAAAAGATATTGTCAATTAAAGTAAATTAATTACCAACCAATGTACAGAAATGGTTAATCTCGTCCTATATTAGAATATATATACTACAATTATATGGAGGGTGTTTCTTATCATTTGGAATATCTCTTACCCAAGCACTTGTAAACACATAAAGTAAAGTATGATCAATAACGACTTTCGATTTAGTTATTCCATATTAATCATCAATATACGTAGCTGTTTTTTCTCAAGAGTTTTTAAACATGACATTTTTTGAATACGTCTATTCTAAAGGTTAAGATGCATTAGAAGAACAGCAACATTATCATTTTCTTGATACAAAACTTGTAGCCAGTCACATTGTGGTTTACAAATGACAATCAAGTTTATCGTAATACAGCTGCTATTAATATTATTTTAAGGCAAGTTTATGTAAACCGTTTGTACTCAATCTCAATCGAAAAAGGTGTACGACAAGGTTGTATTCTGTCACCCCTCCTTTTTAATCTTTACTCTGAAACGATTTTCGATAGAGTCTTAAATGACACTGAAGATGGAATCAAAATCAACGGACAGACTATTAGTAATCTTCGCTACTAGATTGAATAAACACTAAAGGAGAACGACTGGGCTTACAGATTAATTTAGACAAGACGAAGTTTATGGTGGTTAGTAGAACACGAAATATGGAATTAAATATAAGAGTAAACAATAAAAACATCCAAAAGGTCCCAAAGTTCAGATATCTCGGTAGTTCGATAACTGAAGATCTAGATCCAGACATAGAGATACATAGCAGGATTGAGCAAGCTAGAACAGCATTTAATCATATAAAAACCTTGCTAAGCAACAGCAGCCTTAAGTTAACGCTTCGATATCGCTTTGTTACATTTACTCCATACTGCTGTATGGTGTAGAAACCTGAACCATAAATGCCAATGTAATGAACCGATTGAAGGCCTTTGAAATATGGGTATTTGAAAGACTACTTAAAATTTTCTGGACATATCACACAATAAATGTGGAAGTATTAAATCGAATGGACAGAGAACGAGAATTGCTGCCAATAATACAAAAAAGAAAAACTGCTTATCTGGTTCATATATTTCGAAACATGGACGTTAAGAGTACCTTCCAATTATAAGTTGGAGGCCTTTGAAATGTGGACGTTGGGAAGAATGTTCCACATACCATGGAAAGATAGGGTGAGAAACAAGGAAGTCTTCAGAAAGGCAAATATTGAGAGAGAACTACTCAATTTGATCAAGGTACGAAAAATTGGATACCTCGGTCATATTCTGAGAGGAAAAAAATACGCAATCTCTCAACTAATCATCCAGGGAAAGATTGAAGGCAAAAGAGGGGTAGGTCGCAAACAAATGTCGTGGCTACGAAACATAAAAAATTAGGCAGGCATAAATAACACTGGCAATGTCAAGATATTTCGAAATTCCAAGTACCAGTTCTGAAAGCTTATTATGGAAGGAAATATAGAAAACGGGGCATCGGAAGAAAGAAATACTCATTGCTTAAAAACATAAGGGATTGGACGAACCTCGATGCCCATGCACTCTTTAGAGCCACACAAGATCGAAATAAGTATGGCAGAATTGTCATCAACATCAACTAATTTGATAGGGCACCTTAAGAAGAAGAAGTTAGTACTTTTGTGGCTTTTTAATTGGAAAATACTCCTTTTAAACCCTTCAAAAATTAAAAAAAGTACTTTCTGTTATTTTGCTTTTAAGTATATTTTGTCGATATTTTGCTTTTGCTTTGCTTTTTTTAGAGAGGCATACAATATTCAGTTTAACACGGTATAAAGAGAAAAGATTGACTAAAAAAATCTAAAAACTCTATTTCCAATTAAATAAGTTTAATTCATGGAGTCGATGATGGCGGCGGTGGGTCATTAAACTCGTATCGAGATATATTTATAATAGGTAACTATTATGTTTTGTTAGAATTCAAGCTCAATTATATTAAACATTTCAATATGGTCGTAACTCCTTATTGTTATATTCAGAAATGATTTCTATTGTTTCATGTAGTCAATGAAATTTATTACAATGCGAACCTTGACCTAGCGTTTTATAAGCATTATATTTAAACTCTTACTTTAGTTGGTAGATAAAATGCATTCAAACTTATGGTACTGAAAGAGCATCCTGTTCATTAGACACAAGATTTTTATTTTATAAAGCAAACAAATTTATAATATTAAATTTATTGCACACCCTGTATATTAAACAGTATCAGAAATTTTAAAAATGACTACAAAAGGAGAAGGTCGATATATAAACACATATAAATATTCACAAATGTCAAAATGGGTTCGATGGACACTTAGATCTTTTCTTCTTCTTTAAATGCCATTTCCTGTTGGAGGTTGGAGGATGCCATCATCGCTGTGTTTAGTTAGTTTGCAGCAGCTCAAAAAAGTTTCCTTCCTACACCTATATTTTCCTGTATCATCTAAGCATCTCATACCCATGCTACTCAGTATCTAGCAGCGGCGATAGAATACTGCTAGGGTTCTCCCTGCCTGTCGTAAAAGGTAACAGGAATGAGAGGTGTCACTAGTCTGCGCTCCTACTGAGACCATTCTTCTCTCATTTGATTTCACCAAAGTGAGGTTGAACGAACTGCAAACTCTACACACCCTTCCCCTGTCAAAAACATGAGTTTTCGGATTCCTCAGCAGCACCCTGACAAACGTGCTCGTTTGGGACCATACTTCTATCTGCGTTTACCTTTCCGCTTGTAGTTGGGATAGTAGACGGGTGCAGCATTAGAGAAACTACGCGGAGGGTAAAGCCGCTGGCTTCAGCAGTAACGAGAGACTCTTAAATGGTGTCGGACTCGTAGAGGCACTGAATTCGCTTACGGTTATAATATCGAAAGCCCAGGAGGACTAGAGTCATGTTTTTATGCCTTTTTGAAAGAGGGGTAACACAAAGGTACGTCATGTTCCTTAGTACATGTCCCATATGTTGTAACTTTTTTATTCTTAGTATATTTTACATAACATAAACTATGAGTAATTGGAATGAAAGGATCTTATTCGCAGTCGGCTATACAAGGTGTCCAATATTATGGCTAAAACGAAATGTGCTATGTTAAGATCACTCCGTCACCTAGCAAGTCTTCAATCAAGGGGACAAAAAAACTTACCGCCATGAATGGAAAGATCAGAAAGTCGAAAAATGAAGTCGGAGGGTGGAGGCGCCATACATAGTACCATAAGCAATGGAAGAGAATCTTATAGGAGACCAAGATTCTACACACTACATTTTACTAACTGTTACGAGTAAGATATTAGTTTAAAATATTTATTTATCTCCCGTCTGTTTTTATGCATTTATGCTACCTTAATTATTTTTCTAACACCAGATTTCACTCTTCCAATTTTTCATTTCATGTTGTTCTTTAAATACGTATCATCTAGCTCTCACTCCTAATTCCAACATAAGATCTTTTTACAGAGAACTGTAAAATGTCATGTTCAATTTTAGAATTTTATTTCTTGCTTTTTTTTAGTGATTTATATTTCTACTGTGTGATTACTGTTAGGTACGTTTATTTTTTAACCATTTTCAGTTTTATGCCTCGCAAGTTTATGTTTGTAAATTAGTTTAATAATATTTTAGTTTAATAAGTTTAATAAATTACTAGTTTAATATTAATATTACCTTCTAATATTCATATATTTGATATTTTTAATACTAATCTTTATCCTATTATAGTATTCATAAAACTGTTGATAGTAATTAAGTTCATTAGAACTATAATTAATGTCATCATCAATGGCGTTACAACTCTTTGTCGCGTTTTCTATTGCCTTCCATTTTTGTCGGTCCTGTGTCTTTATTTCTTATTATGTTACTTCCATTTTTACCAGATCCTCTCTGACGGCATATTTTTACCTATTTCTAGCATGTTCTACAGATCTTCTCCCACCTGGTCTTACCCAAAACATTTGTTTATAAGCTAATTGTCATTAGTGCCATAATCAATGTGTTTCCGAACATTTTATAGTTTTAATAGTTTTACGCTTATTATTATCTCATGATGTTTATCTAGTAATATTTAAATATATATATATATATATATATATATATATATATAATATAATTTACTATATACTTTAAAGGTTTTCCCAAAACCTGATCTGCATCTGCTGAACTTTTGCTCCCCATAATCAGAGAGGTATGGGAAACAAATTTTGTCACATTTTTCTTCGTTGTTTCATTAAATATTATCTCTGGAGTCATACATGGTTTATGTTGTTTTTATAATACGAAGTTATATCTTCTTGTGAATCCGTGCACATCTACTTTGAAGCTAACTCCAAGTGCTCTATGCTTTCCCCAATTATTGTAGGTTCGTTCTATATATTTTTTTGGGCTTTACTAAATTTTTCATTGTGGTTGTCAGAACTTATTAGGTTTTTTATCGTGTTGTTTAGTATTTCCGTTGTAATATTTCTTAAAACTTTATATTGTGCTACTACGAGATTGCGATCTGACTTCACGGCTATTTTTGGTAAGTTCTTACCCCACAAATGCTGTTTCTATATTTTTTTGTACTACGATATAGTCAATTTGATCTATCTCGAACTAGTAGGTATTCTTGTATAACTTAATTAAATAAAGGTATAGCAAAGGTGTTCGCAGTGATTGCATCTATAGGCGGACTATATTCAAAAGTACTACGAAACTTGATAGAAAATGATACTAAAGACAAACAACCCGAAGAACAAGCGGGATTTAGGGCCGGACGCTTCACTATGGATAATATTTTCACATTAAAAATTGCAATGAAAAAACGAGTGTAGAGAAATAGAGAAACCCATATAGCTTTAATAGATTTGGAAAAAGCATATGACATTGTACCGATCCCCCAACTATGGATACTTGAAACTTGGAACTTGAAAATAAACCCAATTCTTATTAACGCCACTCAAAAATACTACGAACAAAACTTTGCAAGAACTAAAATGAGACAAGAAATCACCTCTCCTTTTCAAACAACAAAGGGACTAAGACAAGGCTGCTTTCTGTCACCCACTTTATTTAAAATCTGTTTGGACAGATCCTTAGTGAAGTGGGTAAAAAAATATAGAAACATGGGAATAACGGTGGAAGAAAACACGTTATATACAATTTTCTTTGTGGGTAACCAGGTAGTAATTGCCGAAGACAGCTACGATCTTAGCTATATGGTAAGAAAACTGCAAGAAGAATATGAGGTGGCAGGTCTAAACATGAATATGACAAAATGTGAATATCAGTGGGAACAGATGAAATAGATGACCTAGTCTTGGAAGACGACAAAATCAAAGGCGTAGAATCCTGCAAATATTTAGGGGTCATTTTCAACAAAAAGGGAAACAATTCGACGAGATACCAAAAAACACATTTACGGTAGTATAGTCCAAAGTATTACACTTCATGGTTCGGAAGTATGGGACATCACCAAAGCTAATAGAAACAAACTTATGACGACAGAAATCGATTATCTGAGACGAAGCTGCGGTAGATCTAAACTAGAGAGAGTTAGGAACGAACAAATAAGAAACGAAATAAAAATGGAGCGAAATATCAATGATGACATAGAAAGAAAAAAGGCAAGAAACCACAAAAACTGAAACCTAACAAAACAGTATAATTTTCCAAAAACCTAACAAAAGAAAAATATACTAAAAGATTTAATAAACTCCTGTTTCCACAAATTTAGTTGACCAACAGATCCGGAAACATCAAGAACTAAATAAACAGTAAGGAAAGAATGGAAACGACTATGTCCAGCAAAATAATTGGAAAAACGCTAATGAATACAGAAATTTTAAAAATCTTAAGTGACCATACTGAAAAATATTAAATAAATGAAATTTGTAAATAATTTGGTATTGTGCTAACAAAATATTGAAAGAGCAAATTGACATAGTAGATAAAGGAAAAATAGTGAGATAAATATCCGACGGATAGCTGAAGAACTATTTAATCGATTAAAAAATGGGCAAAATGACATACTAATATAAAAGATAAACTATAACACTTAAAGAAACGTTTAAAAATGATTATTTTATTTTGGTCGTCGTGAAAACAAACAGACGTATACCTATGTAGATATAATTAATACATAGCCATACAATAAGTCGGCAAAAGGTAGTCATGAGGAGAAAAAAAAGGCAACCAAATTGGAAACCTTCTTTGAAGGTTACAAATTAACATGGTAAATTAAACTTTAGATACTGTCGTATGTATATTTCTTATTTCTGTTAAACAATTCCAATAACAATAGTCAGTCATTCTCGCAGATTGTGCATCCAGAAAATTCTACGGTATTCTACACTTCTTTGACTGTGTTTTACCATGTCTATAAGATGAATTTTTTCATATTTACATTAAGGCAACTAGGTCTTAGGAACTTTCTAGCTTGATAAAATATATTAATTTTCGTTTTCTATTCTCTCAGAAAATTCCAGTTGTTTCATTGTTAGGAGCAACTCAGCATTGTTATAAGTCTAAGGACAAGAAGATATATTCCTAGTGTTGATAACAGTTTCTTCACTATTTCTAGGCCTCATTTCGTTTGCGCGATTCCAGACGTATCTGTGGTTCATTAAGGTCCCAAGATATTTATAATACCGAACTATTCAATAGTCTTTCTATTCTATATCTATGTGTATATTCTGTAATATATATATATATATATATATATATATATATATATATATATATATATATATATATTATAAATATACCCATTTTTATTTTTTTTACATTTTTGCATTTTATCATTTTTTTACTATTTTGTGTACTTTGTTCACCAGTCTCTGCTGCTTTTCCACAATGTTTGCGATTAAAACAGTGCGGCAATCGTAGCCTGGTCATTTCATTAACTATTCCCGCCAATTCATCTTCTAAGAATTTCCGAAAGTCTAGGAAGATTGATTATTCTGATACAGAAATTATCTGTAGCATAATTATAATTAATTATCTATTTTACAGTCACTGATTCATGATTCATTGATTATTCTGATACAGAAATTATATCTAATGTTTAGTGACTGTAAAATATCATAACAGTTTTTTTATGCTTGTCGTCATTGAAAGCTTAATTATGAGTCAAAACTCCTCCCCCGATTTTTTAGCCACGGAATGTGGTGGACGATTCACAGAAATTTTTTGAGTATTTGGTATATAACTTATCAGTCGCTAATCATTGTAAAATACTTGTATCTTTATAAACTCGAACTATCTTAACGATGAAGGCTAAACGAAGGATAAACCATTCGGGTGGGATAATTCCAGTCAAGTGTATGTTGTTCAAGGAAAAATAGAGGGTAGGAGAAGCATAGGAAGAAGCCGCGTTTCTTGATTGAAGAACCTGAGAGAGTGGTTTGGTTGCAGCTCAATTCAATTGTTCAAAGCAGCTGCCTCGAAGGTCAGAATAGCCATGATCATTGCCAACCTCCGTCGCAAAGATGGCACTTAAAGAAGAAGATATGTTGTTAAGCAGTTCAAGTAAAATTTGTATTTCATTTTTATTAAGCAATTTTAAAGAGTTTACAGTGTATCACATCTATTCTTGGTCCTTTACCAGGGTTTTGTTTTGAATCGTATGTTTATTTTCTACTTCTTTTTGTTTCACTAATTTGTAACCTCTTTCTTTTCATACCGGTCTAAAACTGTGAGCCTGGGTTCCCCTCCACACAACACAGGACATACCGGGTAGGTAAGTTACCATCGCCACGTTTCAATAACTAGTAGAAAACGTCCTATAGATATGTCTTAGGAAAGGTGTAACATCATGCTCAAGAAATGTATTATACAGAGGGAACATATTACCTACATGATGACTCAGATAGATAGTGAACTGTTTGGGACTATGGCCCTGGCACGAAATTATAGCAGCTTTTACATAACTTACTGTATACTTAAGTATATCAGGGAAAAATAGAATACCTATCACGCATTAATGCAAAGCTTATATATAGTGGATCTACTGAAGTTACAAAGACTTGTATATTAGATAACGAAAGACTTAAAATAAGCGACTTGGCTAAAGTAAAATCGGTATAGAACTGACTTCCAAAATAGATCATATCCTTTATTTTTCGTTGCATTAATAGAAGTCACGACCTTTTTTTCCGGGTATTATATTACATATTCAAAATACTGGTTCAGTTACTGGACTTGTTTTAATTGATTTTACGATGTCTGTATCTTTCTTTATTTTAATTAGCATGGTTTCATTAAGTATTCTGCTTATTTAACTAATGTACGTTATTCCTTTGTAACACTATATTTCAAAAGCTTCTAATTTTTCAAACATCACATGTCTTGTAGCTCCCATGAAAGCTTTAGAGCAGCATAGAAAATATATACCCCTTCAGTATTTTCATATTTAGATCCAGCTTTATATCGCCTATGCAAAAATTTTTTTATTTTCAAAGAAAAACTGCCACCAAACTTATATTCTGCCATCAACAATTTGATCTGTTTATTTAGTTTTTATGATGTTATTATACCCTGCACAAGTACTTAAACTCACTGAGTCCATAGAGAGTAGTTACGAGAAAAAACGAATTAAGGGTGTGGTTTGGTTAAGATTTTTAAAATCTCTTGAAACAATAATTTAATAAAGGTAATCGCATCTGTACTGTAGAACAGGAGGTTATCTGTCACCTTAAATGGTAAGAAGAGCAGATGGAGAAACAAAAAAAACCAATGCACCAATGCCGTTTATTATTTATACCAGCGATCAGCCCACCCCTGCCTACTCAACACTCTTCCTATATACAGACGATCTGGCCATTGCTGTTCAAGACAATACTGTATTTAAAGTAGAGACCAAGCTAAAAGCGTTTTTTCACTACATCCAAATTCTATGACAAGAACTTTGTAAAACCCAATCCCAATAAGTCTCAAATTTGCCCTTTTTACCTGGACGCAACTGAAAACAAGAACGTAAACAGTGAAGTAAAAGTATCGTGGAACACACACCCAGTGGGGTCAATGGAGCGCAAACCCTAAATTTATCAAAAAAACAGCACAATCCAACAACACTCAGCAGGAAAATATGCATGCCCAATGTAAAGCAGATTAGTATATACAAGACAGTTAGATTAGACAGTAGCCTTAAACAAAACAAGCCGAATAATTTCAGGGTGCGTAAAACCTAAACATCTTCTCCTACAAATACGCTGAAAGGCCACAGAACACATTGAAAGATTCAAATGATAGAAATCCACTATATGGAGTACCACTATATAAACAATCTAATCCAAGATCAAGAAAATATTTCCTAAAGACAATCCCACTAGAGCCATCTACTGGCTATGCCAAGATAATTCTGGTGGTACACGGCTTAAATGGCAAACATGAAAATCACTGAATAGTACAAGAAGAGGTATAGACCCTGTCAAGAAAAATAAAATGAGGTGGGGTAGGATCGACATTGTATCATGCCAGCAAAAATGCCATTGACGTCGCCCATTATTGGGCGGAGAAACTTTAAACGTTTGGATCCGAACGAAAAAGTAAAAGTAATTTCTTGAGGTTTACATTTAGTCTATACTCGTCACATGCTATTACCAATTGGTCTAATAGATAATGTAAGTCATTGTCGCTGTTGCTACATTGTCGCCGTTTTTAAGATGTGGCTTTACAAAAGAATATCCTTGGAATATCTTACGTAGACAGAGTCACGAATGACTAAGTTTTGCGCTTTAGGTGAGGGTGTAGGTTTAAAAGGCGATGAATGTCATGGCTGCGCAATCTCAGAGAGTGATTTAATTGCTCATCTAAGCAGCTTTTAGCACAACAGTGAACAAAGTTCATGATGATCGCCAACCTTCGAAAGAAGACGGCATCTTAAGAAGAAAAACTTGCTACTTGTCAGTAGTACCGTTTCACATGAGTATCGCAGGTTAGGAATACTGTTGGGACATTACCAGATACCAATAAGTAGTATATTTTTGACTAATATTTGCAAATTTCAGGTCTAACATTCTGTTGTATCTAACTTTATGTTTTTTCGGTAAATGTTATTTCTATTTACTCGTTATGTCCATAACAACCAATTTCTGCTTTAGGGTGTTTTAGTTTCCTTACTCAGTTTTTAAATAGTTTGCCAACTAGTTGTAGGTAGGTATGTATAGTTAGATAAGAATTATTCGATATTTATTTCCGTCCTGTTCTTTCCAAATATAGAAACTCCTTTTAGTAAGTTTAAATCAGTTTTATTTATCGCCAGTTGTATACAAAATTTTAGTATTTGATCAATTTCTTCGTTTTTTTCTCCCAATAAAATTTGTAAATGTAGGAAAAAATCTTAATATATTATCAAATAAAATATCAAAAATAAATAAATCTGACTATTTAGTTAGTTTGGTATCGATTTACTTAAAAAACATGTCATTGTCACTATATAGTAGTATCAGAATAATTTATCTTCTATATTTAAAAAAATTAACGTCTAGTGCTTCCGTTTACAAACCTTTACCTTTTAAAAATAAACTGTTTAAATAAATTGTTAAGAATTATATCTTTCTTATCTTTCTAGATAGTTGTTTAATATAAGATTGAAACAACATACTTCTCACCAAATTTGATATCTTAATATGTACTGTAATATGTACAAAAAAAATATATTTAATAATTTGTATAATAAATTTTAAACATATATTTAGCTTAAATCATGTTTAAGTTTAAATCATGTATTTAGCTTAAATCGATTTAATAATACCCACAAATTATAATTTAAGTTCAAAATTGTAACTATTTTTTGCGCTAAATTATTATGATCTTTATTTTTTTCTTTTTCTCAAAAAATTTTAAACAGAAAAAATGAAATTTTTTTTTTATAAAATCCAGGACCCGTTTTAACATCACTGTAATCATCGTATTAATACATGAGACACTAAATGATGTCTAATTTTAAAAAAAGTGGAAAAGTCGCTGCCATAAGAAATGTCTCAAACTACATAATTACTATTAAAATTAATAATTGTGTAGAGAAAGATCTAAATCAAAAATTAAAAATCCAAAAGACAGTAGAGAAGCGAACCGAAATCTGGAAGTATTGATACGATTGATGCCAAATATGGGAGGCCCAGGAAGCACCAAAAGAAAGGTGCTAGATGAAGTTTTCCAGTCAGTAGTAACCTACGCTGCCCCTGTGTAGTGTAGTGTACTAAACACTGCGAAATACGCTAAGCTGATGGAGACTTCGCAAAGGCGAATGCTCCTCAGGGTGTCTAGTGCATATAGGACAGTCTCGAATAGGCTGTTCGATCGTTTTATTATGTTAAAGAGTGAGCGAAGATGTATGCGAGGAGGATGGATGTAAATATACATGAGAATGAGAGAGAAAGAACGATAGTAGAGTGGCACAGAGAATGAGCGAATGATAGTGGAAAGGCAAGGTGGACGAAGGAGCTTATTTCCGATCTGAGACCATGGTGGGAATGTAATTTGAAACTAGACTACATCCTGACGCAGTTTCTGATCGGACAAGGTAGTTTTGGCACCTTCAAAAATAGAATAGGCAAATCTGGTCCGGCAGACTGTAGTGTTTGTGCGGTACCGGATGCTCCCGCCCACATTTTTAACTGCCAGAGATGGGCAAATGAGATGGGAGATTTCGAGAGAGAAATGGGTTATAGACTGGATGAAAAAATCATTGTAAACATAATGTTGAGAGGAGAGAAAGAATGAGGAGAAGTACACTGTCTGATTTCCGGAGTGATGAAGAAAAAGTAGCAGGAGGACAGAGGAGGAAATTAAGCCAGGGATCTAAAAATTTATATTTAATGTTATTTATTAGTTTATAGCCTAACGTCCAAACATTTTCTGATTTACGGTTTTATGGTTATATGTAAATTTTTAGTTTTTGATTTTAGTTGTTTATTGAGTGGCAAGACCACCTCTCTGGAACGGTGGTTAAGGTTTTAGCCGGAACAAGGTTAATCCGGCACTACCCTGAGGTTTGTTGGCTTAGTATCCCCCTCGGCCGAAAGATACCAGAGTGTCTTGTTTAGTGACGTAGAGGTCCAAAAAAGATTTCCCCCGCCGTTGCTGGTCAGAATTAAATGGATACTTCCACTTTTCTTTAATTTAGACTCTATTTAGTTTCTCCTGTTTTATAAATCTGATTATAACAGTCATGTCAAAACGCTTTTGGATATTATTAAACACATACTGTTTTTGCAATTTGCAGTTTAACTTAGAGAGATTCTTTTCATTATGCGAAAAAATTCAAACTATATTTATTATACTTGATAAAGAATATGATATATATAATACATCAAGATGTTTTATGGTGGATCATAAATCAGATTGACTTCCGGTAAAAATTTCAGAGCACTATATACTCGAAAAAATAAATTTCAAAACATAAACATACCTTTGGATGATGATACAACGTTATATACATTGTTATTTGCGGACATCAAATTATTTTAGCACCAAATATAAACGTTCTAAAAGGTACGCAAGATGGTAGAGGAATTAGCAAGTGGTTATGAGATTACACACGGATCTGTGTTTAAATACCTGTACAATGAACAATCTAGACAGAAAGATGAACGAAAAGAGAGCAATACCAATGTTAAATGGAATCATATGGAAAATAACCATAAACAATGAGACTAAAAAGCAAATTTAAAATACTATAATTATGGACATAATAATGTATAGCTGCAAAGTAAGGCCATTAGAAAAACGGACAGAAAACAGACTAAAAACCACAGAATTGGACTATTAGAGACGATTAGTGGCAAAATTAAGACAAGAAATGACCACAAATAAAAAAGTCACAGAAATTATGAAGGTATTCATGACACCAGAGACGAAATACAAACCAAACAGTTAATGTGATACGGATATGTACAAAGAATGCCCAATCACAGAATCCCACAAAACGTATTAGAGTGATATCCAAAGGAGAGGAGGAATACGGAAAAGTTGGAGAGAAGGTATTGAGAAAGAGACAAGAAACTGGCCTGGAAAATGACATGTGTAAAAACAGAGAGGAATGGAGATTCGTAATCGCAAGATATTATCATTACGTTTTAGCTCTATATATATATATATATATATATATAGATATATATATATTATATATATATATATATATATATATATATATATATATATATATATTGTTTGTTATTTCCTGACAGTGCTAAAACATTTCGGCTATTTGCTATTTTTAATAAGCACTATTTACAATTATTTAAACATTACACAATACACAATCTGCACTTTTTGATAGTTTAGTATGGAATGCAAAATTGGTATCTGAACCAAAATACATCTAGCAGGTACTTAAAAATACGATTGGTTCATGGTCGTTCATTTGTATATTTGTATTTGGTGGCATATAGTATTGGCTCAAACAACAGGAATGTTCCAAGAATATATTTAGTTTAGATTTAGTTAAATCAGGTTGATATAATACCATAAAGGAAAATAAATGGGTTATTTTCCCCAATTTCCCATAAAACACCAAACCCTCGTGGTGACCTGTCGAGTTTGTATTACAGGATTTGTTTGGTAGCTGGCTCTTATGGGGGTGAAAATTATACACCTTTTATTAATCAACTAACACTTTTTAGAATTTACAACTAACAACACTATATTACTTTGACTTTGCTCTTATATCTTGTGTAGCATGGCTGTGTGTGTGTGTGTGTGAGAGAGAGGGGGGAGAGAACAATGTCTTTAGCGACTTAAAAACATGAAATACTGAATACGACTGACTGAGTGCGGATGCGAGCTGGATAGGACAAAGGGAAAAAGTGGTGTGTGGGCTAGATAGAGAGGTATCAAATAATGCTGACTACAATACTATAGAAGGTTATGGACGATACTTACAGATTTATCTGTTAAAAATACCTACCAGGAGCTATCTAAATCTAAACTTATCAGGACCTATCAGCACTTAACTAAACTTATGAGAAATTTGAGCTTAGACAATATTCGAAGAATAAATTTCCAAACGCAAAAAATAACCAATTGGTCCAGTTGAAAAACCAATTATTTATATAAATAAATCCTCATTTAAGTAAAACAATAATATAAATTTATTTCGGTTTTTTATAGTACTATTGACCATGTATTTATGTATAGTGAAATAAGTGGTAGAGGTGGGATGCATAGTGCACACTTGATTAACAGAACCAATAAACAATTAAGAAGGCTGGTGAGCCTGGTGAGAGAGAACTTATCGGTTAAGGTGAAAGACAAAAGCAAGGATTTAAAAACAATAATTGTATATGGCCCAAATTATGAGGAGTCGGCTTTTAATAAGGACAAATTCTGAGAGGAATTAGCATTGGTCATAAAACAAGCAAAAGGAAATCTGTAATATAATATATAGCTGACTTGAATAGCAGAATATGTGCAAGTAACCAGGAATATACAAGAAAAGATCGAGAAACAGCACGAAACAATATTGGCATAAGAATGCTAGACTTCTGTGTGATGCACAATTTAGTAATAACTAATATATTTTTTGTAGACAAAAATATGCACAAGTATGGTTCCAAAAATAGAAAGTAACTACTATTTAGTAGTAATAAAAATAAAACAAAACATGTCAGATAATAACATCATAGAACAACTATGGAATTACTGTAATAAGAGACTATAATAAATATAGCGACAGAAGTATATAAAAGAAGTAAGAACAGCAATAAAAGAAAGCAAAGTGCATGGTGGAATGAAGAAATAAAACAACTAATTAAAAGTAAGAAAATTGCTTGGAAAATAAAACTCCAGAAAACTATGAAGAATATACAAAATACAGAACATTAGTAAAAGAAAAAGAGGACAAATGGGCATAATTTAGAAAAAAGATGGAAACACATTAAAGTGAATTAAAAACTGGTCTATAGAGTCTTAAAATCAATAAGAAAATAAAAAATTAATGATATAAAAAACAGTAAGACTAAAACTGCCGAATTTCTCACTAAAAAAATGAATTAATAAACAGATGGGGAGAATATTTCCAAGAGAAGCTACAAACTAACCTGCTATCAAGAAGAAAACAACCTGCTAAACAAAAAAAAGCTGATAATGTAGATCCTATAACCATAAATAAGCTGCAAGAAGCTATTGCAGTAATGAAAAATGGGAAAATACCAAGGTATGACAAGAATAACAAGTGAAATGATGAAAAACATGGGAAAAAATGCAACAGAGTTATTA
Organism: Diabrotica balteata; assembly: GCA_918026665.1. Taxonomy (NCBI): domain Eukaryota; kingdom Metazoa; phylum Arthropoda; class Insecta; order Coleoptera; family Chrysomelidae; genus Diabrotica; species Diabrotica balteata. The sequence continues at coordinate 79,099,108 of OU898283.1, read as the reverse complement.
TTAAAGATATATAATTCCATATGGAGAGAAAAACACATACCAATTGACTAGCAGAAGGCTCAGAGAGTACCGATTTATAAAAAAGAGCATTAGAACATATTGCAACAATTACAGAGAAATAACACTCTTAAGTAATGCCATACAAATATACGAAAATATATTGAACAAAAGATTAACCAAAAAAAATGACAGCGCTCTTGGGAAATCACAAAGCGGATTCAGAAAAGTCAGAATCACCCACCCTTATTTAGTAATTAAAAACATTAACAACAGCAGTATGAATTATGTCATCGGTTAAAAACAAACATCAAAACCATTTACGACAAACGAGGTTCTGAGACAAGGAGGAGGAATAAGTCCAATGCTATTTATATTATTTATAACATGCGTGAATAAAATAATGAAAGAACTGTAACGCAAAAGTAAAAAAATGAATGTGTGTTACGGAAATTTAAGAATAGTAGACATTTTAAAAGGGGCATTCGCCGACGACGTCGTCATATTGGCCGACAATGAGAAAAAACTACAAAGAAATATAGAAATATGAAATGAAGTACTAAAAAATATGGAATGACAATTACTTAATAAAAATAAAACAATAGGTATGATAATATGAGAAAATATAGAAGAAGTAAATAAAGAACAAGCACAACCCTTTAAATATTTAGGAGTAGAATTAGAAGACAAAGAAAGACAGGAAACAGATATTAAGAATAGAATTAAAAAAAACAATAAACCTATACTATGCATTGAACAATAAATTCATAACTAAGACTAAATAACAGAAAAAACAAAAATCAGTGTGTTTAAGTCAATATATACTTAGCCTAAAATAACCTTTGGTTGCTAGTCGTGGGTTTTAACAGAACGACAAAAGAGTAAAATACAGGAAATGGAAATGAAATATCTGATACAAGTAGTTACCAAAAGAGATGGACTACGGAACACTAAAATAAGAGAAGATTTGCAAATAGAGTTGGAGACATTAGAATAAAGAAAAAATGCAACTTAGTTGGTGGGGTCATTTTCAGAGAATGGAGAATACAACACCAAAGATACGCCCATGTCAACAGAATTATATAATAATGACAGTAAGCAATGAGATATCAGATGTCAATGTTTAGTCTGTCAGTTCATTACTTAATGTTAGTGTCTCTGTTTAGTGTTGGTAAGTTTTTATGTTTTACAATAACATCTTGTTCTGAATCTTGTACATTTGAAAATCTTGGCAAAGGCAAGGATTACTTGCCGACGTTAATTTAAATACAATAATAAAATCTAGTTGGGTTCTTAAAACTCTAATTAGAATAACCAGAGGTAACATAACATAACAAGCGAGTCTTCTACAGCTGGCGCCGTTTCTCGCATCCTAATTTCCAGCGTTTTCTGTCGAAGCAATCTTCAGTTGTTAGATCTCTAGCGGTCATTGCATCGTCGACATCGTCTCTCCAGGATCGTCTTGGTCTACCTTTTCTTCTTTTCTAGTTTTTTTTTTCTTTTCTTCTAGTTGGTCTTTTCTTCTAGTTGGCGGAGTCCATTCTTCTATTTTTTTTGGCCATCTATTTTCCGGCATTCTCTGAAGGTGTCCATACCAGTTAAGTCTTTTGGCTTCGATTGTGTCTATTATGTCAAGATCGATTTCCATTTCTCTCCGAATATCTTCGTTTCTCACCTTATCTAGTCTAGTGAGCTGGCAACATCGTCTCCAGTAGTTCATTTTCATGGCCTTAATTTTTTATTTGTTTCTTTGGTTTATTTCCCAGAGTTCGGCGCCATACAGTCCAATACTTTCTATTATCGTTTTATAAATTCTTCTTTTATTTTCTTTTGATATTTTTTTATTCCTAATTCCTAACCAGAGGTTTAAGGTAGAAAAGAAATTAATAACGGCTGAACAGGCATAAAAAGCTCTTAACTAAAGATAACAAATATATGTTAGCCACTACCATCGTAACTTAATTAGAAGCGTTAGATTGGATCAGTGGGTCGAAGAAAGCTGGACAAAAATTAAGTCTAATACCTTTGCCTCGGCCAAGAAAATTCTTGTAAAAAAATTTAAATATACATAAATCATTCCCAAAGCGAAGAACTTTATGGTTTTGTACAAAAGTAAAGGGAAAAAGAAAGGAAAAAAGCTTATCTAAAATACATGTCAACCAAAACACAAGAGGCATACCGTAATTATAAGACAATAAAAAACGAAACACATGTACTACATGTAAGAAAAATTAAAAATAATCGGAAGTAGAGGACCTAATAGAGCCAAAACACATAAAAAAGCATACACGGATTGACTACTTAAAGAAGCTCGATGCAGAGGAAGAATAAACGACACTATAACCCAAAACACCAGAAATTACCACAAATAAGGAACTTAATATAACTATACAAGGAGTTCGTAAAATACTTAAGAAGCTGAAGAACAGAAAAGAGATTATTATTGAAGAATAAAGGGAATTACTGAAATATTGTGGAGCAGCAATTACCAAACAATTAACAACAATAATTAATACAATTATAAAAGACAATAAAATACCGGAAGAATGAAGAATGAGCAAACTAATTCTATTAAAAAAAGGGATAAGTAAAAAGCAACCAGAAAACTAGGTGTAAACTTGTTAAATACTACCATAAAACCTACAACCAATAAATAGAGGATAAGCTTAACAGATAAACAGGGTGTTTGTCCGTCATAAAGCACATTATGGACAAATCACTAGCAATAGACCAGCATTTCTGTGTCTGGTTGAATTAAAAAAGGTATTTGACAGATTAAGACTAAAATATGTAATCCACCTTTTGTATAATAGGAAAGTTCCCCCAAATATTATAAAAACTATTAAGAACATCTATCAAAATAACAAAATTGAAGTCAGAATAGATGGGTAACTTACAGAACCTATAGAACTAGGTAGCGGAATAAGACTCAGGGACTCATTGAGCCATATGCTCTTTAATTTAATCATTTCTCATACAGAATGGAAAACAAAGAAGTGAAAATACTTTGTTAAGCAGACGACGCAATGTTGATAGATCAAGATGAAGGTAGTCTGCAAAGATTGGTCCACAGATGTAACATAAGAGCAAAAGAATTTAATATTGTAATTTCATTTTAGAAAACTAAAACAATAGTAATTAGCAAAGAGACAAGAAAGACGTAAAATAGAAATTTATGGCAACAGTATTGAACAATTAATGAAAATAAAATATCTTGAAATTACACTGTTCAACTATGGAGACCTACAAAAAGAAGTGAGAGATCAAGTACAAAAAGCAAATGACTGGCAGGATACTTTAATAACCCCATATGACCCAATACAGCCACAACACAAAGGCTACTGAAGACAGCAGAGGTAAGAATACTGAGGAGAATTACAGGAAATACTCTGTGAGATCGAAAGAGAAGTTAAAACAGAAGAAAATGTGACAACCGCGTGTGTCGTCAAAATAGCAAGAGATACGTCACCAATCGGCAGATGAAGTATCGGACCACCGCGGAAAATATGGAGTGACAACCTTTCATAGAGGTGTTCATCTGCCAATAAACAAGCAGAATTGATTATAAACAAGAAGAAGAACAATAAGATTGGATTAATCTGAAGTCTAGAAAATTAATAATTATCGAGATGAATTTTTAATAAAGAATACAGTTTTAATGAAAATTGTAATAATGAAGTTTTTAAACTATTATTTGGGACAGACAATACTTTTTTTACAAACAAACAAAGTTTTTTACTTATATTATTAAATATTTCCCCTAAACTTTCCCCTAACCTACATCATTCAAGATGTGTATAGAGTATGATGTGGTATTTACTGCTTCAAAGAAATAGAGTTGAAAAAATTTATCTAACGATAAATCAATGTATATGTGTACAAGGTATTTTAGCAGTAATTGAGAAAAGGGTACCATACTTTTAGTTGGGTGAGAAAATTAAAGATAATACTTTCAAAAAACAACCAAGTGAGAATTAAATGGGTACGTTCCTACTTTTAATATCTTTTTACAAGACATGATTCCATATATTGTGTGTATATACATTTTTGCACAATTAACATAATTTTTAGTTGTAGTTCAATTTAACTATTCAGGCGGGTAACCAACAAAGTTATAATATTTACAATCTCCGATGGGAGCAGAACTTCAGGAAGAAGTTGTAGTTAAATAAATCTTTACTGGAAACGAGATTGGGGAAAAGAAAACATGGAAACTAATAAATTACTATTAAAATAATAAAACACCAAGCAGATTTGACCATTTAATAGGAATATAAGTTAGTACGAAATACGGATAAAACAATAAATCAAAATAATAGTTAATAGTAGTAGACAAGGTTAACAATAAAAATTTTGAGATTGAATCGAAAACAATAGAATACATAAACAAATTTTCTTTTTTCTTTGCTGAACTTAGTTGGTCAATGCTTGTAAAATTTTGTACTTTTGGATTTTGTAAAACAGTTCTGAACACGTCTGGATCATCAAGTATAATTATATAGGTATACAAACTATCCTTTGATTCTGCATCGGAAACTTTCTTGTTTTCTTGGATATATTCTTGTTTTAATTCTTCTTGTATATTTACTTGACTCATTTATATTTTTTCACGTTTTTCACTCAATTTGAATATTGAAATCAATTAAAAACGAAGTTCTTTGTTTACAGTATTTACTTTATTCGCGATAATCTAAACTGATCACTATCCATCAATGATTTTTGATGTAATTAACTTATTTGCATATCTAGAAATATATATCACAAAAGAATATGTCTTAAACAAGGCGAATAATAATATATATGTCTTTCTTACTTCTCTACTTGTTGTTTGTTCTACCATTACTACTTGATGTTATACTGATGATATACTTTATTTATACTCATATATATTAGGAGTTTCTTACATAAGGACTGTTTGAAGATGTATTGTGATATTTATTATAGTTTTACTCTATTTAGTGTAGATCCTATTTACATTAGATAGTTACTGTTGATTCTCTTATGTTTTAATATATCGATGTTACCATCTTTTGGAAATTTTATTTACAAAATATATCTATTTCATTTCAATGCAGTTAACTGGTGTACCAATTTTCTTTATGTATTTGTAGGGTATGTACAATGGCGCAAAAAATCATTTCAATTATAGGTCCAGAATAAATAACAAGGAAAGTTTTCTATGGAATTAATAGTAACGAAAAGGTATTGAATAAGAGGAGCAACAGTTAATCTGAGCAAAGTGAACTGTCACTTGACACTGACGCATGGATAAGAAGGGAATAAGGGAAATCCGACGCATTAATTTGACAGCTCCGTAATAAATTTCTTTTGCCAGTCATGGTACTATACAGCGTATATATTTTTATAATTTACTACGATAATGTTTTTTCTTTGTAGGTTACTACATTTAGTAAATACAATTATTGATAGTATGACAAAAACCAAAACTGCAATTGTGGCGAAGAAACCATCATAGTTTTAGCAAATTTTCACAGTAACTCGCCCATTTGACTTAGGTTGTGGAACATTTTTTTGTACTATAAATTAAGATATTTTTGCATTAGTTTTGTACTTACGGATAGGGAAAGGTAGTGTTGCAATCTTCGTCCGAAGCCATCATATACGATAAATCCTTTCTCACCACTTCTGAAGAAAATACCACTATTTAAATGACATACCAGTTTAATTGTCACACATAAAACTGTTTAAAAGTCAGATTAACAAATCTCAAAAGAAGCAAAACTTTTATTTACTACGAGATACATACAACTGCTAAAATATATTTTGTAAAATCGTATAGACACCACATATTAATATCGTTCGGTAAACGTTTTCCATCCACGAGTTCGCGTTACTAAGATCTTCGTCGAATTCGTGAAGAGGGTACTTAAACTGAGTAGGCTAGGCGCAAAAAATACGCAACAGTCACTTGTTGCATTACCGTCGTACCTATTAAGGTGAGGCAGGTAACAAACGCGTGCGCCCGCTATCAAGTAAACGGCAATACTGATGTTCGGTACGGATAGTAGACTCTGACTTTGCCCGCCATGCCTCAATAGCAAGGGTTTCTACTCTACCTGTAAGGTAGATAGCCGGTTGTTTATGCGAGATTACACGTAATCAAGGAATTAAGATTTTGGTGTTTCTTCGTTGTTAATCAATTATTTAAGTAATTTCGCCACACTTTACTGATAAGTTAAGTAGGGTGCCTACTTGGATAATATATATATATATATATATATATATATATATATATATATATATATATATATATATATATATATATATATATATATATATATATATATTATCTTTTGAAAAAAAATGAGTTTTATTAATTTAAATGAGAGTTATGGGGAAGGTGTGATTAATTGAACTCGAACTACGATTTAATGTTTTTAACATACCAATATAAAAAAAATTATAATGAGTGGGTCCATTGTACATTATAGCAACTCTTTAGAGGATCTTTGAATATAACAAAGATTTATGGTTTTTTTCTTCTTAGAGGGCCGTCTCCCTACGAAGGTTGGCAATCGTAAGAGCTATTTTGTTTTAACTTGCTGCTCTAAACAAATCAATCGATCTGCATCGATACCAATCACGTAGATTTTTTAACCATGAGTTTTGCCTTCGGCCAACAGATCTTCTTCCTTGGATCTTCTCCTGTATTATGAGTCTCAAAATTTTATATTTTGGTCCCCTCATCACGTGGCCCATAGTCGGTTCACAATTTGTCGATAGCTCACTACAAGTTTAACCCTAATTCTTCTTCTTTGGGTGCCGTGTCCGTATTCAGACGTTGGCCACCATCATGTTTACAATTTCATGAAACCTTTCTCTGTCGGCTGCTGCGCGAAATAATTCTTCTACTATGGAACCACACCATTGTCTAATATTACGCAGCCATGAAAGTTTCTTTCGACCAATCCATCTTTTTCCTTCCACTTTTCCTTGTATTATAAGGCGAAGTAGATGGTATTTAGGTCCTCTACTTATATGGCCGAAGTATTCTGTTTTTCTCCTCTTTATGGTGTTTATGAGCAGACGTTCTGAATTGATCATTTGAAGAACATCTTCATTGGAAGTGTGCGAAACCCACGATATCTTTAGGATTCGTCTATAGCACCACAATTCGAATGCTTCTAACTTGTTTAGCATTGTGGTTTTTAACGTCCATGTCTTACAGCCATACAATAGGATGGACCACACATAACATTTCAGGACCTTCTTTCGAATATTCATCGACAGGTTTCTCTTGCATAAAACTGGTTTCCATGTCATAAAAGGCTTATATGATATTTCGATCCTGGTTATTATCTCTTCACCAGAGTCACAATTTAGATTTAACCAGCTGCCAAGGTATTTGAAATGATTTACCCTTTCGATCTCCTCTCCAATAAGAGAAATCAGACCTTGATCTATATTGATCTTTCCAACTGCCATTCACTTTGTCTTTGAAATATTGATTTTTAGGCCTCTCCGATAACTTGCTTCACCTACTAGATTTGGTAATATTTGGAGATCTTGTAAATTTTCTGCAAGAATGGCTGTATTTTTCAGCGTATCTAATATTGTTGATTATTTCTAAACCTAATCTTACTCTCTCTTGTTTGTCATCCAAAGCCTACCTAAAGATTTCTTCAGAGTACAGATTAAAAAGGGTGGGTGACAAAACACAATTCTGCCGTACTCCACGTTTGATGGATAGTTTTTCAGTCGTACTGTCTCCAATTTGGATAGAGGCTACTTGATTGTAATATAAATATTTCAGCAGTCTTATATCATAGTGGTCAAGTCCTGCTGCCCGTAGTCAATCGAAAAGTGTATCGTGTTGTACGCTGTCGAACGCCTTCTCGAAGTCAGAACAAACATAAACATTCTTTCGGAATTTACAAATTTTTTGTAATAGAATGCGCATACAGAATGGTGCCTCTCTAGTTCCTAGACCGTTTCTAAATCCAAATTGCTTATTACCCATCCAACTTTCTCATAGAAGGAATACTCGGTTTTGTATAATTCGTAAGAGTATCTTCAGTGTGTGACTCATCAAACTGATTAGTCTAAAATCGCTGCATTTGGTGGGCCTGCTTTTCTTTGGTAATGTTATAAACAGTGGCTCTAACCAATCATCTATAATTTTTCCTTCGTTGTAAATTTTGTTGAAGAAAGTGGTTAAACAGGCAATGCTTTCCTCATCCAAAAGTTTAAGTAGCTCAACAGGGATTTGATCTGGTCCAGGTGCTTTATTGTTTTTGGCTTGCTGTATTGCCTTTTTGACTTCCGAATTCAGTATACTAGGACCTCTGTCTAACTGATTGTCACAGGCAGTATGCATTTTCTCTAGAAGCATCGTCAAAAAGGTCAGTGATGTATCTCTCCCATTCTTTGCACTGTTGTTCGTGATCACAAATTTTTCCGTCCGCGCTTTTAAGTATGTGAGCATTTTTCTGTTTTCTAATTCCGGCAGTATATTTAAGTTTCTTGTGGAGATTGAAACTGACATGTTTTTTTTGGAGGTCTTCTATTTCTTTACATAAATTCTCAAGCCAGGATTCTTTGGCTTTCTTAATTTTTCTTTTTATGCGTTTATTGATTTCACGGTGTTCGATAATATTTCTCTATTTTTGTGTTGCCGTCGAACTTCAATCAGGTCTAGAATTTCTTGTGTCATCCACTCAATTTTTGCCAACATGGTAGGTGTTTTCAAAGACCCTTGTATGTTCTCTAAAATCGAGTTTTAAATGTCATGCCAGCATTCGTTAATGGTTCTGTTTTCGTTTGGTATATTGGATATTCTGTGTATTTTACTATTTATCTGCTGTGATATGTGTTTGCGCGTTTGAAGGTTTTTCAGGGGTCGAGATATATCTTACAAGGCTTAGTTGGCTTTGTTAATTTCTTTAATTTAATTTGTATTTTGGAGCAGAGTAAATTGTGATTTGAGTTTATGTCAGCGCCGGGGTAAGTTTTTACATCTTTATTATTGTTTCGAAATCGGTGGTTTATTAGGATGTAGTCTGTTTGGTTCCGTACTATTCTTCCTTGATGTTCATCTTAAGGGGACTTCCACGTGTAAAGACGTCTTTCTGGAAGTTAAAACCAGGTACATGTAATGGCGAAGTCATTTTCTTGGCAGAATTCTATTAGACATTCACCTCTTTGATTTCTCTCTCCCAATTATTATTGCTTCGTGTTTCTTTGTTATTTTTAGCACTTCTTCTATCTGATGGTAGAATTCTTCAATATTCTGCTCATCTGCGTCAGTAGTGCGAGCATAAACTTGGATGATATTTATATTTACAGGTTTAGCATTCAGCTGTATTATAATTACTCGGTCTGATATTGGGATAAGGTTAGTGACACACTTATTAATATGCTGTTTAATAATTATTGCTACTACATTTTGATGCATATGGTCTTAATTTTCAGAAAAATAAACGGCGTAACCATTTGCAATGAAATTCCCTTTGTTTGGCTATCTTGTTTCACTCGCCTCCATGATAGTAATGTTTAGTCTGTCCATTTCAGAGTAGATTTCTCAACTTACCGGCTTCATATAAAGTTGTTACATTCCATGTAGCCACTTTATATGGATTCTTCATTTTCATCGTATGTCTAGTGATGTTTTGCTGACAGGGATTTCGCTGGCTAGCGACCTGGAAAGCCCTGTGGTTTGATTGTGTATTCCTTCCCCTGCCGGATCTTGAGTTCCACAGCCCATGATCAGTAATCTTCGTTACACTCATTGATTCCATGATAACTTTACTAGGGACCATAATGGGGTGGTTTCCCGTTGCCTTCCCCATCGCAGTATCACAGCCGCTTAACTCATAATGTGAGTGACGCCTGTGAGTATCTGGAATTAAGCCTACAGGATTTTTACTTCCCACAGCCTTAATCCAGTAATGACATTACTGCTGCCTAATGTGATATACTCAGTTGATCCGCGGGTACTTATTTGGCAATGCCTTATTCGTACCTGTCCTGCATATCTGCAAGAACTTTCCCTATCAGCCATATGGGACGTGCCGTGTCGAGGTTGAGGACATCCCCCGCCCAGTCTGTCTTCCGTGAAGTACAGAAAAGCCCCTACTCAGTTTAGAGCTCCTCCTCCACGAAAACTGAGACCGGACACAGATTAGAAAACTGAAATAACCCTAGTAAACTGAAAATAACCCTAATTAGAAAACTGAAATACAGGGAGGATAGGTAATACGATATAATAGTAAAAACCAACCTGAAACTCACGGTTTAAGATGTTTTCGAACAAACCACCTTGTATCTGAAGGAATACAATACAGCAATCAACCTTATAAGTCGATTACGAAGGTATTTTGGATACAGATGACCGAACAGTGTCATACAGTATATGTTTGAAACATTTATTTGAACTAAATAAATATATTTTTTAAATTGTATTTTTGTTTTAATAAAACTTCTTTATTTTATTTAAAAATAAAAAGTTTCTTGCCATTTGTAAATGATACATTTATTCAATTAAGGGGAAAGGCGCCAAATGTCGCCTGGCAAAATTTTCAATGTGTTTTAAATATATCCATTATTTTCGAATCCGGAGAATACTAATAAATATTTTTGAAAAATTTAAACGCAGAATAAAAGACTACATTATTACTGAGGGTAGAAAGTCCCTGAAAACTTCTACAATGTTTATTTTAATATGGTATGTAACAGGGGTGAAAATAAAAGAGAAAATATAGTATAATTTTTAATTGAAAATATTGCCTGCAAAAGAAACTATTTATTTATTTCAATAAATATTTCATTCTGCCTTTAAATTTTGCAAAAATGCTTTATTGTTTTCTCAGGATTTGAAAAAAAAAATGGATACATTTAAAACACATTGAACATTTTGACAAACGACATTTTGCTCCTTTCCTCTTTAATAGCTTACGATTACAACTACTATTACTTACCTTATATAATTACGATTAGAAAATTATTTAAATTCAAAATAAATAGGATCAACTTCGGAATCTGAGTCGTCTTGAGAGTTAATAATTAGCGGTTGTGTCTCTATGGTCGCATTAATTATGTTATCAAGATCCCAAATTTTTTGTTCTTCTTCTATTACATGTCTTACTGCATCTTTCCAGTTTTGTTCTATAATATGTTGTAAAGACTAAGTGGTAGGGTGAAAGTCTAACGACTGTGATGTTTCGCCTTTTCGTCATTTTGTCAACTACGTATTTCTTGAACGTAGATTTGTGTTGCCGGGCAATTTTTAAAAGTTCTGCTTTTACCATTTCATCTTCGTAAGGCAGACACTTATTCTGCAGCCAGTCAAGAATAACATGTTTCTTCCACGCAGTCGTTGGAAGTCTTTCACCTAGTCGTGAATGATAATGTGCATTATCTAATACTATAATTGAATTTGGTGGTATGTGTTAAATCATCTGCTCAAAATACTCTTCGAAAACATAAGCTGTCATCTCCTCGTGATAGTCTTTTGTGCTTTTGGACTGAAATTCCAACAAACCATGCTTAACAAATCCTTTTTCACTGCCAATGTGAAAAATTATTAATCTACTGCCTTTACCAGAAGGTGGGGAGATACCAGTAGACCAACCTTCCATAAAGGCTTGCCTGGAGCTTAATATATTTTTATCTGACCAAATTTTTTTTAGAGTATGTCCTGAGTTTACCCACGTTTCATCCTGGTAGAAGATTGGCCTTCCTTCAGCCCAGAATTTTCGTATGGATCTTAGTCTTCTCCAACATATTATCACCTCCCGGCCAATCACAAGTGATTTTCGGTCTGATTTCTCCCACCGGAAATTTAATTCTGTTAAAACTTGCCACAATTTAGTGCGTCCGATATGAGGCAATTCCGGGTCGTCTCTAACTTCTTGTAGAATTTTGTTTAGGTCTGGTATATCTTTTTTGAAAAAAAAAATCCATGAATTTTCCTTCGAATACCATTTTTGGCAAATTCATCAATTTCAATAGGCTTTTTTGGGGTTAGCTATACCGTGTTTTTTTCTTTCTGATAGGAACCTATATATAGTTGACTCCTCTACGCCAATCATGTTGGCACAACTTTCGACTATGTTGCAAACAGTGTTTGTGAGATTCTGAGAAAAAAGAGCATCGTGAACATTCAGGACAATAGTCTTCTCTCTTGGTGAATAGATAGACTTACTGACTGTACGCAACAGTACCGGTGTAAAACTTGTTGATGTTGATGATGAAGCCATCACAAACAATCCAACAAAATGATCACGAGCGAAAGGCACGTATATGTTCGTAGGTATATGGAATAAAAAATCACTCACGCACTCCATATAATTCGCAAAAGAAATATTCGAGACGATAATTACTGCCGTAGACGCGGAAACACCGACGAGCTGTAAATTACATGCGATCAAAAACGTACCAAACAAAAATTGTTTTCGTTGGTAATAACTTCACCCTTTGAAGTTAAGTTTCGAATATAAACTGTTAGATTTAATCCTAATTATCTTGCAACGAATAGTACCTTTGGATATGAATTACAGGTTTTCTAGTAAAGTGATTAAACGCGAAGATCAGTAGGGTAGACCGGGGACAATTGAAACAGGGTACAATTGAAACAGCTGCCATATTGGTAGTATTCCGTGATTAAAACCGCGCGCGCTTGTAGCAAACGCAGCGCCTCTAGGAGCCCGGTGTCTCTATCAGTCAGCCATTGATTGTCGTTTGCACTACATGAGTACATTCTCGTTAGCGTGATTTACCGCTACCGAAGTAAACTTTTGCACTGAACAACAAAAGTTGACGCAACATATCGGAACGTAAGTATGCAGCTTCGACTATTTTTGTAGTTAAATTGGCATTTCTTCTTTGGGGAGGTCAGTTTAAATTATTACTATTGTCCTAGAGTAAAAAGATATTTAAGTGTTTACGAAAAAATGTCTCGTGGGGACGATTCAAACAAATAGTATAGAGGACAATTGAAACATGTTTCATTGAAACATGTTTCAATTGTCCCCAGAGTAGTCTTTTATGTTATTTATTATTGTACGTTCTAGTAGAGTATCCAGTGGTTAACACTTTAGGGGCGTTATTAATACCCCCCTCAAATTCATGTGAGATAACGTAGATTAAATTGTAGAAAAAATTTGGAAAAATTGTCAACGTAGTTTGTGCACGAGCCCTATTAACTGTTTGGTTTGTTTTAGGATGCCACGAGTACGAGTGAGAAAAACGGAAAGGGGTTTAAAACTGGTTTTGGTTTATGAAGAAGCCTATAAAGAGGTTACTAAAAATAACACTTCGATAAGATCAGCTGCAGCTAAATTTTATCTACACTACGCGTCGTTAAGTAGATTTATCAAAAAAAAAAAGAAAAAAGCAATTGAGCAAGGATTCGTTACTCCAGTCAAAATGGGTTATCATTGTGAGAACGAGTATTTGACATAGACCAGGAAAAAAGCATTGCTGGATACACAATCAAAGCGACAAATTTTACGACTTTGATGACTATGAGGCACATTTCGTGCTATCAATAATTTATGAACAGATAATAGGTATTTCAGTTTTCTGGTTTGTATAGTGGTGATCAGTTCTGTTTCTTTACCAACCCTCTCCAGTACTTCTTTATTTGTAATTCTATCAGTCCAAGATATTTTTAATACTCTGCGGTATAACCAGAGTTCGAAAGCCTCGATTCTTTTTAAATTGCATTTTTTCAAAGTCGAAGTCTAGATTTTTGCACGTTAGGAGTGGCTTCATTCATATAAATGCTGATCTGGCAATTTGTATTCGCCTGTTTATATCTGCAGTATGACCATTGGTTTCATTGATCAAAGTTCTCAAGTACTGATATTTTTCTACTTGTTCTATCACGTTATCATTGATTGTCAATAGGTGATGTATATATTGTGGTCTTTTTATAATTAGCATGTACTTCGTTTTTTAGCGTTTATAGTAATTTCCATCTTAGAACTATTTATACTTAAGCTTTCGATAATATGTTGAAGATCTTCTATACTTGTTGCTATGATCACAGTGTCATCTGCATATCGTAAGTTGTTAATTACTTTTTCGTTAACAGTAACTCTTGCTTTGATATAACAGAGCGTGTTTTGAAAAATTTCTTCAGAAAGAAGAGCGATCTTTATGACGGCCACTAATAGTACGTGGTCAGAAGGGACATCTGCTCCAGGGTATGTGCAAGCTCTTTTGACAGTTGTGCTGAATCTACCGTTTATAAGAATGAAGTCTATGTGGTTTCTTATTATGTTATGAGCTCTATCGGCTGGAGATTTCCAAGTATATAGGCGACGGGGGTGGAGTAGGAACCATGTGTTGGTAACTCTCATGTTTTCTTCTTGACAAAATTGTATAAGTCGGTCGCCCCTTTCGTTCCTTGTTCCAAGACCATAGGGTCCAACTATGTCTTCAAAGCTGCCCTTCCCTATTTTGGAATTAAAATCTCCCATAATTATGTTGACATCATGTTTCTTTGTCAATTTATGATTTTGCGATGGTTAAAAATGCTGACTTCAGCCACTCTTGTGGTATTATTCCCGTATCGTACACCGTGTGAAATAAATCTGCCAATACTTCTAAGTTATCCTCTTTCTCTAGTTTTAACAGTTCTACTGGTATTTCATCTAATCCAGCTACCGTATTGTCTTTAGAGTTTTTGATAGCATATTTGATTTCATCTATCGTGATCTTCTGTCTCTCTAAAGGATTTAATTCTTGTATTTTCTGCATTTCACCTCTTTCATCTTGGAAAAGTTCTCTAACGTACTCCTGCCATCATCTCAATTTCTCTGGTAAATCTATTAGTAGTACTCCTTGTTTTTTTATGTGCCCATGCTATTTCGACCTATTCCAATTACTTCTCTTATTTTTTTTTGTAATATTTCTCATATCATATTTTGTAACTAGTTCTTTTATCTCTTTACATTGTTTTATCAAATAGATTTCCTTAGCTGTTTTGATTTTTTCCTTAATTATTCGTTGTATTTCTTTATACTTCTGTAGATGTTTTCCTTTATATTTCCTTTTTTCTTTCATCTGTAATAGTATTTCTTCTGTCATCCACTGCTTTTACCCTCTGACCTATGTTGTATCAAACTCTTTTGAGCTGGTTTCAGTAATGTGTTTTTTATGTTATACCACTTTTTATTTACATCCATAATTTGTTTGTTGTCAGTTGGTGTTTTTTGAATATTAACAGACACATGTTACTGTGAATACCCTTCCAAATCAAGTTGACAACTTTAACGCTGTGTACGTAATATTCTTAATATTCTGGATATACTGTGGAGCCAACAGCATAATGGGGCATGTTAGAGGATAAACACGATTATATTTACCATTCCAATTGCATACATTATTACTTTACAAAAATCCGCAGAATAAGTTCATTTGCGAAATAGTTACGTCATGGAAAGTTTTTGTTCTGGAACTCCCAACTAATAGATTTCAGTAAACCGTGTTATGTAAATTTAGCCTTGTGGACTTGAAATCCTACTATATAGATTTTCATGAAAGAAGGAAATATTATTTCTTTGTTTATAGCACCTGAAAAATATTATAGTATTAAGAGGAAGATTTTCTCTAGATAATCGAAAATTGTTCTAATTGAAAAAGTGACTCTTCGAATACCAAAATGCGCCTCCGGCAATGTGTTACAATCGCTATAAAAGATTCGTTTAAATTAAAGAAAAAAAAATATATTACACATACTTTTAATAATACAAATTTAAAAAGTGTACACCTTTTGAATGCGTTCTTGCACATATTGTTCGCAATTCTTTTTAAATACTGTAGTTGCTGGCACAAATCTAAATTGTGATTTTAAAAGTTTTTAAAAAATGTAAATAAGAAAACAAACTTTAACTTTTGACTATAGGCGAATATCAAAATTCTCCCGAAAAGGGTCAAAAGGGTAGTGAAGCGCAATATAAAATGCTGTTTTCAGTTAGCATTCTCTAGCCTCTCCTACGCAATCCCTATCCTCACCGCCACGAAGTGGAGGAACGGATGAAACCTGGATAACCTGAGCAACCTTGCTGGAGATTGGGCAACCAACCCCAATGGAAGGCAGGGTCAGGGCTGACGAGGAAGGGAGAAATGATCCTCCGAAAAAGAAGTTGGTGAGCAAGGTTAGCAGCCTACCTACTGTCAAAAAATTAATTCTCATAGAATCGAACAGAAGCCTCGGAATTGGACGGATACACAAATGTCTAACCACGCAAGAAAAAGGACAAAGAGACCAAATATTCTACGAATTGACACTTGGAATTGAAGCTACATAAAATTGATATATGTGCCCTGAACGAAACAAAAAAAAAGGGAAAGGAAGTGTCAATAGAAACAAATTTATATTCCTGTACAGCGGAGTAGATAAAAACAAACGAGCTCACGGAGTAGTTGGCCTCTTAATGCATAATGAATATAGTAACAATATTCAAGAAATAAAATACATCAACGAACACATGATGCTGGTTTGCCTTAAACTTCACCAGACGATACTTAATGTTATTCCTGTATATGCACCGGATAACAACAAAAACAAGGAAGACAAAGATGCTTTTTATGGACAGCTCCAAAATCTACTGTACAGGATAGTAAAACAATAATTCTCGGCGACCTAAACGCCAGAGTAGGCAACATACCTGTAGCTGGAGTTACACAAAGATTTAACGAAGAAACGCTCAACGACAACGGAGAAAGACTTTTAGAATAGACGCAATTTTTATTATCAGAGAAATAATAGAGAAGTCTATTGAATATGGAAAACCAGCATGTATGTACTTTGTAGATTTAAAACGTGTTTTGATAGGGTGAAGCTTTTGACAATTAATAAAATTAACAAGAACAACAAGACCACAGTTTTAATGCCAACAGGAGCAACAGCATGCATAGAACAAAAACAACAAGAACAAAAAGGAGTAATCCGCCAAGGAGACTTAGCCCATTGTTATTCAATATGATAATGAATCAAATAATTCACGAAGTAAGAAAACGACACGGATACTACATGGGAGCGCATAAAATCACGACACAATGCTATTCCGATGATGCAGTACTAATTGCTGATAACGAAGATGACCTACGAAGGTAGCTCCACACCTTTAATATCACAGCAAACAAACTTAATATGAAAATATCAGTAGAAAAAACTAAATGTATAGTGATCAGTAAAGAGCTGCGTAGATGCAAACTAGAAATAGATAGCAAAAGTGGTTGGTAGTGGTTGCCTCCGAGAAACCATACGGAGAAACAAATATCTGACCACGGAAAGCAAAATAAAAGTATATAAGACAACAGTAAGACCAATCCTAACATATGCAGCGGAGACAAGGACCGATACAAGAAAGACGAAACAACAAATTAACAATATCGAAATGAAAGTTTTAAGATCAATAGCGGACATATCATTAAGAGACAGACAAACCAACAGAAGTATACGCGAACAATGCCAAAGCCAAAATTACTTTAGTGATTATCCTTTATCGTTGATGAATTAAGTATAAATATAAATAAAGTATTAAAAAAATTTAAAAAGATAGGAAATAAATTCAACATTTCAACAACACGCGGCAGAAACACAACCTGACACAGAGACGACAAAAAGGATATAAGACACAGCAAGGATAAAAACACTTGGAAAAATTGATGGTGAGACACTATGGGAGAGAGCTGGATGTACAGATATACGGCGTAGATGCAAGATGAGGAACATTAAGAACTAGACAAGAAATAGAAAAGTAGAATGGAACGATCATATAAGCCGAATGGAAAGCAATAGAATAATAAAGACGACAAGAGACTGTTCCCCAAAAGAATGGGGATCTTACTGGAAGCACATTGAAAAACAGACAGGGTCATGCCTACATAAAAAGAAGAAAAAGAAGAAGAAGAACATTCAAACCAATAAACACATTGAGATATATTTTATATGAATCTCAACCTAACAATGAACAAGAAAGAACAAAGAATTGTATTTATAAAATACTTTGTGAATGAGATCAGTTTTATTTAGATGAAACATTAAGACCATTAAGCGTTAGAATAGGTGAACATCAATCTAATAATAAAACCAGAGAATTTGATAGATCTCAAATATGTAAACAAGCGTAGGAAAATGAACATAGGGTTCAATGGAATGATTCAATAATAGTCCTAAAAACCAGATGGTAAATAGAGAAAAATCAAAGAAGCTGCTCTAATTATGTTGAATAAGAGCATTTGTGTCGTAAATCCCTCAATAGAATGCAGTATTAAAAGAGAAAGTTAGTAAACGGAAAATACCACTATTAGTAAGTCAGTAACATATCGAGGTTACATCATTTATGTTTTTTAAATATCATACATATAAAATCAAAATTTGGTGTTTATTAAGAGTAAACTAAATATAAGACGAAATACTTACCATGTCGAGATAGTATTAAGAGGATTTTCCTGGTTTTTCCTCATCATTTACTATGGAATCACTAATAGCAGAATTTTACTGTCATCATGGCATGTGGTTGTCTTTATAAAGACGAATCACACGCTATGATTTTTTCTGACGGATATACTCAATTAAAGGTTGATTTCATGTGATCGAATGAACTATCTTTAACAATAAAGTCGTACCAGGAACGCAACTCAGCCATATTGGCAATATTATTTTAAACTCGTCTACTTTATAATACATAATATATGTCTGTATTGTCAATATAAATGACCCAGATAAAACTAAATTATTAGTAGGATTTTTCACCAAGTAACAAAAAGCAAACATTTGTTTATTTAATTAATGTTTATATTTTGAGAACGATTTCCGAATTGGAAATCAAAACGTCAATAAACTTACTTTAACATTTAATTGTGGCTTATTCTCATAAATAGTAATTACTTTAAAACAACACAAGAAGCTAGCTTCTAAGTTATAAGTCGGAGAACTACGTGTACAATTAAAAGTGTCTGTCTGGCTGCAAGTCCATGTATATTTACTTAACCCAAAAATTGATGTCGAAGCTCTAAAAATAAAATACACAATTGACGACATCTATTTAGTAAGACAGGTATTCGAAAAAACAATAGAATTTACCATTGAATCCCCGATTCGTCAACTTCCAGGTCGCGTACGACAGCGTTAGAGAACAACAGTATTATGGCAATGTCTAATATAAAAACAACTGTACGGATACAGAAATGGAATTCTAGATCTTTAAAAATATATAATGAATTAAGACACGGGAACGCGCTGGCGTACCTCCTGTTTAATATGGCCTTGATAAAGGCAATCCAAGACACGCAAATTGGAGACAGCTGTACTATTTGCAATAGATCGACACAGATCGTAGCATACGCTGATGACATTAACGTGTTACGCAGTATTCCGTAGCCTTGAAAACGGCGAAGAAAGAGCTCGGTCTGTTCACTAACGAAGACAAAACCAAATATATGCTAGTTGCTAAGGATTCCATAGCAAACGAGGAACATGAGACAGTCTTTTAAAGTAGTCTTTGAACATGCTGACAGCTTCACACACCTTGGTTCGCTGTGGACTACTATCAACAAAACAAGCGAAAAAAGTAAAAGACGAATAAACCGTACAAATAATTCATTATATGGAATCCAAAAACAATTTCGTTTAAGAAATATCCAAAGAAGAAGTTAGATACATACACAATACTATTAAGAGGGGTCATAATATATGGGGCAAAGACTTAAAACCTTAAACAAAAGGATAAAGGACTTTTGAGAATATTCGAGTATAAAATAGTCCTCAAAATATTTGAAGCTACAAACGATCAAGGACTGTGGTGCAAAAGATATAACTTTCAATTATACAGTATTGGAAGATTCAAAACGGAACATACGAATTATTAATACAATTATTAAGATCCCCTGACCTGCAATTACCCAGTGTAAATTTCAATATAACGTCGCGATGTCTTATAATTAATTCATTTGTTCGACTGGATTGCTACTCCTTGGCGATTTCTCTAATAGAATAGCGTATTCGACAGGTGTACGTTGACACTGTTGTCTATCGTCCACTGATTTTCTGTGTTTTTGTGCAGATAACAATGTTTTATTAATAACAATTTTTTTGTGTTCATTAGATATTATTTGAATTGGTTAGTGTATAGTTTAATATATTTATTATTTCAAATATTGTTAATAATTTAAAATTTAAAAGGATGTATATGATACATCAAAATCTACAGATTTTTGCCGAAGGTATCTATCGATTTGGCAACAGTCCCAAGGAACATCACTGGCCGAGCAAAACAAATACATGCCCTTTGCTTTGCTTCTCATTATAATGCCATAAGCTGAAATAAAAGTAGTGTTTCTAACCATAAACCATGTATACAAACAAAGAAAAAGTACAAATTTTAAAATGGTATTATGGGGGCAACTCGTACCGTGATATTATAAATTTATTTACTTGTGCGTATGAAGATAGGCCAATACCGACACAATCAACTATTAGTCGTATTATTAAGGTGCGCACGTGCGCAGCAGTCGAAAAATATCGACTGGAGAAGGAGTCCAGTCGAACAAATGAATTAATTATAAGACATCGTGACGTTATATTGAAATTTACACTGGGTAATTGCAGGTCAGGGGATTTTAATAATTGTATTAATAATTCGTATGTTCCGTTTTGAATCTTCCAATACTGTATAAGCTTTTTAGCGAACCACAGTTCGTAACGTTCATTAAAACACAGCGACACAGATTGGCTGGACACATAAAACGAATGCAAGATAATACGATCGCGAAAAAGCTAACCATAGCATAGCCACCTGTGGCAAGAAGAAATAGAGGCTGATCGCGAATTGGGTCTTCTTCTTCTTCAAGTGCCCTATCCGTTGCGAACGATGGCTAATAACATGGCAATTTTGATCTTGTTTGCGGCGCTTCTGAATAGTTCGACCGATGTGAGCCCGAACCACTTCCGCAGATTTTGGAGCCACGAGTGTCTTCTCCTGCCTGGCCCTCGCTTACTGTCTATTTTTCCCTGGAAAATCAATTGTAGCAGACGGTATTTATCGTGTCTCAATATGTGGCCTAGATATTCAAGCTTTCTTTGTTTAATTGTATTCACGATTTCTTTCTCCTTTCCGATTCTTTGGAGTACCTCTATGTTGGTGACATGTTTGGTCCAGGATATACGAAGAATGCGTCGGTACACCTGTTGGTAACTGTTCAGTGGAAAACCGGGAATCTTGAGTTCTTCCAGTTACTTGTTTTTAAATATTATTTGGACTTCCCGTGGTTTTAGTAAAGAACAAAAGACCGTACATGAAACTATTTAATTACTTCTATGTGACTGTTATATAAACTGTTTTTATAATATAAAAGAAAGAAAACTTAATTGTTTGTAATAACACAACTAAAATATTACAAATATAAATTAACACTACGTTGTTACATCTATGACTGGAAACCGAATAATGAATGAGGGTTGTTACAGGTAGGCTCCCAAAAGGTGGAACTTCTAAAAATAAATTCTAACGGTAATTTCTAATCTCCCTTAGCAATAAGTCGTTGCCAAACTAACTAAGCTATGCCGTTTCAAAGACGACAGGACCGTCGTCAGATCTTTTAAAGTCTTAACATAAGCCGCCCCCTTTGAACGCCATAAGGGGCTTCAAAAATTCAAATGTACAAAGTCAGCAAGTCAATATTAAGCCGAAATTATAAAGTTTATCTAAACACAAAAAAACTAAAGTTGATCTTCGTTCGGTAGCACACATAACTTCACAACCGGACGTTTGTATACGCCAGAGTTTGTTTTTAGCGTTACACTACGCACAATTCCATCACTGCCGGAATGGATGTCAGTCACTCTACCTAAGGCCCATCTAAGAGGTTCCAGTCCATCTTCTTTAACAAGTACTAGGGAACCGATCTTGAGAAGGGAACTGCATTGTTTCTTCCACTTAACACGTTGCTGAAGAGAAGAGACGTATTCTTTGGACCATCGTGTCCAATAGCATTGCACCATTTGCTGCATCCTTTGAAATCTGCTTAATCTGTTTTCCATAACATCTAACAGATTGCGGTCAGGAACTGATGTGAGAGGTGATCCAACCAGAAAATGTACGGGTGTGAGAGGAAGTAGGTCTGAGGGGTCATTAGACATAGGAAAAAGAGGTCTGGAATTGAGAATTGCTTCAATTTGAATCAAAACAGTGGAAAACTCCTCATAGGAGAGAACCGTATTGCTAATTACTCGTTTAAGATGGTATTTTACCGATTTTACCCCAGCTTCCCAGATACCACCAAAGTGAGGTGAACGCGGTGGAATAAATTTCCAATCGATACCCTCAGAAGAGAGTGTGTCATGTAAGGCAGAATTGTTAGCCTTGAGAAAGTTGGAAAGTTCATTGTTGGCACCTTTAAAGGTGCTCCCATTATCGGAAAGAATAGAAGCACATTTACCCCGTCGAGAAGTAAAACGTCTTAAAGCTGCTATAAAGCATTCCGTAGTCAGACTACTCACAACCTCTAAGTGTATAGCCTTTGTGACCAGACAAATAAAAAGTGCTACATAACCCTTAATAGTCTTGTAGTTTCTCGTAAGACGGTCTTTTAAAAGAAAAGGTCCCGCATAATCAAGTCCCGAGTGGGTAAAGGGTCGTGAAGGAGTAAGACGTGAAGAAGGTAGATTACCCATTAAATAAGTTTCGAGTTTTGGAGCTGCCTTGAAACATGGGATGCAGTTTCTAACAACCTTTTCTAACGACATAACGCCCATTGAGAGGCCAATATTTCTCTCGCAAGGAAGATAAAAGTAGCTGTGGACCAGCATGCTGTAATTTTATGTGTTCATGCCGTACAAGTATGTCTGTAAAATGATGTTTTTGTGGAAGTACAATGGGATGCTTTCTCTCGTATGAGATATCAGCGTTGTGAATTCTTCCACCAACTCGAATTATGTCATCTTGATCAAGAAAAGGATTCAGGGTGAGAAGTTTGCTTTTATGATCGACCTTGCCATGTTTTTTGAGATGTGTGAAATCATCAGAGAAAGACTGATTTTGCACAATGCGAATAAGACAAATCAGAGAACAGGCAATTTCGTCACATGTTAAATTGGTAAAGGTTCTTTTTGGCATGGTTAGCCTGGAATTTTTACAGAAACGTAATAAGTAGGCTACAATTCGTTGTAGTTTAGTCAAGGAAGAAATTTTGTAAATAATGTCGAGATTCATGCAAATTCTTGCAGATAGATTAACAGAAGATCGAAGTTCAGGAATTTTAACCTGTTTGAAGGGTTGATGAGGCCAGAAATTTTCAGACAATGAAAGCCATGGAGGGCCATGAAACCATATATCGGAATTTTGTAGTGCCGTGGGTGAAATACCACGTGACAATAAATCTGCAGGATTTTCGTGTGTGTTTACATATCTCCAGGAATTGGAATTAGTTAAGGATTGAACCTGTGAAATTCTGTTCGCAACGAAAGGTTTTAACAAGTTGGGAGGTGTATTGATCCATGCTAGAACGATGCTGGAATCACACCAACAAACAATTTCATCAAAATTAATTTGTAGTGATTGCTTTACTTTGTCCATCAATTCGGATAAGAGTAGGGCTCCACAAAGTTCAAGTCGGGGAACTGTAAGAATATGCTTCAAAGGAGCTACCCTGGTTTTGGCACAGAGTAAATGACAACTTATATTTCCCTGAGCATCTAACGAACGAATAAAAATACAAGCACCATATGCTGCAGTAGACGCATCGGAAAATCCATGTAATTGTATGGATGTAAAATTGGAAACGGTAATATATCGAGGGAATTGTAATTTATTAAGATTGACTAATTGAGATTGATAATTTGACCATTTTGTATGAATATCCATGGGTACAACTTCATCCCAGGAAATTTTTAGACGCCATAAGTCTTGTAGAATGATCTTAGCGGTTATTGTAACTGCTGCTAAGAGACCAAGAGGATCAAATATCTTTGAAATTGCCGAAAGAATGTATCTCTTAGTAATCTTAGAATTGTTTGTAGTAGGTTGAACATTAAAGAAGAAAACATCTAATTTAGGATTCCAAAGCAGACCTAATGTTTTGACAGTTTCATCGGAACCTATGTCCAAAGGAGTGTTGTCTATATCATCGATTTTTAATTCGGTTGAGTTTGATTTCCATTTACTTAAATGAAAGCCATGTTTTGAAAGTAATTCACTAATTAAAGATTGAATATGTTTAAGTTCGTCTAAGGTGGAAGCACCGGTATGGAGATCGTCCACGTAAAAATCGCGTAAAATTATAGACGAAATATCAGGAAATTTGTCAGAGTAAATGTGAGCTACTTCTTGCAGACATCGCGTTGCTAAAAAGCTGGCAGAAGCAGTGCCATAAGTTACAGTATTTAAAGTATAAGTCTCGATAGATGAATTTGGATCAGATCGCCATAATATTTTTTGTAAACAACGCTGATTTTCTTTTATAAGAATCTGTCGATACATTTTAACGATATCAGCAGTTAAAGCAAATTTGTGTTTTCGAAAACGTAAAATAATAGTGAAAAGATCGTCTTGTAGTGTAGGACCTACCATCAGTATATCGTTCAACGAAAAGCCAGTGTCAGATTTAGCAGATCCGTCAAATACGACTCGGATCTTGTTGCCCTTGTAAACGCAATGATGCGGAAGAAAGAAGTCTGGATGAGATGCTAAATTTGAAGAAAGTTTAGTCATATGATTCAATGATGAGTATTCACTGATAAATTGAGTATAATCTCTTTTTAAAGTTAGGTTAGAGTTTAATTTCTTTTCCAGAGAGAAAAAACGTTTGGTAGCTGAAATCTCTGAATTACCAAGATTAGATAGAGGTAACTTTAAAGGAAGAGAGACAATGAATCTGCCTGTAGAATCAAAGGAAGTAGTTTCTTTAAAGTGTTTCTCACATTGAAGTTCTTCTTCAGAAAAGAACTTGGTTTTTGGAAATTCTTCAAGCTCCCAGAATTTCTGTAACTGATTTTCGAGATTTCTGTTTCTAGAAAAGTGACAATTTGTTTTGTTATGAGAAAGAAAAGGTATAGGACCGGATACAATCCAGCCAAGCTTAGTTTTGTGTAAAGTGGGTTGACCATGTGATAGTTTAATTTGACCAACGCATAAAAGATCCCAAAATGTGTCTGCACCAATTAAAATGTCTATAGGAGACGAAACGTTAAAGTGTGGATCGGCGAGTGTAACATTAGAGGGAATGTTTAGAGATTCTCTGTTTAGTGTGACAGAAGGCAGTCTACCAGTTATTTCAGGCATTACTAAACAAGAAATTGTACGTGTAAAGTTGATTGTGTTTGATTTGAAGGTAAGAGAAGTTTTAAGATGAACCACAGAATTTGTTTGATTTATGCCATAGACAGAAAAATCAATTTCAGTTGTGGGTAATTTTAAAGTGTTAAGTAAACGTTGAGTAATGAAATTACTTTCCGAACCACTATCCAATAGTGCACGAGCTTCATGCATGTTGCCTTTGGAGTCAAAGACCTTAATTAAAACAGTAGACAGTAAAATTTGCGTCGAACTAGCAAAATGGTTGTGAGTTGTTAAGGAGTTTGTAGTCTGATTGGAAGGTGTTTGAGAAGATGATGCTTCGAAATTTGGAGTATTCTGAATAGAATTATGAAAATGCAAAAGAGTATGATGAGGTTTACCACATTTGCGACAGCCAGAAGATTTGCAGTTTTTAGTAGGATGTCCAGAACGTAAACAATTGATGCAAAGTTTTAAACGTTTTGCTTCATTTAAGCGAGAGGTTGGCTGTAATTTACTAAAATTAGGACAAGAATAAATAAGATGATTTTGTGAACATAATGAACAATTTAAAGTGTTGCTATTATTGTTCGTAGATACAAAAGATTTTGCTTTGGTGCGAAGTTTATCGTCGTGATTATTAAGAGATTCCAGAACTCTACATTTTCCTTTTAAGAATTCTGTGAGCTCACTTAATGTGGGCAAATTTGTAGCGTTGTCTTTCAATGATTGTTCCCATTCGCGGTGAGATGTGTTGTCCAATTTTGTAGTGACTAAGTAGATAATAAGAGGATCCCAACCTGTAATGTCTATTTGTAAAGATTCAAGAGATCGTAGATGCCGTTGTAAACCATCTAATAGGGCTCGCAAATCATTATGTGAATTTCTAGAAATGTTGGGTAAATTAAAGAGCTTTTTGATGTGATTATTAACCAGAAGTGGTTTATTTTCAAACCTTTCCCTTAAAAGTGACCATGCTGTGGCATATGTCGCATCAGAAATATCTAAATTGCGTATTGTGTCTGCAGCAATGCCCTTTAAGGATAGTCTCAAATAGTGAAATTTCTGAATGTTCGAAAGTTCGGAATTTGTGTGGATGATGGAGTTGAAGGTGTCTCGAAAAAATAGCCAAGTGTCGTAGTCTCCTTCAAACGAAGGTAAATTAATAGTGGGTAAACGTACATTTTGATGAGAAATGGTAACTTCACTTGTAGAAGGTGTAGATGATTGGGATATCTGACCAGCAGGAGGAGTCGAAAGTTTGGCAAGAAGTTCTCTAGCTAGGCCAGTGATAGAAAAGAATGGATTTTCAAAAGATGCTCGTTCCCTGTCATGAATAGTAGATGCATTTGTAGTGTAGTTTGGGTCAGCGGCCTCAATAATTGATTGCACATTATCAAAATCGTCATAGAGCTTCTCAACTTTCTCAAGGCGCAACTGTAAATCCCTAAAGTTAATTTCAGTTGAAGGTAACTCTTTGACAGAGTTAAAATAATTCGAGAAACGAGTTAAAGTGCCCTTAATTGAAGTGCGTTTAATTTTAGCATTATCAGCAGCTTCAGCCATAGTAAAAAGTAAATTTATTAAATGTAAAATATGTAAGGTAAAATGTAAATAGTTTAACTTGTGTGTTAAATGAAAATGTAATTAAATGTAAATTTTTGTGCTTAAAAAGATATAAAACAATAAACTTGCTGTAATAAAATAGCACAGAAAATGTTTAAACGATTGAAGTGTTAAATGTATCTTTATTTATTTATAAAGCGTGCCCGAGTCGCTGGAAAGCCGAATCGGTTGGTAAAGAATACCCAAAAGTTGCAAAAAAAAAAGAAAATATGTCAAATCTATCAAGAAAGGATGTAAAAAAGACGATAATATGTGATTACGAGTCGCAAATGACGAACCGTATTGGTTATATAACCCAAAAGTGTGTGTGAATTATAGCAAATTGTACTAAATATATCCAAATGGGATGTAAAAATATATATGTTGAGTGATGTGGTGTAAGAATGCAAAAATTTATTTAAAAATAAATCAAATTAGTTATTTTTAAATGGAAAATAAGGAATAAAACCCTGTAATACCACAACACCGCGTTTATACCAAGTAAAATATTCAAATAAATGTATTGTGTGTTGTACAATATAGTGATTAATAACAAACAATTAAGATAGAAGTAGTTTTCCACCGAATTGAAACAAATCAAATGTAAATCTCATGTGAAAATGTAAAAAAATGAAATAGTGGTAAAAGGAAAAGCACTAACCTTTGATATTTTGTATTTCCTAGGCAGCAAGCATCCGGCTCGAAGGACCAGAAATGTTGGTAACTGTTCAGTGGAAAACCGGGAATCTTGAGTTCTTCCAGTTACTTGTTTTTAAATATTATTTGGACTTCCCGTGGTTTTAGTAAAGAACAAAAGACCGTACATGAAACTATTTAATTACTTCTATGTGACTGTTATATAAACTGTTTTTATAATATAAAAGAAAGAAAACTTAATTGTTTGTAATAACACAACTAAAATATTACAAATATAAATTAACACTACGTTGTTACATCTATGACTGGAAACCGAATAATGAATGAGGGTTGTTACAGGTAGGCTCCCAAAAGGTGGAACTTCTAAAAATAAATTCTAACGGTAATTTCTAATCTCCCTTAGCAATAAGTCGTTGCCAAACTAACTAAGCTATGCCGTTTCAAAGACGACAGGACCGTCGTCAGATCTTTTAAAGTCTTAACAACACCCACATTTCGAATGCTTCTAGTTTTCTCGTTAGCGTCTCCGTCAGCGTCCATGCCTCCACGCCATACAGCAAGATCGGAAAAATGTAGCATTTAACTATACGTAGTTTTAGGGGAAGAGACAAATCCTTGCTTATGAGGAGCTTTTTCATATTGCTAAATGCTGCTCTAGCTCGTTCTATTCTTGCCTTAATTTCTATGGTCTGTTCCCATTTTGCATTTACGTTGGTGCCAAGGTACACATAAGATTCTACATGGCCAATTAGTATGTTACTTATCCGTAATTGTCGAGCAGGTTGTTGCTTTTTGCTTATCAGCATCCACTTTGTCTTCTTGAAGTTGAGGCTCAGGCCGTATTCCTCACTAACTGAATAAAGTTTTTCCATTACTTGTTGTAATTCGTCTATGGTACTGGCAAGGATCACCGTGTCGTCGGCATATCTTATATTGTTCGTTAGCTCGCCGTTTTTTTTATGCCCTCATTTGCATTTTCCATACATTTGTTAAATATTTCCTCGGAATAAATATTAAATAGAAGTGGGGATAATACACACCCCTGACGGACACCTCTTTTGATCTGCACACTTTCAGTGAGTTCGTTGCCAATTTTTGCTCTTGTTGTTTGACCCTAGTATAGGTTTGCCACAATTCGAATCTCCTTGTCGTCAATACCTGTCTTTCGCAGAATACCTATCAATTGTTCATGATTGACATTGTCAAATTCTTTTCTAAAATCTACAAAGCACAAATGCACGTCCTTATCAACGTCTCTACACCGCTGTATAAGTACCTGTAGAGCGAAAATTGCTTCTCTAGTTCCAAGTGCTTTCCGAAAACCAAACTGCGATCTATCAATATTTGACTCACATTTATCATATATTCTTCTGTGAATAATCTTAGTGAACGCTTTAGTGACATGATTGATTAAGCTTATAAGCCGGTAGTCATCACAAATCTGGGCATTTGGTTTCTTCGGGATTGTAATAAATGTTGACTGTAGCCAGTTCTCCGGGATTTTACCGCTATTATATATGTTGTTAAAAAGTACAACTAGATTCTGTTAAGGAACTGTTTGTCTGATTTACATAGGATCTTTAATATTTCGCAGGGTACATTGTCAGGACCTGCTGACTTATTGTTTTTTAGTGCTGTAATGGCATCTTCTATCTCCGATTTAAGGATTGAAGGTCCTGTTTCTCCTTCTCCATATAGGTGATCATCAGTCCTGTCAGATGCAAATATTTTTTCTATGTATATTTTATATCTCTTGCTGTTGGGTGACTTATTAAATTTCCTCTTGTTTGTCATTGATTTTGTTTTTTTGTGCATATTGTAACTGTCGTATTTCCGTTCGTATTGTTCTATTTCCCTGCATTCGTTGGAAAACCATTTTTCTTTGGCTTCTCGAATTTTCGTTCTTATGGTTTTGTGGATCTGCTGGTATTATTCTGCATTTTTATTCTTGAATTTACGTCTTTCATCCATCATATCCATTATCTCTTCAGACATCCATTCTTTCTTTTTCCGTCGGTCACGCTTTAATAGAGTCGCACATGTTGTTTGGATTGCTTCCCTCGATTTATCTCATCTCTCTATTATGTCCGACGTGTTCTCATTAATTTTCTTTATTTTCATTCCTAGTTGTTCTCGTACTTTTATTTCGGTTTCTGGGTTAGTCAGTTTTTTAATATCGATTGTGTTTAAATTAGATCTTTTCTCGAGCCGTTTTACTCTCATGACCATTCTGCATACCAACAAATTGTGGTCCGTAGGAACATCGGCACCTGGGTACGTTTTTGATAATTTTATCATGTTTTTATATCTTGTTGGTACTGCTATATAATCTATCTGATTCCTAATGATGTTGTCAGGTGAGTCAGCGGGGGATTTCCATGTGTAAAGTCGACGTTTGGGGAGCTTGAAGAGTGTATTATTTAACAGCAGGTTATATTCCTGGCAGAAGCATATAAGTATATCACCTCTATCGTTTCTCTCCCCTAGGCCGAAGTTTCCCACGATCTTATTCACCTTGCTTCTGCCAACCTTTGCATTGAAATCTCCCATTACTATTGTTACTTCATGTTTTTTTGTCATTTTCATCAGGCTTCCCAGTTGTTCGTAGAATTCTTCGCTGGTTGCCTCATCTTTATCTGCCGTTGGCGCGTATACCTGTAATATATTAATATACACCGGTGTTGCTTGAATTTGTAAAAGCATCATTGTATCTGAATGAAGAGTGAGAGATTTTACTGCCGAATTAACATGTGGGGCAACTACTATTGCAGTGCCGTTTCTGTGATGTTTTGTGTTGTTTCCAGCATAGTAAACTTTATATCCAAGTGTATCGCATTGTCCAGAGTTTTGCCAGTGTGTTTCACTAATCCCCAATATATCAATTTTTAATCTTTTCATCTCTTTTACAATGTTATGAGTTTTGCCGCTCTCGTACATACATTCCAAGTTCCAATCCTTAGGTGTTGAGGACTTGCTTCCTTTTTTAGGCCGTAGGGATTTCGCTGGCTGACGACCAGGGAGGCCCTACTATTTGTTTGTGTGCATCCTTCCCTGCCAGGTCTTGGGATCCGATCACCATGATCAGTAATGTTTTTGTTATCGTAGTGTCTTGCCATGATAACTATTCTAGGAAATTCTTATGAGGTGGTTTTCCGTTGCCTTCCCCATCGCAGTACTACAACCATTTAAACTGATCCAGTCATGCTTGTGGTAGTCCAGTTTCAAGCCGATCCAGGATCATTTCCTTTGCGCCTTGAGCTGATACTGATGATCGCTGCTGCCCTTCATCAGGGTATCACTCGGTGAAATTTTCGCCATATCTGGCTACCCTCACTTAGTTTACAATTACCAATTACGTGAATTGGGTAAATGGAGTTAGAGCGACTTAGGGGTATAAAAAATCAGAAAGTGAGCAGAATGGCAACGAGTCCTGGAGCAGGACTCCAGGAAATCCGTGAAATCATAGAATATGTTATATAGCGAATACCATTACGAAAAATACTTATCTTGTGGACAGAAGGTAGATGCGTTTTTTGAGGATATATGGTTTTCGGACTAAAGTCAGACGTTTTGAGGATATATGGTTTTCGGACCAAAGTCAGATAATTTTTCCCTTGCAAAAACTATAATTTTTATCATCTACACTGTTTACTCGTTGGAAACGCAATTAAAAATTTAAAATTCATAATACTATTATAATAACACTTTGGTTTAGAAATATAAATTTATCAAAACTAATTATAATAAAGATTACAGAAAATATATCGTACTAGCTTGATCTAACTAGAAAACTATAAAAACAGTAATAATATTTATTTTATTTATACAGTAAAAATTTAATTTTCAAAGTCATTTATTTTGCACATAAAATATATAATCAAATTTAGATATCTACATTTTAATTTAATTTTATGTATAAATAAGAACACATTAAATTATCGGAAAATTATAACAATTTTAATTGCCATTAAACAAAAATTACTTTCTTTTTTAATCAATATCCCGAAACTGTCACCATTCATCCGTCAAAAACAGCAGTAAGCAGTTTGATTTAGTGAGGTTCTATTTTAATTTAAAAATTATTAAATTGTGGATCAAAACTTGATAAATATTATGTTTTAACGATGTCTCAATATCAATACTGCCTTTAACATGACCCAATGCTTATCAATATCGAATAAAAAATTTTACACCACGTTTCCTACCAGTTTTATATCTCCTGAACAAACCAGGGTGTTCAATGCAAATACATTATTCAGTTAATAAAAAATAATGAAAGACGTGTTTAAAAACTAAAACCCCACGTTCAGGAAATACAACCTAATGAAAAATTTTAGGGCGTACCAAATATAAGATTCACAAGGAATCTAAGTTCCTGTAGTTGAATGTATACCATATATCAAAAAATTTTATTAAAAATCCTCTATAAAAGGTGTTTAATTTAAAAATCCAATCGGGCTATATCACAAAACGTTTTCGGAATCCATATCCCATCATCAGTGTCTAGGTATACATGTATGTAGCACCTAAATATGTGGGTAAAAACCCGTTAAAAATTGTTTGTTGAAATTTAGTTTAGGTACATTATGTGTTATTAATTCTTACGATGTTAAAGTTACCGGTATATTTGGTAACATGGCGACATATAACTCCACGTGAAGTTGCTACTCCTGAGAGAGGTGTGTCGACGAGGACTTTATGAAAGCAACTAGTTGCTTTTAGCACTGATTCATCAGGCTAATAAATTCGATAAACCCCAGGCAAGTAAGACAGAATATTTATCATCACGCACTGAAATATCCCTCAATTTTTTTTTGGAAAGAAGGGAAAATTTGACCAATAAAACAAAAACTAATAAAAATAACAACCCAAGTACTTTATTGTGGAAGAAGATTTTCGCGAGGCGCCTAGAGATTGAAACGTAATTAGAATAAGCGAAGGCAGAAAATATGACAAAAATTGAGAAGCACCTCAATCAGGCCATCAATTCTACTACAACAGCACATAAATCCAAATAGACAAAAAGAAAAGCATTCTTTGTCCACAAAAAAACATACTGTATTAATATTATTAAATGCTAGTTTTACAACGGGAATCCTTTCGGATTGTTTCGGTGCCAATTGCATCGTTAACCCTGTTTCAGATAACTATAGTGTCGATTATCACTAGCTGATAGGGACCGACGACTTTATGTCACGTTCGAAGTACGATATCTACGCCGTTGGACTACGGCCGCTTCTTCTTCTTAGAGTGCCGTCTGCCGTCTCCCTACGGAGGTTGGCAATCATAATGGCTATTTTTATTTTAGAACTTGCTGCTCTACACAAATCAATCGATCTGCATTGGTACCAATCACGTAGATTCTTTAATTATGAGTTCTGTCTTCGGCCAACAGATCTTCTTCCTTGAATCTTTCCCTGTATTATCAGTCTCAAAATTTCATATTTTGGTCCCCTCATCACGTGGCCTAGGTATTCCAGTTTTCTGGTTTGTATAGTGGTGATTAGTTCTGTATCTTTACCAACCCTCTCCAGTACTTCTTTATTTGTAATTCTATCAGTCCATGATATTTTCAATACTCTGCGGTATAACCAGAGTTCGAAGGCGTCGATTCTTTTTAAATTACATTTTTTTAATGTCCAAGTCTCAGCTCCATATAATAATATTGAAAATATATAACAGCGAATGGTACGTAATCTGATCTCCAAATTTAGATTTTTGCACGTTAGGAGTGGCTTCATTCGTATAAATGCTGATCTGGTAATCTCTATTCGTCTGTTTATTTCTACAGTATGATCATTGGTTTCATTGATTAAAGTTCCCAAATACTGATATTTTTCTACTTGTTCTATCACGTTACCATTTATTGTCAATAGGTGATGTATATTTTGTGGCCTTTTTGTAATCAGCATGTACTTCGTTTTTTTAGCGTTTATAGTAATTCCCATCTTAGCACTATTTATACTCAAGCTTTCGATAAGATGTTGTAGATCCTCTATACTCGTTGCTATGATCACAGTGTCGTCTGCATATCTTAAATTATTAATTAATTTTCCGTTAACGGTGACTCCCGCTTCGATATTATTGAGCGTGTTTTGGAAAATTTCTTCAGAATATAAGTTAAACAAAAGTGGTGATAACACACATCCCTGTCTAACTCCTCTACAGATCCTCATTTCTTCCGAGTGTTGCCCATCAATTTGAACTATGGCACTTTGGTTCTAATATAATGTTTGCACTATATTTATGATTTTACTGTCAATGCGCTTGTTCATAAGTATTGATATTAGTTTTTCATGTCTTACTTTATCGAAAGCTTTTTCGTAGTCAACAAAGCACAAGTGTAGATCAACATTTACATCCCGACATCGCTGAATTAATATGTTGATGGCAAATAGTCCTTCTCAAGTACCCATTCCATTTCGGAACCCGAACTATATCTCGCTAGTATCCTCCTCTAGCCTTTCGTATATTCTCTTATGTATTATTTGCCGCTACTTAGACATTAGACTTAGACTTAGACTTAGACATTAATAGAGCCATAGTGATAAGGAAGTTTAAGTATTTTATGATAATACACACCTAGCAATAAATACAAATAAAATACAAATTAAAGTCACCTGGAGACTTTACCATAAACGTATCATTAAAAGCAAATTTATTTTCGGAAGCTGTCTGTTTCAAGT
The DNA here is from genome assembly GCA_918026665.1 of Diabrotica balteata. Taxonomy (NCBI): domain Eukaryota; kingdom Metazoa; phylum Arthropoda; class Insecta; order Coleoptera; family Chrysomelidae; genus Diabrotica; species Diabrotica balteata. The sequence continues at coordinate 79,064,916 of OU898283.1, read as the reverse complement.
CAGTCGCACTGCAGCTAATTGGCTTATTCTAAATCTTCCATTTATCCATGATACCCATTCAAGAATTTTTGAACCTTATACCAGCTTGTATGTGTCTAGTGGATTGGTAAAATACCATATGTTTTTGATTAAACTTGGTAGTCATCAAAAAGTGTTTACCGCTTGCCAAATAGTGCTCCTTTATCATGAAAGATATAGTTGGTCGTTTCGGGTTTCCTGTTAAGTCCTTTTATATTTAATATAATTCTTAAATATACATTTTGCCATGTGTTTAACCAGGGAAATTTTTCCACTAGAAGTTGATTCCGGGCTTTTTATCGATCACGGATGGTTCTTTTGTCACTCTTTCGACTTTGGAAGGAAAATATGTTGTAGCTGATCCTCTTCTAACAAGTTCATTAAATTTTTCATTGCCACGTATTCCTTAATGACCTGGCAACCATATTAGTATGACAAACGTTATCCTGCTAATCTAACGAGTTCTTTTCATTTTCACACTACTCTAAAGTCTACCTTGGTTTCCTAAGAGCCCCCATAACCACTTGACTGTCTCTGCATATACTGATCCGCTTAAATTCGAAAGCCCTGATGTTAAGCATCAGCATCGTCAGGGACATCTGAAATAAGCCCAGAAACGGTTTTTCAAGCGAGGGAAAATTAGTTGATCGTATATAAAAAATTTTTATGTAATATTTTAGACAGTGTTCGTTACAAATGGTGGCAATCCAGCATGTCAATGAATGTTGTAGAAATTGTTTAATTTTTTAAAATTCTTATACAAAATCTAACACTAGGCAAAGCACAAAAAGCTTAAAATTATTTGGAAGCTACATTGTGGGCAACGGCGACAAGAAAGGAGGAGACATAAAGGCATAAGGAGAGAGACATAAGGAGGCTTCTGGTCTTAACGGAAATGTGACACATAAAAACTTAGAGGAGCAGTCACAATTATGGTGATTTAGAGATTTTAAAAATTCTATGGTATAGTGAACATTGACCAAAAGTTTAACTGACCACTAATATAGAAAAAGCCAACTGATGAAATACGAAATTATATTAATTAACATATGTAGAGTTTACAATCCAAATCATACACTCAAACATGTTAGTCATAATCTTCTTCTTCTTCTTTCTTCTTGTATGTGGGTTTTAAACCATGTTTCTTCTTCAACATTAGCGTACTAAATTGTTTAAATTGTTGCACCATCTTTTTCTTGGTCTGCTAATATTTCTTCGTCCATTTGGCGACTTATCTCGTGCTATTCTTTCTATTCTATCCTCTGCCATTATACTAATGTGTTCGTTCCACTCCTGTTTCCGTTTTGTCACCTATCCATTAATTTATGTCTTCTGTATTGCATGCTCTTCTTATGTTTTCACTTCTCTCCCTATCCAACAGACTTTTTCCTGATATTCGTCGAAGTATTTTTATCTCTGTTATTTCTAATAGTCGTCTCGTTTTAGATGTGTCAGGTTTTTTCCGCCGTGTATGTTAATATAGGTCTAATTGCTGTTTTATAGATTCTTGTTTTTTATCTTGTCTTAGGTGTTTGTTCTTCCAGATTGTGTCATTAAGAGATCCCGCCGCTTTACTTACTTTTAAGCTTTGTTGTCGTACTTCTTCTTCAACATCTCCGGAATTACTTTAATCTATTCCTAGATATCTAAACCTTGCTTCCTGCTTTAATATTTTCCAATCAATTTCGATTTTACATCGTAGTGGTTATTTAGATGTTGTCATACATTTGGTTCTTTCTGCTTATTGTATTTCTTGGCTGTTGAATTAAAGATGTGTGTTAATCTTCTGAGCTCGTCCCTTTTAAACATGTCAGTGATAATCTAGGTGTTAATTTGGGTGCCAATAAAGTGGAAGTATTAATGTTAATATTAATTAAAGAATGAAATTAATAAAACTCTTGTATAAAAATGAATATACTACATAAAGTATAAACAGTCCAGCTAGGTCCCTTACAAGGTGAAACTGCAATAGAGTTTTCAAAATTGGTTTAAATTTAGTACAATTTAAATAAATTTTAGTATTAAGATAGTGAGAGTTTTCACTTGTTTCTTTTGTAATTTCCAAATCTTCTAATAAGTCCAACTGCAAGGCATCGCAATAATTACATCTCAATTTGTAAATACCACTCATTTCCAGAGTGTTTATTCTGTCTTTGGTGTTAGTTAAAAAGTAACCTAAAGTGTAAAGTGTGACTTGAAAGATATTTTGATGTCCTCAATAGTAGAAGTAAAAAGTTTTGATATTTTTTTGGAAATGTTACTGGTATAAGTAAAAAAGAAAACCCTGACGTTATTAATTTGTGACATTGGCTTGAAGCGAGCATTGTGATGAGTAAGCAAGCTTTTCTGTAAGTTTATGTTTTGCATTATTTAGAAGCTTATGGTTGGGTAGAATATTAACTATTATTAAAAGCAATTTACTTAAGAGTAAAAGTTCTAAATTGAAGTTTTCATTAGAAAGTAGAAATTTGTGAAGTCTTTAAATATAATTGTTGACAGCAACCATTTTGTGTTGGGTTTGATTAGATGTTTTATATATAATATGATTTTTGGAGTAGGTTTTCTGTAAATATTGTCTTGAAGGGTACAAATACCTCATAGAAGAGTAATGGTAGACACAAAATACATTAAAAACATTAAAAAGCCAACGTGTCTGTTATGAGGGTGAAAACCTTATGTAAAACTCACATTTAAATGTTTAAATGTGATACATGAAGGTAATATCTGGAACCAAACGAAATGACTGTCGATAATTGATTTACAAGTTATTAGACGATACTAAAAATTTTAAAAGATCATGAATTGACGTCTACTGGAACTATAACAAAAAACAAAAGGATAATACCTGGAAGTTTGCTAACATCTAGGTACAGTCCAGTACATTCCTTAAAATTCAAATTTAAAGAGATTTAAACGGTATTTTCACATGTAACCAAAAAGAAAAAGTAGTTATTCTTATGTTAACTTTACATCACATCCTGATATTTACTATAGGACAGGCGATAGAATCAAAATCATTGAGGTTGTCGAATCCTTTTATCGCGCAATGTATGAGAGCTCCGACGAAAGGCAAGTTCAGCTCTTGTCCAAAATTACAAACCAGGAATTAGAATGAATGCCAGAAAGAACTTCATACGAAATTAAAACTACAACAAATAACAAATCCCCTGACGATGACGGAGTAGTGACCGAAACGATCAAACAAGGTGGAAATAAAATTATCCAGGCTTTGGCCAAGCTTTTTATCGAATGTATCTATCAAGGAAACACTCCTTCTTAATGGAACAATGCAGTCATTTATTATACAAGCAAGGAGACATAACAAATCTAAAAACTACCGTCTTACCGTTTGCTTTGACACATTCACAAAAATGCAAAAATCATCCAAAAATTTCCTCAAAAAAGCACTGAAAGCTAAACTAGACTTATATCAGCCTAGGGAACAAGCTGGATTTAGATTGGGATACAGCACTAACGTCCAATTACTAGTAGTAAAGAACCTGATAGAGAAGTCTACAGGATAAAAAAAACCATTGGCACTAATATTTGTCAATTACTAGAAAGCATTCGATTCCATAAGCCATCAGAAATGCCGAGTAGACCATCGCGACACCAACATAACCAAATATATCTAACAAAATGCCACAGCTACCTAAAAACTATCTAAGCAAGAAACAAATAAATTCTGTATACAGCGAAGAGTACGGCAAGGAGACAGCGTCTCTCCAAAGCTGTTCATGACGCTTTTAGAATATACTTGTAAGAAGGCACATCTGAACGACCATGATATCAACATAAATGGAGAAAACTTCAGTCATTTGAGATTTGCGTGACATCGTCCTTATAGCCGATCGTATGGATTATGTAATTATAATGTTTGAAAAATTATATCACGCTTTCTTGGAGGTCGAACTACATATTAATAATGACTATGAACCAATAAACAAGACGCAAAAAATGACTTCTTCTTCTTCAAGTTACACTCCTATCGGAGATTGGAAATCATTCTGGCAATTATAATTTTATTGGTTACTCGCCTGAATAGTTCAATTGAACTGCATCCAAACCATTCACGGAGATTGCGTAGCCACGAGATTTTACGTCTTCCTACGCTTCTTCTACCTTTGATTTTACCCTGCATTATATTCCTTAGTAGTTCGTACTTTTCACCTCTCATTATGTGCCCCAAGGTATTCCAATTTCCTGATTTTTATGGAATTTAAAACTTCGCATTGTTTTCCTAGTTGTTCGAGAACTTGTTCGTTTGTTTTGTGATCCATCCATGATATTTTCAAAATACGTCGGTAACACCACATTTCGAATGCTTCTAGGTTTTTAATGTTGGATTTTTTAAGTGTCCAAGCTTCAACTCCATACAAAAGGGTAGAGAAAATACAACATCGAAGCATTCTTATCCGGAGCAATATATGGATATCGCGATTACAAAAAAGTTTTCTCATTCTATTAAAAGTTGACCGCGCAATTTCAATGCGGCATCTTATTTCTTTTGTCTGATCAGTATCTTCTGTGATCCATGCTCCAAGGTATTTGTACCAAGATATTTATTCAATTTCTGTATTATCTAGTACTAGCTTAACTTTGATGTTTTGTTCTTTTGTAAATACCATGAACTTGGTTTTCTTCAAATTGATTTTTAGTCCATAATCGTTGCAATATATATTTAGTTGTTCAGCAAGGTTGCAGTTCTTCTAGTGGTCCTGCCAGAAACGCGAGGTCGTCAGCATATCTTATGTGATTAAGTGGCTCACCGTTTATTATAAGGCCCTCACTGATCTCGGCAGGCGCTAATTCTGAGATGGCTTCACTGTATAAATTGAATAACAAGGGTGATAAACTACACCCTTGGCGGACCCCACGGCGAATCTGGATATCCGTGGTCAGTTCGTTTTCAACTTTCACTTTTGCTGTTTGATTCCAATAGAGGTTACAGATGATTCTAATGTCTCTACTGTCTATGTTTTTATTTAAAAAATTTCTTTAAGTCGATTATGCTGCACTCTGTCAAATGCCTTCTCAAAATCAATGAAACAGGCATATACTTCTTGATTAATATCTAAGCATCTCTGCGTAAAAACACTTAATGCAAACAGTGCATCTCGTGTTTCCAGTCCTTTCCTAAATCCCATTTGTGTATTACTTATGCCTTCATCTAATTTCTTATGTATTCTATTGTGAATTACTTTTAAAAACAATTTCAAGACATGACTCATTAAGGCTATGGTGCGATGTTCATTGCACTCCTTTGCATTGGATTTTTTGGGAAGCAGTATGAATGTTGATTGGAGTCATTCTTTAGGTATTATACCTGTTCTATATATGGTATTGAATAGATCCAAAAGAAGATCAATAGATTCAGTATTCACAATTTTAAGTAATTCGATAGGAACTTCATCAGGCCCGGGAGATTTACCACCTTTAGCTTGTTTCATTGCATATTCAATTTATTCTCGTATAATGTCAGGCCCAGTATCATCCTTAAATTCTTTTGGTGCTTATGTTCTCTCTTTGTCTTCAAAAGTTGCACTATATATTGTGTCCATCTCTGCATTTTTTGGTTTATATCTGTTATAAGTGCACCCCTTTCATCTCTTAGTTGCCTAGTTTGAAGTGTTTTTCTCATTCCTGTAAATTCTCTAATTCTTTTATGCATGTTAAAAAAGTCATATTTTTTCTCAATTTCTTCTAGTTCTTGGCACTGCTCATGTAACATTCTCTCCTTAGCTTCTTTTATTCTCTTTTTTATTAATCGATCAGTTTCATTATATTTAATTGGAATTTTTGTTTTGAATGATTTTCTTTCATTCATTCTATTCTTTGGTTTTAAGTTTTCATTTGCTGTTTTAATTATTGCTACTTGTATATTTTCCCATTTCTGATCAATGTTATAGCTACTTTTATTCAGTTCTTGGGCATTACGTAGATTTTCAGTAAGAGTTTTTACAGTTTGTTCCTTTGTTTGTGGTTCCCTTAATCTCTTAATATCAATTCTACTTTTTGTGGGTTTTTTAACCAGTTCTAATTTTGTTCTGAAGCTATTTTCTTGTGGCATTGTAAATTAATTACTATTTATAAAAACGTATTTTTATCTTTAATTGTGGCTTATTCCCAGTTCTAAATAGTAATCAGTTCTAATTTGGTTCGTAATGTGACTGCTATGGGGTTATGGTCTGAACCGATGTCTGCTCCAGGGTAAGTTTTGGCAGACAGTATAGAATTACTAAATCTTTGTCTAATAAGGACAAAGTCAATTTGATTTCAGATTATTCTATTCGTTCTATCACCGGGAAATTTCCATGTATACAATCTTCTTTTTTAATAAAATAAAATAATGACTAATCTGATGCTAAATCGAAATATTCCTGTTGATCAAAGGGATATTGTGCAGACTGACTAAATCTTATAAATACTTAGAACATAAAATTCGATTAGACAGAGATAACCAGACATGTGAGGGCTCACGTCGCATAGGATTAGCCTAGGCAGCATTTGGTAAATTACAATCAATAATTTAGTAATAAATTTAATTGTTATACAAAATAAATTAGATGTTTAAATGTTTTAATTTCCCGAAAACAGCAATTTTTGACATGGTCAGTTTTTGCAGTATGCCGAAATTAGGTTGAAATATAAATCACAATATAAATTTTCTAAAAATGTGTTATTTTTATTTCAATTTTTTTTATTTGCGGTATCTGATACCCAATTACACAGGTTTTTCCATTTTTAGCTAACTTGTTTCTGAGTGCTTTTACATCATCCACACAGAGGTATTATACTTCTTTTGTGTGTTACTTTTTTTCTTCTCTTTTGCCTATTTCTGAAAAAAACTTCTTTAAAATGACTTAGTGTAAAAACATAGTGGAGCATCGCACCTCGCCAGTCACATTGCTACGCACCTCGCTGCGCACATCGCCACAAATTGCATACTCGCCATGGTAAAACATAGCGAGGCATTTCACCTTGCATGTAGTATAGACCTGAAACTGTTTAAGAGCGGTACTAAATATGTTATCCGAATCGGAAAGTGATAGCGATTCATCTAGTGTTGCTGTAAAGTGGTGGTTAACGTCCACTGGAGGAAGAAGTCGTAGGTGGAATATACATCCCGTACAGAGAGAGCGCACGAAACTGGGTGAATTTTATAAATTATATCAGCAACTTAAGCATTATCCAGATCGTTTTTATGATTATTTAAGAATGTCACAAATAACGTTTATCTACATTCTTCGACAAATAGAACCAAAAATTGAGAAAAACTACTGTAACTTTCATGTCCAGCCAATATCCGCCGAAGAAAGATTAGTAGTAACACTCAGGTAAGAAATTAAATATATTTTTATTCAAATTCATATACAAAAGTTTGTACTTCACTAGAATTATTGCCCTCAAAAGCGAGTGTCTGCTTCTGAATAGGAATTTGTGACGTATTTATAGATTGGGTAGATTCTGTAGGAAATGTAAATGATGCATTGGAATGTGAGCTGGGTTGTGGTACAACTAAAGGAGATGAGGATGCAGGTCGAAATGAAGATGTGGATGCTTGGCAATGATGAGTAGATGCAGGTCGAAATGACGATGTGGATGCTTGGGAATGATGAGTGGGTGCAGGTCGAAATGAAGATGTGGATGCTTGGGAATGAAGAGAGGATGCAGGTAGAAATGAAGATGTGGATTCTTGGGAATGATGAGTGGATGCAGTAATATGTGGATCGCAAGAAGGAAGGGGTTTTGTGCCATACAAACTGTCCCACAGTAACTGTTGCACCTTAATTCTAAATCCCAGTTTCTCCTGTGCTGGTAACTGTTTCACATGCGGAAGTAGTGAAGTAAAGAACGCTACATCTTCATCATTGCCTCTTTTTTCCATTGCCATTTGTTTCCCTTTTTTAATCTGCAACTTCTCCCTCTCTATAGTTAACAGGCCTTTACCTATTGTTTCCATGGGTAAAGTTCGTTTTCTATATCCTAGAAGCTCTTTAGTAGGGGTGGGTGTGCCTGTTGATTGTGTGGATAAAGAGGTTAGTGAAGTGTGTGAAGCCGGGGTATTCGGAGAAGATAGATTTTCATTAATGGACTCAAGGTCATCGTCTTCAGCTTCAATTTGACGATTTTGACTTTCAGACTCTTCGTTTACTTCAGTTCCATTATCCTCCAAATTGCCACTCAAGGGTCTTTGTGTAAAAATGTCTTTTAAAAATAATAAAGATTTAAAATACGGCCATTCCACTGTCTCTTCTGGTGCTGGATCTCCAGATCTGCATGCAGGCAGTCGGTCGTAATGACTTTTGAACTGCTGACGCAGTGCTTTCCAAGATTTTTTAGCTAATGGAACTGAAACAAATACATTACGTTTAGTCACGCTGACATTACTACCAAACATTAGTATTACTACAGATAAATTTTTTATTTCCATTTACAGATTCCTAGCGACAGGAAACTCTTACAAGAGCCTGGCTTTTTCTTTTCGCATGGGAGCATCTACCATAGCACGTATTGTCCCAGAAATTACCACCTTATTGTGGAACGTTTTGCAACCCCTTCATATGATTCCGCCCACAGAAGAAAAATTTCGAGAGATAGCCGAACAATTTTATAATAGATGGAAATTTCCCCACTGTCTTGGGTCAATTGATGGTAAACACATTCGACTAAAGTGTCCAACTCATTCAGGAACAATGTACTACAACTATAAGCAATATTTCTCCATTGTGCTGCAAGCCGTGAGTGATGCGAACTGTAAATTTATTTTTATTGAAGTAGGTGCATATGGTAAACAAAGTGATGGGGGAACATTTCGTAATTCTAATATGTACAAATTGATGAGCAGTGAAAAGTTGAATATTCCAACAGAAGAGTTGTTACCAAATAGTAATATTAAGGCACCTTATGTTTTTATTGGCGATGAAGCGTACCCTTTGTTAACCAATTTAATGAAGCCATTTGCCAGAAATAATTTAAATGAAGAAACTGAATTATTCAACAAAAGTCTATCTAGAGCGCGTAAAACAGTCGAATGCGCTTTTGGAATTTTAACAATGAAGTGGAGAATACTAACGAAAGCCATTGAAACACAACCCAACACTGCAGATGCAATTATTAAAGCAGTTTGTATTCTACATAATACAATAATGGACCAAGAACATGTCACTCACGCTACGACAGATAATAAAAGCTTCGACTGTGTGTTGCCCAATATTTCAGCATGTAGGAGAAATAATCCTTCAACAGCAGAGGCTACTTCGGTGAGAAATGCATTTAAACAATATTTTATTAGTAACAAAACTCTTCCGTAATTGTAATATTCAATTAAATGTATCAATAAAAATGGCATCTTGAACATATCTTAGTACGATTACATACCTATCTAATTAGAATATAAATAATAACACAGGATGAAACAAACAAATTGATTGCTTACCTGAAACACCGCAGTTATTAGCTACTGTTTTCCAATCCTTGTCTAGCACGTAGCGGTTATGATGTTCCTTGTGTCGCTGATCCCATATTGGGGGCTTTTTAAATATTTCATTAATTAATTGCTCTTTATCCATCGTGCATGAATCAAACGTTTTCTAACTGCAAATGATCCCAACCGTTTTCTAACCGCTGGCAGATAGAGAGCAAAAGATATACGACGGTAAGTTAACCTTGAAACAGCCAATCAGGTAGTGACTTTCATGCTACTGTATCCAGAAAAACAAATTATTTTGCTCTTCAAAACGTAGCGAGATGCGTAGCGATGTTCCCGGCGAGGTGCGATGCTCCGTGATGCACACTGCTATGTAAATCTATTAAATTGTTTCTTAATCGGCAATGTGCGTACTGCGTAGCAATGTGACTGGCGAGGTGCGATGCTCCACTATGTTTTTACACTTATAGCACCTAAAATAACAAATCTCACAAGTTTACTTTTCATTTCATAAAACTAGGTAAAACGACTGCTTTATTAAAATTCTACTACAAAAGAACACAATAAGTAAAGCGAATTTATAAATTGATCTAAATGTTTTATCCTAAATTGTTTTATAATCGTAATTACTCAAATTTTTTCTTGTAATAAGAGAAAGTAACGAATAGATGTTCTACAAAACTACAATTTCTAAGGTGTCGTATGCTCTATATGTCACACTTAACGTGTTCACCTGTTCTCGACAATTATGTTTTATGCTTCAGATCACTCCCTTCACGAAGTTCAAATTTAAACGAATAAGCTGTTTTAATTATTGTTGTTCTAAAATACTTAAACGGCAAAACTACGTGTCCCTCAATTAAATAAGAGTTAAAGTATGGAGGTTGGCCCCATATTAAACTATTTTCTTTATAAAAAAAAAAAAAAAAAAAATTTGTTAAAATCCTTTATAAAAGGTATATAAAATTGCCTCAAACGGGCTTTCACAAACACATTGCAAAACGTTTTCGGATTAAACAATCCATCATCAGTGCAAACGGTTGTACATGCTAGTAGCCACCAAACCGTTTTGTACGTACAACCGTTTGCACTGATGATGGATTGTTTAATCCGAAAACGTTTTGCAATGTGTTTGTGATAGCCCGTTTGAGGCAATTTTATATACCTTTTATAAAGGATTTTAACAAATTTTTTTGTGATATATGGTATACAGCCAGCTACAGGAACTTAGTTTCCTCGTGGAATTTTATTTTCTTTATGTTTCGTTTATTGTTAAACCTCAAAAAATGTTTTTCGCTATAAGCGATACATCAGTACAAGAGTACAGTATTATAATTGCTTTTAATTTTGAGATGGTTATTGAGAACAAAATTGAATAAAAACATAAAACTAAAATATGTTAGGCAAAGCAGGAGATGCTTTGGTATGAAAATAAAACAAAAGTCATAATAACAATAACCTGTGGCAGTTTTTTTGTCAGTTCTTCTCTCAGGCGCGGCCCCCTGCGAATGGGGGATGTACTCCGGATATTCTTAGAACCAATACCTAGAGGGTAGCAGGGATACCTGCCGTGGAACAAAAACTGACACCTGAAAGTAGGTATAAAATGCACACCCATGAAAATGGAATTAAATAGTTTGTGTTTAAGGTCGTAAGGTGTATAGGTGACGTGGGTGGCAGGGTGCTGAGGAGGCGAGCCCCTGTCATGCAGTTTACTTTTTTTTCTTTAAGTTCCATCTTCTATCAAAGGTTGGAAATTATCATGGCTATGCGGACTCTGTTGACTGCCGCTCTAAAAAGTTTTTTGTCAGTTCTTTTCTCAGACGCGGCTCCCTGCGAATGGGGGATGTACTCTGGATATCCTTAGAATAAATACCTAGGGGGTAGCAGGAATACCTGCCGAGGAACAAAAACTGACACCTGGCAGTAGGTATAAAATGCACACCAATGAAAATGGAGTTAAAAAGTTTGTGTTTAAGGTCGTAGGTTGTATGGGTGACGTTGGTGGCAGGGTGCTGAGGAGGCGAGCCCCTGTCATGCAGTTTACTTCTTTTTCTTTAAGTTCCATCTTCTATCAAAGGTTGGAAATTATCATGGCTATGTGAACTCTGTTGACTGCCGCTCTAAAAAGTTCTGCACTACTGCATTGAAACCTTTCCCTTAAGTTCTTAAGCCAGGATATTCTTCGTCTTCCCACATTTCGCTTTCCTCGGATTTTGCCCTGCATAATAAGTTGTAATAATGCGTATTTTTGCCCTTTCATCACATGTCCTAGGTACTCAAATTTTCGTCTTTTAATAGTTAATATTATTTTCGCCTCATTTCCTATCCTTCTAGTTACTTCCACGTTTAACATTATTTGAATCCATAATATTCGTAGGATTCTTCTGTAACACCAAATTTAAAGGTGGCCAACTTATTCAGATGGACTTGTTTTCGTGTCCTCGCTTCCAAGCCATAAAGAAGAGTAGAGAACACGTAACATCGGCACATTCTCAGGCGTAGTTCTAACCTTATATCTCGACAACAAAAAAACTTTAGTTTAATGAATGATGTACGTGCTATTTCAAAACGTGTCTTAATTTCTTTAATTTGGTCTACATCTGATGCTATCCATGTTCCAAGTATTTATAGTCATTAATACTCTCCATTGCAGTATCTTCAATAGTAAATTTAATATTTGCATGTACAATCAACTACACCCTATCAACAACAAGAACAACCACAAGCGAGCCACACAATACCATGAGCTCGACTTGCTGAAGGTGCTGCGCTGGAACAACAGCCGGCGGTCAACCCAGCGGGACGAACGAGGCAGCGCCTGAAGTGAACTGCTTCCATAAATAAAAATATTTTGCGCTTCTATTATTAGGTGACAATGCTCGGTCAAAAAACGATCAAGTATCGACAAAATCTTTCTGCCGAATTTGGTACGGAGTACCCCGGAATTCAAGTGACTCAATAACGAGTTGCTGATCAATACTGGGTAATTATAAGAAACAATCTTATCTCACAGACTAGAAGCAATACCATCAAAAGCAAACTCGAACAGGAAATTAATCACCAAGAGGTAAATGTGGATCATATCCCTAATAAGATACATGAGTAGATTCCTGAGCTTGCTATACAAAAAACTCAACCTGATAATACACAACAAGATAACAAAGAGTTATGCGAGACCCTGGTAAGCGAAATGGCACATACTGTACAAGAGTTGAATGAAACAAATTCATTTAGCAGACCACCGCTACCAAAAATTAACTCTTCTATAAAACTTGGAACTTTATAACAAATTATAAATACTGAAGTCCTACCCAATTTAGTCGTAGAACACTGTGCAACAACAGCAACAGCTAATGTGATGGGAATTAAGATCAGAATACGACGGAATATTAACGTCGGAAGGACAGATAACAGAGATGAACCCTGGGAAAAACGGCTTCTAAACAAGATTGAATTATTGCGTAGGAACATTGGTGAAATGACAGAATAGATACAAAGGATAACAAGTAGAGAAATCATTAAAAGAGCTGATCAAATATTGCTAAGCACTGCAAGACACTCAAAGTATGATCTAGAACACAACAGAGCCCAACAGTGCCTGAATAGACTAAAACAAAAACTCTCCGTTTATTCAGGACGACTAAAGAGGTACATAGTCAGTAACAGCCGGAAATGTAACATTGCGGTTTTTGAGCGTGCCGAAAAGGCGTTCTATTGGAAATTTAATTCCACTGTCGAAAGTGCCAATAAATCATACCCAAGCCAAGAAGAAGTTCAGGAGTTTTGGGAAAATCAACTTTCTACTCTAGCTGCTCTTAACACCAATGCTGAATGGATAGAAGATACGACGCACAGCTGTCAACACTGCTGTACAACTGTCTATGAACCCTTTACCACAGAAAAAGCCTCTAATATTATAAAAGAGCTTTATAACTGGAAATCTGGTTTAAGAAGTTCTGGAGTGCTTATGAGTGCTTGTCAACACTAATTAATCTTGTTATTTCTAATCCGCAGAAAATACCATCATTCCTAACTCAGAGAACAACTTATTTAAAACCGAAGGATCAAAATAATACCGAAGATCCAGCCAAGTATTGCCCAATTACTTGTCTTCCAACTCCGTATAAATTGGTCACATCCTGTGTAGCCCAGCGTATCTACCAACACTGCGTTCTAAACGATATCATAGAACCTCAACAGAAAGGATGCGCTAAGGGTTCCATGGATTGTAAAGAACAACTTATTATTAACTCAGTCATTTCTAACCAGGCCTACACAAAAAAGGAACGTCTTAACTGCCTTTATTGACTATAAGAAAGCCTTTAACTCAATGTCGCATGAATAGCTGGTAGATATAATAAGAATACATAAAGTCGTTGATAAGAAAGTGACCTTCTTAAGACATATAATGACAGATTGGAAAACTAAAATTTACCTTCAAATACCTGGTGAAAACAATATCGAAACAGAAAATATCGCAATTAACCGCGGCCTATTCTAAGGAGACTCGCTGAGTCCATTGTGGTTCTGTCTAGCGATGAATTCACTATCCCAGCTATTAAACTCCACTGACTCAGGCTTTAGCTTTAAAAACAACAACACTGTAGTTTTAAAGCTTAATCATCTGTTGTATATGGATGATTTGAAACTAATAATATTAGTATGCACTTTGAACTAGACCAGTACCGCGTACTACATATAGTCAAGGAAAAGGTTCAACCCGGAAGATTCGATATGCAAAATGGCAAAACATCGAGGCTATGGACGAAAATCACATGTATAACTATCTAGGAGTAAAGCAAGCGCGGAAAATTGACGATAAACAAATAAAAATCGATTTAACATCAGAGGTTATACTAAGGGTAAAACAGCTATTCCGTTTACATCTTGATAGTAAAAATTTGTTTAAGAGATTAAACACCTACGTATTTTTCGTGCTTAGCTACTCATTTGGCATTTTTAAGTGAACTTAAACGCATATAGAAACTCTTTAGCGAAAAGTAAGAACACACCTCACAAAGGCACCTACTTTAAAAACTTATTTTCCGGTACATTTGGAGACATCTACTCTTCATCGCGCGATTTGTGCAGTAGATGACACAACACCGATCAAACTGAGGGAATAGGGAACAAGGAATGCGTATAAAGCAGAAAAAATGCGCATCTGGATGGGTAAACCTCTGCATAGGCGACATCCGAATGAAGTTAGTTAAAACTATATCGACAATATAGCGTCAAATTATTGGTTGACATCAGAAAGGATGTTCCCTGAAACAGAAGGTTTATTACTTGCTATTGAGTAACAGGTTGTATCAACCAAAAATTACCTGAAATATATCGTTTAAGACCCTCACGTGCAAAACAAAAAATGCCTATATGGATGTCAAGCCCAAGAAACTATCGAACATCTTACAGGGTCCTGCCAGGCATTTGCTGTAACTGAATATAAGAAACGGCATAACTCAGTAAAGAAGATCCTCCATCAAGTGATAGCTTTTAAACTGGGACTTTTACAAACAGACCATCTTCCATATTATCAATAAGTTCCTTAGAATATGCTTGAGAATAACAACTACAAGCTATATATACTGAGATCGCACTGTGCTCACAAACCAAACTAGCACATAATAAACCAGATCTCGTGCTAATTAATAAACTAACGAGACAAACAACACTTATCAATGTGGTGATACCTAACAACAATAATCTGCATGTTAACTACAACGAAAAGATCGCCAAGTACAGAGATCTAGAAATGCAAATAGGGAGACAATGAAGAATGAAAAGTACTCAGACGATACCTATTATTCTTTCTACTACCGGAGTTGTTCCGAAGAATTTCCTAGAAAACATAAAAAAGCTGGGTCTAAATGAAGCTACTTGAAGCTGTGCTACTTTCGACGTCCAGATGAGTGCGAACATTTTTGGGAGATAGACCAACGTATCAAGTCAACTAGGACTCGATAAAATGGAAAGAGTTCCACCAGAGCTCAATCCTTTTAATACCGTATGTATCTGAAATAAGTGAATTTTTCCCTTAGAGACAGTGTGAGTCGTATGGCTACATCTGGAAAACAATAATGCCGAGTAATGCCGATATAGATGCCAAGCCCAAGAAACCATCCAACATCTTATCGCTGGCTGCCAGGATTTTGTCGGTACTGATTATAAAGAAGACAACTACAAGCTATACTGGGATCGCACTGTGCTCACATACCAATCAGTGACACACAATAGACCGGATCTCATACTAGTTAATAAAATTACTAGACAAATAACACTTATTGATGTGACGATAACTAACACTATTAATTTGCGTGTCAAATACAACGAAAAGTTTGCCAAGTACAGAGATCTAGAAATACAAATTAGGAGACAATGGAGAATGAAAAGTACCTAGATAATACTTATTATTTTATCTACTACCGGTGTTATTCCCAAAAACCTCCTTGGGAACATAAAACAGTGGGGTCTAAATGAACATCATTATAAGACCATGCAGAGAACTGTACTACTTGCGACGTCCAGATGTGTACGAAAATTTTTGGGAGATACTCCAGCATACCAAGTCACCTAGAGCTCGATAACACAGACAAAATCCCACCAGAGCTCAATAATTTTGATATCGTAGGTATCTGGAATGAGTGAATTTTCCCCTTAGAGTGAATGTGAACCGTATGACTAAATCTCGATAGAAGATAGAAAAAATACATAGAACAAATGTAGCAGCATAGAAAAGGGGCGATTATCATATTCATCCAAACTTAAAAGTCCACTGTTAAGCATTGGCCGCTTTCTCGTGTTTTCAACCCCGTCTATCGTGTGCCACTCTCATCCAGTTTTTATTTAGTCTTCATCAATTGCCAGCCCATTTTGTAGGTGGTCGACCAACGTTTCTCTTGTCTTCCCTTGGTCTCTGTTGTAAAAACAACAAGTTGTATTATTATTAGTTTATTTTTTGTTTTTATAAGTATCGGCTTTAATCTTATGTGACAGACTGTATTTCTTCTCTTAAAAATATTCATCTTCAAGTTCAAGCGCCCATGAGCTTGTTGTCTTATAAACACGTTGTAAACATTATAAAGTCAGAAATTATTCTTAAACTTGTATTTTATCACACTCTCTCAAAAAATGGAGTTTTCACACTCTCTCAAAAAACCGTGTATGAGTTTTCGCTAGATTCGCGAGCCCTTCAAACACCGGTTTAAATAATAAACTATGTTGTAAAACAAACTCTTTTATTTTTCGTTAAGTAAAACCTGATAAAACCAAGACATATACGGAATTATGGCCATGAAGTCGGTTTACTTATATCGAAGTAATATCTTTAAAAGTTCCATGGTCCTAAAATATTTGGTACTGTTCCCTCTTAATTACTAATAAACTGGGAATAAGCCACAATTAGAGATAAAAATACGTTTATTGACGTTTCAATTTCCACTTCGGAAATCGTTCTCAAAATACAAACAGTAATTAATTAATTAATATACGTCAATAAACGTATTTTTATCTTTAATTGTGGCTTATTCCCAGTTAAATAGTAATTAATTTACAATGCCCCAAGAAAATAGCTTCAGAACAATATTAATGTACCCTCTTAGGAAAGGAATTTAATAAGCTTTCCTTAAACAATTAGTGAAGAATACAGCAAGTTTCCAAAATTTGTTTGGTCCTTTTCTCGACGGATATTGTGTTTTGGTTTCGCGTTTTTTGTACTTAAGTCGCAGTTTCGCATAGTTGGATGAATTCGGTTGAATATTCTCGAAAAGACTGATGTATGGAGGTAAACTCTAAAATTAAAATACAGAAGTGATTTATTTTATCTGGTGTTCGTGCCTGTTTCTGCAAATTACTGAAAAAATTGGGTGAGGTTTTAGGTCGTCTTATACATAGGATGAACAGCTTTGTCCAAAGACTATCTTAAAAATTTATTTTTAGACATTTAACGGGTGTGCTAAAAATTTGATTGCAAAATAAATTCTCAGTGTGACTTTTATCGTGTTTTTATAAATTATAAACTCTCTCGCCGTGTGCTACACATGTTAATTTCTCTAAAGACTTCAGTGAACCAATACAAAAGCACCTACACAATCATTATAGGCGAATTCAAGGCCAAATTAGGGGGAAAACTAGAAGAATCAGAAAATAAAATCGGCAACTTTGGATATGGAACACGAAACGAAAGAGGAGAAACATTAATGAACTATATCGAAACGAACGGTCTATATGCGATGAATACCTTTTTTAATAAAAAACCACAGAGAATATGGACGTGGATCGCACCCAATGGTTCAACAAAAAATGAGATTGATTACATGATATCCAAAAAAAAGAACATAGTACAAGACGTTACTGTCATAAACATGATTTCCGTAGGAAGTGATCACAGAATTGTTAGAACCAAAATCAAAATTAACGTCACAACAGACCTACAAAAATTTAAACCATCTAAAAAAGAGATAGATACAGAACTTCTTAAAGAACGCAAAGAGCAATACATAAACCAGCTAAAAAGAAGTGACATATCACAGCTAAAGAGTTTGCAACTAGACGAATTAAACGATAAAATAACAACAGAACTACTAGAAGCAGGCCTGAAGATTCCTAATGAACAAAAGCGAAAACAACAAAAAATTAGCGCTCAATCACAAGATATGCGAAAAAAACGACGACAACTCCTGAATGATAACAACAGAAATACAGTGGAGTTTACCGAATGAACAAAACCATAAAGAAAACAGATAAAGAAAGATTTAAAGAAATACTAAGAAGATCGCATTAAGAAAATCATAGAGAAGAACAAAAGTTTAAAAACAATCAAGACAAATATATGAAAAAGAGAACTAATCATGCTTGAAGCTGAGAACAATGAAGAAAGAGATCTAGGAGAAATAGTAAAAATCACAGAAAGATATTAAACAGAACTATACAGTTCTAAAAATGACCCACCACGATCATCTAAACAGAATCTCTCGAGGAGAATAAAAAATGTTGGCTTAGAGGTATTACCAGAAATAACTGAAGATGAATTTGAAAAATCCATAAACGACATGAAACGAAATAAAGCGGCCGGTGAGGACAAAATACTGGCGGAACTGCTAAAAGAAAGAGGAGACACGATAAAAAAATGCTAAAAATACTGTTCAACAAATGTCTGTTTGAAAGTAAAATACCTAAACAATGGAGAAATGCCAACACAATCTTAATACATAAGAAAGGATACCGAACAGACCTAAACAACTACCGTCCTATTTCCCTTTTGTCACAACTATATAAAACCTTCACAAGAATAATAAACAATCGACTAACCTATAAACCAACCAGTGGAACAGGCCGGATTCAGGAAAGGATACAGCGCAATCGTCCATCTACATGCGCTTAAAATCTTAATTGAGAAAACCAATGAATACAACCTTCCGCTGTACTTAGCATTCGTAGATTATGAAAAGGCTTTCGACAGCATTGAACACTGGGGGGTTGAAGAAGCTCTGGTCATTAGTAGCATAGATTCAAGATACCGACAATTAATATTTACCAAAACGCAACCATGACCGTAATTCTGGACGACAAATTAATAACGGATAATATAAAAGTTAAACGAGGAGTCCGACAAGGCGATATATATATTTTTTTTTGTGTGTGTTTTGGCTTGGACAATTGTCATTCAGCCAGTCTCAATCAAGATAAGTTTATTAATGTAGTGTGTGTGTGTGTGTGTGTGTGTGTGTGTGTGTGTGTGTGTGTGTGTGTGTGTGTGTGTGTGTGTGTGTGTGTGTGTTTGTGTGTGTAAAGTAATTGTCTTGATACGTAGCAAAGTCGACGTCATTGTCTTTGCTAAGAGATGCTAATTGTATCCGAACGTCTGCGGTCCCTCCGGTGTGTACCGATCACACAAGGATAGAAATTATTTTCATTTATTAATTTTTTTAATAAACGAAAATTTCCACCCAGGTGGGATTCGAACTCACGACCTTTAGATTTAAAGGCAGGCGCTCTTACCACTGAGCCACAGAGGGGGTTCGGCGATATAATTTCACCTAAACTGTTTACCTGACCCTCCAAGATATAATAAAATCAACAGATTGGGAAAACAGAGGAATATGTACTAACGGAAAGTACCTAAATCACCTTAGATATGCGGATGATACTTCTGATCTCCTCGGAACGACAAGAACTGGAATTAATGCTGAATGAACTTCATGAAAAATTACTGCAAAAAGGCCTAAAAATTAACTTCAACAAAACAAAAGTAATGACAAATACGGAAGACCAAGAGGCAATAAAAATACAAACAGAAAAAATAGAACAGGTAAATGAGTATATCTGTCTAGGACAAGCAATCAGAGCTAACAGAGAAAATCAAATAGCCGAAATATCGAGACGAGTAAGAATGGGATGGGCAGCGTTCGGCAAACTTTCTTACCTTCTAAAAAATCAAATGATCCCTTTATACTTACGAAGCAAGGTATATAACTCCTGTATAATACCGGTGCTCACCTACGAAGCACCGACATGTACATTTATACAGGCTAATTTAGATAGGATAAAGAAGGCACAAATCCGGAAAGGTGTCCGCCAAGGCTGCATACTCTCTCCGATGCTTTTTAATTTATATGTTCAAAATATATTTGCGGAAGCATTAGAAGACACGGAATTAGGCATTAAGGTAAACGGCATACCAATTAGCAACCTACACTATGCGGACGACATAGTGATTATAACTGATAATTTGGAAGATCAGCAGTTATTACTTGATACGGTATAAGGGGATAATAGCATAGGTAAAAAATATGGCCTTAAAATCAACATTTTGAAAACGAAATATATGGTATTAGCAGAAACCCTCCAGAAAACTCGATAATATGCAAAGGTGACGATCGTATAAAATGCGTGAAAACTTCTAAATACCTTGGCACCAAAATCAATGATCAATCGGATCCACAACATGAGATAAAAACCCGAATACAAATTGGAAAGACAGGCTTTTGTGAAATTCAGACCGCTCCTATGTAATCAAAACCTAAATTTCGAAATACGCTACAGAATGGTCAAGTGCTACATATGGTCCATCTTGCTTTATCTCATGAAAACGTGGACTTTGAAAAAAACATCTATCAACAAACTTGAAGCATTTGAAATGTGATCATTGAGAAGAATGATGCGCATACCTTGGGTGGATAGAGTTCGAAACGATGACGTCCTTAAGAGAGCCGGCGTAGAAAGAGAACTCTTCGAATTAATTAAAAAACGCAAGATTATAAGAAAATATGAAATACCACAGTTAATCCTAGAAAGGAAGATCGAAGGTAGGAGAGGAGTCGGCCGCAAACAATTATTCTGGTTAAGGAATATTAAAGAATGGACAGGAATACACAATACAGGCGAGTTGTGTCACGCTGCCAAGAACAGAATTCTAGTAATGAGATAGTCGCCTACGCACTTTGGTGTATGGTATGTTAAGAAGAAGAAGAAGGAAGGCACAAAGAGCGATGGAGAGACAAATGTTGGGTATATCAGTTAAAGATAGAAAACCTAACCAGTGGATCAGGACCAGAACAAAGACAGTAGACGCGATAGAACAAGCAGCAAAACTGAAATGGAAATGGGCTGAACACAATGAACGTCTCCAAGACGGACGATGGAACAATGCCATCGGAAAGTGGCGTCCATACAATGCAAAGAGATCAAGATGCAGACCACAGATGAGGTGGAAAGATGACATCAGGTAACAAGGAGGTTCCACATGGCAGAGAACAGCTCAAGATACTGAAAGATGGAGAGAACTGGGGGAGACCTATATCCAACAATGGAAGGATAGAGAATAGGTTTAAAAAAAATTTTTTTCGCTGAAAAATTTACAACAAATCCACCGCAACATTTTCTCCCATGCCTAATTCGTTTACATAAGACTTGTCTATCCACCAGTTGTTGAAAATTTAAATAAATAACCATTCGAATTACATAGAGACTACAGTTTAAACCCAAACCTAATTTGTTTTCCATTTACATACGTCTTACAACTATATCTTCCAAAATAGGGCACCATTTCCTCATCTGTTGATAGATTATAACTTATAAGATATACTTCCGACTGCATGTTCTTTTCATTTATCCAATCAAAAAGAGTTTTTATTTTTGAAAATCTTTTGTTTTATGGAGTTTATCATTATCTGATAAATGACTGTTTTCTTTGATGAAATCGAATATATTTGTACTCATTTCGCAAATTTCTAACTTATTGATTTATCCTTATCTTTTGACCAATATAATTTTGTAACTGGTAACAGATCATGTCATTAAAAAATTAGTATGTCGAAAAATCGCTTTAGAGTAGTTTTATCGATTACAAATGAATGTTGATTATGATATTGTGCATACTTTTTAGTAAATAAAGCTATATTTTCCTATATTTCACCACTAAAGTACAAGTGTAAAAAAAACTTCGAAAGAGCTTTTACCCGACACTTTGTGTTCAATTTCTTTATAACCATTTTTCTTATGATTTTGTGGTTTCATTGCATACACATAATGTTTTTTTTTTCTAATTTGGAATTAGTTTGATTAATTTATTTTTTAATAGTATTTTGACACATTTTTCTTTTCTTTGAACTTGAAGCCAAAAGAAGATAATTTTCATCTTACTACTTACTTATTGTATTTCGTCCCTGCGACATCTGGCAAATCTCTCTTGTCCTCACATACAGCATTCACAAGTTTTCCTACAAAAGGCGGAATATATCAACAGTATCTATCACCAGTAAATCTTCATCCTCCTCCAATGAAGCTAAAAGTTCCGAAGTTGAGAGAGGTCTCTGGTTTTCCATTTTACTAGACCAATAAAGTTACTTGGAAACACCAAATAAATAAAACATACAATTTATAAATTTATTTACCTTAGTATTTTCACTGTGAATGAATGATCAGAGTCACTTTGCACCGAACGTATAAAAGTATATTTTCTGTAAAGCTCCTCTAAATTTTTAGATATTTTACTACCTCTAGAAGACATAGGCAACATCGCAATACGTCAGTAGCACTAGCGCCTCTGTCCTCTCGGTCGCCAGTTATTTATCGACAACGGTTCGAATATTAACTTGGAAATTCTATTATTTTCTGGCTTTGCAAAATTGTACTGCGCAGACAGTCCCAGCAAACATAAATTGGTAAGTACCAGTGGCGCACCCAGAACCCCGGACCCTATTCCGACACTGTTATTTACAAATTTTAAGGACATAAAATGGTGGAGGTAGCATAAAAAAATTTTGTATCCAACCAACCCTCCCCCCGCAGAGAACAATTTTAGGTGCGCTACTGGTAAGAACACGTCTAATGGCATCTACCATATCTCATAAAAAATTATTGTTTAAATGTGCACTAATCGCGTGAAATTGGATATACTTTGCACCGCCAACTTGCAAGTGGTGCAAACTATCCTCAAAAGTAAAAGATAAATAGGATAATGGTTTTCAGTAGATGCCAGGATGTTATAAAGGCAAACTGGAGTCTCGCAAATATGCAGACTACTTAGAAGAAGATTTAAAGGCAAGTTTGTTAGCAATAACAGATGACATGAGTACAAAAATTGCCGATGAATCTTTCGCATGCCAGGAAGATCTATTTTTTACAAATTAAAAGAAGTACACGCTAGAAAATCGGGATACCGATCAATATTCTCTTATGAAGAGGAAAGATGCTACGTACAGTGCAATCATAGCATTAGTGATGCTTGTTTTCCTCTTGTTCATGGAAAGGAATTGAGACAAATACTCAAGACTTATTTAAATTGCCAAGGGAAAAAAATAACTCGCTTAAAGAATAATACTCCAGGTATGGATTTGGTCAAATCACTTTTAGGTTGTCATAAGGATCTTACAGCAAGAATAGCGTCAAACATATTAGACCAAATGACTGAATACATAAAAAATTAAAACAAACATTAACTAGTGTGGAGACACATGCTATTTTTCATTAAGACAAGACTAACTTAACGGATGACCTCAGAAAATATAAGGTATTAAGTAAACGTGGCTTTAAATTTCCTGAACAAATTTGTTACTCTTTAAAAAATAACATTTTTCTTATGATATGTAGAAATGCAGCTGGTCAGCTACTACCTTCCTATGTGGCGTACAAATATGAGCATTTGTGGGACACCTGGACTGAAAATGGCCCCTCTGGCACGCGTTATGCACACACTGCATCTAGCTGGTTCTAATCACAGACACTATTCTATTTCCTAGGCTTAATAAAATTCAGGAAAAGAAGGTCGTTTTAAGAGATATTTTGTCTTCTCATATTAATGTTAAAGTGCTGGATTTGCGTCGAAAATACGACATTTATTTTATATGTTTGCCTCCCAATAGTACCCACGTTACACAACCGTTAGATGTTGCATCATTTGCCTCTATAAAAAAAAACCTAAAGGGACATTATCTGAGTACAGTGAAACTTGGATAATTCGAACCTCAAGGGACCGTTAAAAAAATTCGAATTATCCAAAAATTCGAATTAAAAATATATCCACAAAAAACAAAGATGTCTACAAAAACATATACAAATGATAAAAATCAACAATAGTTGACCATTTTTATCGCTTGCAGATGTTTTCGCTACTATTTTTGCCCGAATTTTGTCAATCGAAAAAAATGGGCCAACAAAATTAGGCCAGAATACCAATTAAAGCATTTGCAAGCTATAACAAATGGTCAATTGTTGTCGATTTTTATCATTTGCAGTTTTCCTCATTGGTATTTTTGGCCAAATATTAGCCGAAACAATCGGCAGATAAAAAATTCCCAATGAGAACGCATCATTAAAACAATAAAACATTTTATCTCAAAAAATTTATTGAAAATAAGAATGCATATCTGTTACAATTATTAATGAAAATAGACAAATTTTTTGTAAAGAAATCCAAAATTTTTAGCTGCTTTTTAGAATTTAACGTCTCAGTAATGACAAATGATTCTAAGATGTTCAGTGAACTAAAAATAGAGTGATTTACATCATTTTTACTTTCAAAGTATCGTTTAAGTTGCGTAATATGGTGTGTTGCTTCGGCCGCACTCGGAACATGTATTTCTCCCGCAACTGATGATGCGTCGTCTTCATCACTCTCTTGTTTTTTATCATTGTACTTAAGCACTTCAGCGATGATCTCTGTATCGGTTATTTCACCACATACTGCAACATCTTCATCCACGTTGACAAAATCTTCATAAGAGATGGCAGGATCAGAAATGATGTCCCCCCAGCAGTGAACTGAAAGCAGCTCTTCTGTTAAATTGTCTAACTTTATTTTAAGGGTGTCGCAATCTTCCATCAATATGTTTTCATCCAAAAAACGTCTGTAAAAATGTTTAAAATTTTTTATGACACCCTGGTATATAGGCTGGAGAACTGAAGTCATGTTAGCAGGAAAAAAATATTTTTTACATTTTCCATCAGTGGGATAGCGGTGTGTGCCGTACAATTGCCAATAAACAAAATAACTTTTCTTTTTTCTTTTATGAACTTTTTGTCTAATTTTTTTAGCCAGTTCTCGAAAAGATCACTAGTCATCCAAGCTCTTGCGCTACTCACTGGTTTTGACTTGACGTTCTTAAAACAACGCGGATTAGCCGACATGCCAATCATCAGTAGAGGTAGTCTTTCTGATCCGTCAAAAAATTGTTTTTCCCCATTTCAATAGCAAATTGTTTAGCTTTGCTTCTTACAAGAGGAACACTTACGGGAATCTTCTTATCTCTAGCTTGTTTGAACCATTTTAACACAAAACTGTCTAAATTTGGATTTTCTGGCTCCCTTAACCTTTTTCGATCTTTACCGCACTCACTTTCACTGTTGAGAATTTTTTCTTTATTCTTCAAGTAGGTGGATAATGAGGAGTTCCAAAGTCCCTGGCAATCTCAGTTTTTTTCTTCGTCCCCTTTTCTACTTCTCTAATCGCCGCTATTTTTTCCGATAACGTTAAAGTTTTGTATGTTTTCGTATTACCATGCGACGACATCTTTACTTAATATGAAGTGACTTGACGTGATTTGCAGTGATTGCAATTGCAACGCCAATGCATCTCAACTAAAGGGGCGTGCCAGATGGGCTAGAATTTAGGTGACAGGTACGGGTACAATGTACAATGGCCTTAAATGTCTTGAAACAAGTGGCACGTTAGAGCAGAAAAGAATACTACCTCTTTCAGCGGAATTTTCCAGCATGAAATTTTTAACTTGTAGAAAAACTCCAATTATCCAAAATATAATTCGAATTATCCACGACTTTTTAACATTACTTATATAGGAAATGCTAGGGACCAGAATAGAAATTCGAATTAAAGAAGATTTCGAATTAACTAAGTTCGAATAAGGCAGGTTCTAGTGTATAAGGAAACTTATGTAAGAAGTAGATCAAATGTACTTGAGAAACATAATTTTCGAACGCTTTTACGGTCAATAATAAAAAATAGGCAAGAATAGCGTTAAGATATTAAAGACGAAATTTAGAAAATGCGGTATTGTTCCTTAACCTATCGGTTAAAAACAACTAAGAAATCTAATGTGATAAGTGATAGTGATACAACAAAGAATAATAAATTTATTTTGTCAGATATCGAAAACACGCTCATTCGAATTTTAGAAGAGAAAGTGCAGGATGCCATACAGTTTATACATGTGGGAAGTAAAAGAAAATAAGTATTCTAGCGGGACAAAGTATTGCCCATTCTGATATTAGTTTAAAAGATAAAACTCAAACATCTTCTTCCACAGCTCATCAAGCTGTTGAGCCAGAAATCGTAGGTGATTTAGACAAGGACATTGTTTTGGACGACTACTTTCCACAAGGCATGAATTCACCAGATTATAAAACTAATGAACTGCAAGAGATGGAAAAAGAAAGTGAATTTAATCAAAAACTCACCTCAAATTCTCTTAAAACAAATATTGTTAAAAAAGTTAAAACTCTGAATAAGATGATGTTAAAAAATATTTATGAGTATGTTTTACTTTTCAATAAAGATCATGTTTACGCAAAAGTGATAACAGCTATAGAAAATGATGAAGCGATGATCATTGTCATGGCACAAGCGTTAGAGGTTTCGACATGGACAAAATCCCTCGATTTTTCGAAAACACTCACAAAAAAAATTTCAAACAGGGATTGTACATGCGACAAATTATATAATAGTTAGTTTTCACTTTTCTAGGGTATACGAGTACTTTGCACCACTAGTAAAACTAGGTTGTTCTCTTAATTATGCAATATGCCCGAAAAATAGCTATATAACAAGAGCTATATAACAACTAGCTCAATAGATATTTATAATTTATAATTCAATAAAAATTTCAGATCTTCTTTCGAGTGAGTTTATTTTTCTTCTTTTAATGCCGTCTCCACTAATGAAGGTTGGTTATAACCATTGCAAATTCGTCTCTATCTTCTGCTTTTTTTAAGAGCGTCTGTATGTTTAACCCGGTCCAGTCGCTAATGTTTTTTAGTCAGGATATTTGTCGTCTACCAAGACCCATTTTTTACTTCGATTTTACTCTTCATAATCAGCTGCAACAACTCGTACTTATGATTTCTAAGTATGTGCTCCAAATATGCTGTCTTTCGCCTATTAATGGTGGTCAAATGTTCTCTGTCTCTTCCCATTGACTTTGCCCCTCTTACAGATAACCATGGTTTTTGTCTTCTTTATGTTTATTATTAAACCAAAATGTTTCCCAGTATCACAAATTGTGTTTAGAACGTCTGCAGATCTGTCCCACTTTCAGCGATAATGACTGCATCGTCAGCATAACGGATGTTATTTATATTTTCACCATTTATCTTGATCCCTTCAGTATAAGTTTTTCTCGTTATTACTCTGCTTTTTCACTTTTACTCACTTATAGCACTAAATGAAACGGCTTCGTTCTCTTTAGTCTTCTTATTTGGTTGGCGTTGTCTAGGAGTTTGATGGCCTCGACGTTCACGTGGTTGGAAAGCCTTTGTTCATGACTCTCGGCAAACTTACTTATTGTCTGGATCACTGTATCCATCTGGAGGTCTCGATGAAGATCACAGTTTCTAAAGTACCATGGAGCGTTAACGATGTTCCTTAATACTTTATTCTGATATCGTTGTATATGTTGGATGTTGCTTTCTTTTGTACAGCCCCATAGCTGTATTCCGTATGTCCATATCGGTTTAAGGACTTGCTTATATAATAGCAATTTGTTGTAAATAGACAGAGTGGATTTTTTCCCATCAACCAGTAATCTTTCTGAACTTAATTTTTAATTCCTCCTTTTTTTCTTAACATGTGCTTTCCAACGTAGCTTGGAATCTAACGTCATACCCAAATATTTTGCCGTATTTGCATAAGGTATTTGGTTTCTATTTATATGTACTGGGATATGTTGTTCTCTTTTGTTAGTAAAATTGACATGAACAGATTTTGTTTCATTTAATTTGATACGCCATCGGCTGGTCCAGATGTTAATTTGTTCAACATAGTTCTATAGCATGGTAGCTGCATCCTCGTGATTTTGTCCGACTGCTAGAATGCATGTGTCGTCTGCAAATGTCGCAATTGTGTTAGGTTCTAATGATGGAATATCGTTGGTATAGAGCAGGTATAGCACTGGCCCCAGGACACTGCCTTGTGGAACTCCAGCTTTAACTTCTCTTAATTCTGAATATGCTTCCTCATATTTAACTCGAAAGTACCTGTCGGACATATATGATTCTAGTAGTTCAGAATATTGTTTTGGTAAGTAGCATCTCATTTTATGATATAGTCCGTCATGCCACACCTTGTAAAAAGCCTGCGCTACATCGAGGAAAATTGCGGAACATACTTTTCCTTCTTACAAACTCCTTCTGATGACGGGTAGACCCAGAAACACGTGTCAGGGAGTGGTAAGAGACTCAAATTAAATCGAAACGCAACATTCTTCGTATATTTATCGTCCCTACTCGACGCAATGAGTACAAAAATTGATGGTAATTTATATGGGTAAATTGTTGGTACACAGTGGAATATTTTTATTCTCAGTACCGCTCTGAATGGCTTGTTTAAGCTTGGGTACACAGTTTACTTTAATTGCTATCGACGTATCTTCATCTTGCCTCACTAGAGGTCTCTAGTTGCATACTCTGGTAGTTATTTTCATGTAATTGCCAGAGTAATCGGTGCGTTTTGATTTGGTTTGAGTCTTCTTACAAACTCCTTCTGATGACGGGTAGACCCAGAAACACGTGTCAGGGAGTGGTAAGAGACTCAAATTAAATCGAAACGCAACATTCTTCGTATATTTATCGTCCCTACTCGACGCAATGAGTACAAAAATTGATGGTAATTTATATGGGTAAATTGTTGGTACACAGTGGAATATTTTTATTCTCAGTACCGCTCTGAATGGCTTGTTTAAGCTTGGGTACACAGTTTACTTTAATTGCTATCGACGTATCTTCATCTTGCCTCACTAGAGGTCTCTAGTTGCATACTCTGGTAGTTCTTTTCATGTAATTGCCAGAGTAATCGGTGCGTTTTGATTTGGTTTGAGTCTTCTTACAAACTCCTTCTGATGACGGGTAGACCCAGAAACACGTGTCAGGGAGTGGTAAGAGACTCAAATTAAATCGAAACGCAACATTCTTCGTATACTTTTCCTTCTTCTAGAGCTTTTTCTATAATATCTGTTATTCTATGCACCTGATCTATCGTTGAGTGCTGGCTCTAAACCCAAACTGATAATTAGGAAATAGATTTTTTTCCTCTATAATCGGTTTTAGTCTCTTCAAGAGTAATTTTTCGTATAATTTAGACATGACAGGTAACAGTGAAATAGGCCTATATAAAGAAGCTTCTTGTGGAGGTTTTCCTGGTTTAAGTGTCATTATAATTTCTGCCACCTTCCATATCTTTGGTACGTACCTCAACCTAAAGGAAGCGTTTATAAGATGTGTTAATTTTATAATAGCTTTCCTTGGAAGTTGCTTTAACACTTTTCCAGTAATTAGATCAAATCCAGGAGCTTTCTTTGGGTTTATATTTTCTTTTATTTCCAAATATACTTCTTTTGGAGTTACAAGGGTACTCTCCATTTCGTCTTGATCAGGGAGCTCCCAGTTTATTTTTTCTTGTTCTTCATTTGGCCTTTTGTATGTTGCTTCTTGCCCACCTACCATTAGTATTTCTAATTTTTGGATACTGTAAGATTGGCCTTTTTAATCGTTTAGTAGCCTTCCACAAAGAGTAATCAGTAGCGCTACCATTCGATAGTTCACTTAGGTAAATGTTAACCGATTTGTTTTTAATTTTTTGTATTTCTCTTTTTAATTTTTGTGTGGCATTATTTAATCTAGTTTTATCAACTGGTGCTCTAGACTGGTGCCACTTGCGTCTTAGTTTTCTTTTTTCGGTTATCATTTCTCTGATTTATTTTGGGTAGTTATTTCCTTAATTTTCTTCTGGGTAGTTATTCTTTCGACACTGTTCGTGCT
Organism: Diabrotica balteata; assembly: GCA_918026665.1. Taxonomy (NCBI): domain Eukaryota; kingdom Metazoa; phylum Arthropoda; class Insecta; order Coleoptera; family Chrysomelidae; genus Diabrotica; species Diabrotica balteata. The sequence continues at coordinate 79,034,978 of OU898283.1, read as the reverse complement.
GTTGTTCCAAGCAGCTTGTTGTATATTTTTATTAAGCAATTCTACTTCTGCTTCTAGTTGATCAATGGTTCTTAATGGCACTGAGAGGTTAATCTTCTCTTCAAGGTCTATCTGGAAACTTTTCCAATCAATATTTGTGTTAACAAGTCTAGGGGGGCTTTCTTTTTTGATAACAGTGTCACTGAGTGTGAGAATAATTGGAGAATGGTCCGAGGTCATATCCAATGCCTCTTCTATCTCTATGTAATTTGGAGAAATATTTCTAACTAGAAGTCGATAAGGTCTGGAATTTTATTTGTGTCAGTAGGCCAGTATGTTGGCTTTCCCGTTGATACTGCGTCGCATTTTATGTATTTCATTGCTTCTAAAAGTTCTTTCCCTTTGGTTGTAGTCAGTCGTGACCCCCAATGCGTATGTTTTGCATTGAAGTCTCCTCCAAGGATAAATCTATATCCTTGACTGGTCAGGAAATCTACGTATTGATTTTTCTTGATGGCATGTCTTGGCGGACTGTAAACTGCTGTGACGATTACCTCATAATTTTTACATTTAATTTTTACTGATGTGGCCTGAAATTCTTTTGTTCTGTATCCAATTTCCTGATAGTGTGTAACATTTTCCTTGATTATTACTGCACTACCTCCTTTGGCTGTATTATCAGGGTGAGTAGTGTGATAAGTTTTGTAACCCCTAAATCTAATATATGACTCATTCGTAAAATGGGTTTCAGAAATGAGGCATATGTCTATTTTTTCTATATCTAGTATCGCTTGTAGTTCTTGCTGATGTTTCAAGATCTTATTTGCATTCCATTCTAGTATTCGTAAATTACCCGCCATTACCAAGTCTTTTAGGTATAGCTCCTTTGGTGCTATATTCTATACTGGTTATACGCTCGTCTAGGTTAGTTAATCTCTCTAATATTTTTTGTAGTGTTTGTTTTATTTTCAGATCTTTTTGACTACTATAGTTTTATTCGTTACTTTTACCAGCTGCTACCATACTATAAGTTCTTGTTTTGTTTTTTTCTTGTTTTGGATTTTCTACAGGTTTTGGATGCATTTTTTGAGGTTGTCTGGGTAAGGTCTGTTTTTTGTTATATTTATCTTTTTTTTTGTATTTCCTTTTCCACGATACATTCTCTATAGTTAGCCGAATGCCCTTCTCCACAGTGGACACATTTAGGTTTTGCGTCCTTGGGTTTCTCACATTTGGCTGTTAGGTGTTTTCCTGTGCAGCGGGAACATCTCGGTTATTTCGAACAGTAACCTTGTGTGTGTCCATATGCCTAAGATCTCTTACATTAAGGTACCAATTTTGATTTTCTGAGCGGAAGTATTTGTACTTTTACGTTCATGATGTCTGAGATCTCATAGATTCTATTTATATTTTCGTCATTTCTGAATACCAGCATAAACATATTTAGTGGTTGCTTTGTTTTGTATTTTAATTTTGGTATGACATCTGTTATCTTGAATCCTTTATTACTTAAATCGTTCATGATCGAATCCTTACTGGCTGAATGATGTAACTTATTGACCATAACATTAATGGATCGGCTTTGCTTATTTTCATACGTATGCCATGGATAATTTACTTCAATAAACTTTTTCGTTAAATTTCTGAAATCTTCTTCACTATCGACATTCATTTTAGCGCTCTTGTCTCCAAGTACTTTTATCTGGAATTTAGCAGTTTGTAGTCTGACTAATTCATGAAATTGGCTAAATTCGGCAGTACTCTCCACAATTATTGGAGGTGGGATTTGTGTTTTTCTGGTTCTTTCTTCTCTTTGTTGGATATATGACTCTTTTTGTGGTGGGGTCAATGACTATTAAAATCACCGAGAACGAATCTGGTTTTTTGAGAAGCGAACTTTTTTGAAGGGGAGAAAACAAAGTCTCTCCAGGGTGGTTTATACACAGATGTCACTGTGCAGGCTCCTATTTCGACGGTCAGGATTTCAATGTCGTTGTAGCATGTTTTTTCAGCTGATGTTACATCAATATCTCTTCTCACGAAGATGGCGCTTCCATGTTTTGCACTTGGATGTTTAATGATAAGCTGCATTCCCTCAACGCTAGGTCTATGTGCTGATATGTCACGGTGAGTCTCTTGTATGCATAATATATTACACTTGTGGATTTTACACAGTTCAGACAAAATTTCCTGTTTATTACAAGTAACACCCTCAATGTTTATGGTCATCATTGTCAATGTAGGCTCTGAGAAGAGCCGTTGATTCTCGTTTGTTTGTTCGGATCCAGTAGTGGAAGGATTGGCCGCCCGAGGGGCGTTTCCAGGGAGCGCCAGTGACATTTTGTTCTTATAATATCACTTGCGTGGAGGCTCCTTCCGTGCTCCCCATATGTAATAATAGTGACGTTATATCCACACTAAAAAAATAAAACTAAAAAAAATGGAGCAAACTAACCGCATTTTACGGTACCTTTTTAATTATTTAAAACTTTTTTATTAGATTTGTACTTTTTATTTAAACACATTTAAAAACATTCATTTAAAAATGTTGCGTTTACGGAACGTTAGGAATTCATGAGTTTAGTAAATATCGTATAAAATTAATTTTAGCCATCATCATAAGAATTATTGGACCTAACTTTTGAAGAATCTTTTCTGTACACCTCTCACTTGCTGATTTATTAAAGAATTAAGTTAACTTTTTGTTATAATTTTTTTATTCTCTTAACTAGAATCATTTATTATGATTAATTTCATAGTTACCGGAAAACCCATCATAAACATATATCCATGTTATCTAGACAATATTTATATCATGTTAATTTTATGGACATCACTGAATATACATGAGTAACCTGTAGAAGAACTGGTAAGTAATGAGTATATTTGAACGGATGTGACGATAAAGGTTAAGGGAAGTCAGGTCACAAGTCAATTATATGCCGGTGTCATCATTATAGATGGTCGCTATAAAATATTTTTAACTTTTAATCGTATGCCGAGCGATAACTTTTGATCATACCAACTTTTCGAATTAAAGTTGCAGATTTATTTTAATTTAACCTTATGTTCATTTCATCAACGTATCAATACGGTTGTTGTGTATTATTAAATCAAATCAAAATTTTTAGTGGAAATTTGCAGGAAAAATAATAGTTGACTTGAAAGTGATTAAGAACCTATAAAATTTTTCATATAAAAATGATTGCACGTCATTCAAGATTTACGACGTCAGCGTTGCCAAAACATCAAAATAGTTAGTAAGTGAGGAATTTTTAAAATGTCAACTATTTGTCAAACTATAATAATAACAATAAATACACTTGTTTTAATACTACTGCAACACACTAAAATATATAGGAAAACATTTTAATACAAAATTATATATTATAAATTTTAAACTTATCTCTTGAGCATTAATAGTAAAAACGTCCCGCCGTTACTTCTTGTTCAAAATAATATATTTTATATGAAAGCTTATTAGGTTCTACAGACTATTTAGTTGTTTTGGCTTGGCACAATCGCAATACATAACAATAATTAGTTTTTAAAGCTATTAATCAAAATTTAATATGTACATATTTATAAATACAATTTATTAATATATAATATATTATGATCAAATTGTGTAAGAAATCAAAACATAAACAAAATTCGTACTCTAAAAAAGTGGCAACGCTTTAAAAAATTTTGCCAGACGCTGAAGTGTCATTGAAATTTGAGGTATTCCCGTATCAGTTACATACAATTGTCTAATATATTTATTATTATCAACCACTACGGATTATTAGCGGGGTGACACACACACACAAACAGTAAGATACATATTGTTAGATAAATGAAAAATTATTTTTTTCACAAACTGGTATGTAGCTTAGTCATTTTAAGATAACTTAATAAAGGCTGTAAGTTTGACGTTAGTACACTTTGTAAATTGCCACTAAAGGCACACAAGGAATAAGCCACAATTAAAGGTTAAAATACGTTTATTGGCGTTTCAATTTCCTTTTCGGAAATCGTTCTCAAAATACAAACAGTAAATTAAACAAATTTTGTTTTTTTTGTTACTTAGTGAAAAAAACTTTTTGTTTTTTTTTTATTTGCTGTATAACGAAAGAATGTGTGGAATATTTTGGAAGTTCTTTTAGAGCCGTGTTATTTTTGGAGGTTTGATCATCCAAGGAGAAAATTTACATATATAGGCATAGTAAGACTAAACTGTGTTAAATTAAAACCAGTACGTTTTATTGGCTCATGAAATGGTAGTTCTTTTTATTGCAATGTTTCTGTAAAGATAGAACGATATATTTATTCTGCAAAGTATTATTAAGTAGATTACGTTGCTGTTGTTTGCTGAAATTCTGGCAACGTAATTTAGTGATAGCAGTTGCCTTCGTTAGTTTAAGGGCAGTTCATTAGTCAGAGCTTGTAAGCTACTTAATGGACTAGTTCTTGTCGCACCTAAAACTAATCTCAAGCACATATTTTGAATGTAGTAAAGTTTTTTTAAAGATGTTTTGTGAGCAGTATCGTAGCATAAATAGTCGAAGTCTAGTTTATTTCGTATTAGTGATCTGTATAGAGTAAGTAAGGTTGTTGTATCTGCCCCCCAAGAGGAATTTGACAGCATTTTTAGTAGATTAATTTTGGATTGGCAAGAACGTCGCAGATTGGTTATTTAGCTTTCCCAGTTTAAGTTTCGTTCAAGCGAAAGTCCTAAGAAATTTATTTCTTCTGCGTGTTTCAGGACAACTCCATTTAGTGTTAATTGAATATTGGGATAATTTTTTCTTTTGCTAAAAATTAAATAATGTGTCTTTTCACTAGAGAATATAAAACCCGTGTTTTGCGACCAGATTTCAATTGAGTATTTGCAATATATGTGTTCCCAGAGTTACATTGTTTGTTTTCAGATAAATGACTAAGTCATCTGAATATAGGCTCGAAAAGTTCGTGTTTCTAGAAAATTTTCTAGAAGCACGAAAATGCACTTTTCTAGACAAAGACAACATATGCCCTTGAACATACCATTCTTGACGTGTTTTAAGTATAAGACGTCTCTATGTTGTGTCAAACGCTTTCCTTGGGTAAAAAAATACGGCAATAAGTTTTTGGTTGTGCAGAAAGGATTCATGTATACTTGATTCAAGTGTTATTAGATTGTCTGCTGTGGATCTACACGTACGAAATCCACTTTGTCTGATATTTATTACGTTATTGTTTTCGAGGTGCCATTTAAGATGATAATTAAGGATTTTTTTCTAAGAGTTTGCAGGTACAACACGTAAGTGATATTGGACGATAGGAATTTGGATCGTCTTTTGGTTTATTATATTTAAGGATTGGAACTATAGATGCTTCCGACCATAGATCAGGAAAGTCATGGTGAATAAAAATATTGTTAAAAATATCAACTAATATTAGTTTTGCATTTAGAGGAAGATTTCGTAAGACAAGAGGGTGGATATAATCAGGTCCCTGAAATCCTCGAATTTTTAGCACCTAAACAAAATTCTTATTCCTGAAGACTTACTGTTTTGTTGATTGGATGGCCGCTCTCTGTGATTTCTATATTTGAAGACTCCGTTAGTTTTCTGTGCTCATTGTACAGTTTTACAGTTGTACAGTTGTACAGTTTGTACAGTTTTTTTTGTTTGGACATTGTAAGCAATGGGCTGTAATTGCAATTATTAGAATTAAGTTCATTTATATCTGCTAGTATTTCTGGAATATCTTCTTTGTTTGAATGAGTTTGGTTATTGTATGATAGAGTATCTATACCTCAGAAGTATTTTGTACCTTTTATTCTGCGGACTTTGTTCCATATGTTGCCTAAGGGAGTGGAAGGATTTATTGAAAAAACGTACTGTTTCCAAGTTTCTCGTTTTGCTTTTTTGATTAATTGTCTAGTTTGAATATATTTAATAAAAATTATTATTTTGTGGAATATTCGACTTAAACAGTTATTTTATAAAATTTATATTAAATAATAATAACAAATGTTCTTGGTTATTAAATCAATATAATTCTAAAATTCCCAATATAATCATGATTACACTTTTCTGAATAATATACCATGTTGACGCCTATAAAAGATCGAGCAGTTCGGTATGAGTTTCGTATTATTAGCTGTGTTAGAAAAATTTGAGCTCTAAGGTTGACTCTCAGGAAATTTTTAGTTAAGTGACGTCACTTTATATAAATTGTGACGTGCATCGTTTTTTCTTGAAAAATGGTATATGTACATACGTACACAGTTCAGTCCTCACTTTCCCGTTTAGAGCGTGAAACTTTTTATTAACTGTGTTTTATGGAACTATTTTCTTATGGCATATTTAAGTTAAATATTGATTTATATGGGGTTAAACCACAATTGATTGTAAACATTTTGCATTTATTTTAACGTTTAGATTTCCAATTTCGAAATCGTTTAAAAAAATTCAGTTAGAAATTATTAGTGTTAACCTGTTATTGTTTATAAATTGGAGCTGCGTGGCAATAGTTTACTTACTTGGTCTCGATCTTGTAGGTAAATTAGCCATATTTGAGCGAAAATCTCAGCGTGATGTTGTACCTGCGGATTCATAACTAATTTTGACCTTTTTTTGCTTATATAGTTAAATATTGATGATATCTCTCTGAATTTTTAGTAACTCATTAGTTTTGGTATATTTTTATAACTGACTTCTATTTTCAGTATTAACAACCATAGTGTGACAACCATTCTATTGATGTGTTTGCTATAGATTTTTCTTGATTTAGTAAGATGAGGGCTGCTTCGTTGGTTTTTCTGTCTTATATTATTTTAATATATATTATATATATTATCTTATTATATATTTTAACTTGTACTGTATCTACGTGACTTTCACGTTTGTCATTTATGTCACTAGTCGACAAATTCGGACCATTACAAAGATATGCAGTGACTGCTTTGCGTCAGTTTTCTTTGTCGTACTAGGAAAACGGTCCTGTATTACAGCGCTCAGTCTTGCGTTATACGACTATGGTCTTAAATAAAGTGGTAATACTTATTCTAAGTAACAACACTGATGATGAAATTGTGGTTCCAAAAACGTTCAGTGATGTACTTAAAAAGGGGTTCTTTTAAAATAAATATACCATTTAATTTTACAAGAACACTGTTTTGGAACAAACAAGGAATGATACACCAGAGAAAGTAGTTGACAAAACGTAAAATTAAAGAAGAAATAATTCGTTTGACGATGAGTTCAAATAATAGCAGTGGAAAAAAGAATAAAACAAGATTAAAATGGTTAAGCACAAGTAAAGAAAAGGAACGAGAAAAATACAGAGATCAAAAGCAAAAGACAAAGAAATTATTTGAATTAAAAAGTAGAAGAAACTACGAACGAGATAGATACAGAAAATAAAAGACACAACTCAAAACCATTGTACCAATACTTCAAAATAGGTAACTGAACAGACAGCTTATATAGCTATAGAAGCAGAAAAATGGCAAAAGTATTTCGAAAAAGAAATATATCAAGAAACACGAAACAAGATGAAGAAAAAGAAGAATTGACCTATACAGATGTGAAAGAGAAAATAGGCAAATTTTAAAACAGAAAAACAGCGGGAGAAGCCGGAATATGTACAGAACTTATAAAATACGGAAAAAGGCACTATACAAACAAATTTATAAACAAATACAGAATATATGGAGCAAAAAAATAATGCTCAAAGGTAAAATCTGAAACCCCTCTTAAAAGAGACCATAGAATATGCAAAAACTACCAAGCAATTAATTTACTGAATGTAAAATATAAAGTTATGACTGGTACAATTAGAGACAGACGAACAATATACAAAATGTAACACCTAATTTGGGATATGGAGATTCCATATTTGGTATTTGCAATGTTACCAGATTTGTCGTTTCTCTTATATTATTAGTAATTTTAGTTTCTCAAATTCATCACACTTTTAATTTGATGTAGTTTGGAAGATCTTAAATACTTAAACAGAATTCTGGTAATGCCTAATTGTCCCAATAAATTTTTTAATGCTAACTATTTTTAACTACATTAAAATGTAACAATTGATAGATTATATCATTTTTTAACATAATAGTTACTTTATTAAGTGTTTAAAATGTGCTTCATTTGTGAGTTGACAGTACCCTAATCGATGGTAGAATGCGGCTACCACATTTCTCCATGATTGTCTAGAAATTATTCGAGGTGTATCGGTAATTCGTTGCCTTAGCTCTGCAAGACTGGTTGGTTCATTTTCGTAAACTAAATTTTTCAAGTATTTCCAATAAAAATAATCTTTATGATTGAAATCAGGTGAACGTGGAGGCCATTCAATTCTACCTGATCTACCAATCCATTGTTCGGGAAGTATCTCATCTAAATAATGCCGAACATTTACACCAAAATGAGCTGGAGCTCCATATTGCTGAAACCATATCTGATTAAAATTGACCCCAAATAAATTTCTCAGTGTAGGTACAATTTCATTTCTAAGTAACATTTCTTAACTATCTGACGTTAAATTTCCTTCGATAAAAAATGGTCCAATTAACTGAGTACCTAGTATACCTGACCATATATTTAATTTTTGTGGTCTTTGAGAATGGTTTTCACGCTTCCAGTGTGGATTTACGTCACTCCAGTATCTTAAATTGTGTCGATTTACACTTCCACACAGTGTAAAGGTTGTTTCATCGGAAAAATATATTCTGTTAACGAAATTTTCATCATTTTCAATTTTATCCATCATTACCTCAGTAAACTCTAATCTAACATCGAAGTCATCTATACTTAATTCTTCAAATAATTTAATTTTGTATGGTTTAAATTTATTCTTGCATAATACACGTAAAACTGAAGAACGACCTACAATGTACTTGTGCAACCCTGCGTGAGGATGTATGTGAATCTCCAACAAAACTTTGCATTATATCAAAGTTTGTTGTCATTCATAACTCTATTCGATCTACCTGATCGGTATCTATTTTTACTTCCCCAGATTTCTCAAATCACTTTACAGTTTTTTGTGCCGTCGCCGTATGAATAGGAGAACGGTTTGGGAAAGTATCATTAAATAAGTTGGCTACTTCACAATAACATCTTTTTCTTTAACCGTACCCTCTCATCATTAGAATAGTAATTCGTTCTTTTTCGTTAAGAGCCATTTTAGAGAAGCAATTTATATTGCAGACCTTTTAGAAACACAACTAATATCAGTTTTAGTTAATAATGTAAATATTGAACAAATGTTTATTTTAAATTTATTACAATCTACATATTTTGAACTGTTTTATGTATTTAAGACCCTCCAGACTACATAAAATTGTAAGTGTTACCTATCGTTAAACTCATATTAAATAGCAGTTTCCAATAATGACTGAATATACAGGGTGATGAATTTGAAATACCAAAGTTACTAATAATATAAGAGAAACGGCAAACCTGACAACATTGCAAATATTAAATATGGAATCTCCGTATCTCAAAATAGGTGTACCTCAAATTTTGTAAAATTATGACTAACAATTTACGAGATAATTGGTAGTGTGCAGATTTTTGGGCCACTCTGTATACAGAAGGTCCACGATAGACGCTATATATACACTAGAACAAGTGATAGAGAACGACGGAATAACATATATACTTTTCCTACTTTAAACAGGCGTTTGACAAACTAAACAGAAGAAAAGTGATCCAAGACTTACAAGAGAGTAATAAACCAAATAAAATTAAACCAAACCAAAGCAATAATAGACACCGGAAGAGAAAGAACAGGAATAATACAAATAAAAAATAGAGTAAGATACAGAGATGCGCTCATAATGGTACTATTGATCCTCTTACTAGACAAGATAATAAAAAGCTGTTAAACTTAGAAACTATAAACAAGAATGTAATACAAGTAATAGAATATGCGGCCGATATAACCATAGTAGCAACACATAATAGGACATTAAATAAATCCTTCCAAGAAATAGAAAACGAAGCCAAACTGAGAGGACTAAAAATAAATGGAAATATAATAAAATACGTGAACATAAGCAAGAGTAAGAAGACACAAATAACAGAACTGTTAAATTCAAAAAGTTGAAACAGTTAAATATTTGGGAGTAATAGTCAACAGAAGAAGTTAAAGTGTAGATGTAAAAAGAAGAATGCAAGCGAAATAGAAATAGCGTTTTATAGCATTATAAAACTGTTTAGAAATAAGAAGATAATCCGAAACACAAAAATGAAAATCTACAAAACGATCATCTTACCAATAGTAGTATATGCTGCAGAAACATTTACATTAACAGCAAGAGAAGAAGAGCAATTAAAAGTTTTTGAGAGGAAGATTAACAGAGAAATACTGGGACCACAGAGGGAAAACAAAGAGGAGGCAAGAGAATGGATGAATCACGAAATACAAGAATGGATGAGTCAAGAGAACATAGTTAGAGCAATAAAATCATAAAGAATTACATGGTTTGAACACATAATGAGAGAAAAAAAGAGCAATCCGTTAAGAGTTATAACGGAATGGATACCTCCAGATAAAAGAACCAGAGGCTAAACTAAGATAAAGACAAGTGGAAAAATACTTAAGGAGTATGAAAATTAGAAATATAGAAACAAAAGAGACAAGAATGGAAAAAAGTAGAGGAAATAGCGGAGTAAACTGTAGTACCAAAACCAGAATGTGATGATCTCCCCACACAAAAAGGATTTTCAAGTGAAAACTGAAGCTTATAGCTTGTATATATTGTTTCGGAACCAAATTACAAAATAAAAACTATAAAAGTCGATTTATACATATCCGTGCCGTGTCCGTTCTGTGTCAGTACCGAGTTTGGGTATTTTACTTGTTATATTTACATACAATCGCGTTGTAGCATGGTGCGTACCAGGCCGAATAGAGAAAAAATCGTTATTACCATATTTCTGTGAAAAAGAATGACTGAAAATTTATCCTATAAGGAAAAAAAGACAAACCGAAGGAGAAGTTAAAATATACTGAGAGTTTTTGGACAATAAAATTTCACGAATATTTTAGAATATCCAGTACTCTTTTTTTTCTTTAATGTATATAAAAACCATAAGATACTAACTGCACATCTCCTATTTACCTATTTACCGGCACTCGCACAACTTTACACAACTGTAAAATCGTGTTTATACAAGTCCATGCGGTCCGTGTCATTTCCGTGCATTGCCAGTGCCGAAAACAAAAATATAGTTTGGGAGTAATTTAAGGCTGGGCACGGACTGACCCCGTCCAGAAAACGCCAATGTATAAATATACTCATAAGAGAACGTTATTGTTTCTTTTTGCCGGGCACTGTGGTAACACGGAACGGAGACGACACTGACCTGTATAAATCGACCTTTAAAGGTCATTTATAGGTCGATTTATACATATCCGCACCGTGTCCGTCCGTGCCCTGTCTGAAATTAAAACCCAAACGATTTTTTTGTTTTCGGCACTTGCATTGCACGGAAATGACACGGACCGCACGGACTTGTATAAACACGATTTTATTGTTTTTTGAAAGCGGGTGCTAGTAAACTAATAGAATTTGCTGTGCGATTAGTATGTTATGGATTTTTATATGTATTAAAGAAAAAAAAGAGTACTGCGACATTTTAAAATATTCGTGAAATTTTGTTTCATCGTCCAATAATTCTCTGTACATTTTGAATTCTTTCGCCTTTTCTGCTTTTAGTTTTAACTATCTTTTACACAGAAATATGGAATAACGTTTTCCTCTCTTATTCGGCCCGGTATGAACACTGCCACAACGCGGTTGGATGTAAATATAACGTTAAAAATACATGGAATCGGCACTGACACGGCACGAACATGGCACGGATATGTTTAAATCGACCTTAAAAGTTGTTATATTTTTTTTGTTGGAACTAAAATTGTTAAAAGCTTATAAAATAAAAAAGAGAAATAAAAATGTTTAGAAATTATTATTTACATCATTTAAGCAAAATTAAATATACTGATAAAAACATTTTTTGTTAATGATTCATTTGTTAAATTAGTTAGGGAATGTGCTCACTCAACTTAAACGTATATATCTAGTAACGAGCAGTCGTACTCCTGTAATGCCTGTCAATGAACCAAATCCAATTCTAGTCGCTGCACGTTACACTAAGATTTTCATGAGTCCCTATATGTTTTCAATGAGCCTTGATTCAGGAGAAGAGGTTGAAAACAGTATAGTTACAATTCAGTCAACGTTCAATCAAGTTCTTGTTCATCTGGAAGTATGGCATTAAGTATTCTCTTGTAATCTCCAATTATTGGGAGACAATGTCTGTATAATATATCGACATTTAAAAAAATTCAAGATGAAATATTACTTTAAACTAATTAAAAAATCTTTCTCTAATATAAAATATCTAAAAATATATTATCCAAAATATAGGTAAATATAATTTTATCAAAATTTTCGCGTTATAATTAAACTGTAAGAAAAGATATACAGGTACAGTTTTTTATGCATTATTAATTTTCTGCAACAATAGAATTACTACTTTTGGGATCTTGCAAATATCTAGTACAGGTATATAACAATATAATGTTATATTCATACCTACATATTAATGGAAACAACCAAAGAAGAAAGTGCAATATATTATTGACTATCTGAATCAGCTACAAAAAAAAATAAAAACGAAAAACAAATGACGGAAGGCCCAATCATAGTGCTGAATGTGGATCTGACCATTAAATGTTGATAGCTAAACAATATATCGCATAAAGTGTCAGGAAAAATAGGAAAAAGGAAACGTTCAGATATTTAACACAACATAATTAAGCTAGTCAATAATTTTTGAAAATTAGCATTCTGAGAATCTCACCATTTAGGTATTGTCTTGATAAAGAAACTAAACAGTTTCAAAAGCTAGACTTTTAATATTAGAATACACATATTATAGTCTTTTAATCACTGGGCTTTTTTGTCCGCAACCTCAAGAAAGTTTGGAAGTCTTTTATAACTAGCTGGCCAAACAACTATACATATACACATATGGGAGTGAAGTCACTGGAAAAAAATTAATAGGCACTAAAAAGAATGCAACAACCACATAAACAGAATGTGGAAGACCCGTATAGTCAAAATAGTAAGTGATAAATCACTAATCGGTAGAATTGGTATTAGGCGACCACTCAAAAGATGGAGTGAAGCTTCCATAGAAGTATTAAATATCATGTAAAGACGAAGTAGAAGAAGAAGGTATTTGTATTTAAATTGATATGTATATATGACAGTTTATGTCGTAGGAACATGATTTATCAGTTTTCGTATTTATATCGGTAAACACTGGCATGCTATGACCATTTCAACCTCATTTGGAATCATTAGGCATGCATAGATGTGTACAAACTCAAATACAAAGACCAACAAGACGTCTCTATCAATTTTCTTTTCTAAGTAGTAGCTTACAAAGGTGCAATCTAGTCTGATGGCCATGAACAAAAACAATTTTTTTTATTGAGTTAATGCCTCGACAACTATGATCATTGGCATGGTACAGTCAGGTACCTAGTGTAGTGTGTGTGTATGTGTAGAGTAATTGTCTTGATACTTAGCAAAGTCGACGTCATTGTCTTTGCTAAGAGACGATAATTGTATCCGAACGTCTGCGGTCCCTCCGGTGAGTACCAATCGCACATGGATAGAAATTATTTTCATTCATTAATTTTTAATAAACAAAAATTTCTCTACCCAGATGGGATTAGAACTCACGACCTTTAGGTTTAAAGGTAGGCGCTCTTACCACTGAGCCACAGAGGGGGTTAAAAACAATTTAATAACTATCGTTTTCTGTATTTTGAGGTAACGAAATGTGTAAAAAGTACATCTTCCAAAAAAGCTTTTTCTAGATTATGTATATAATATTATTTTAATAATCACTTTTTATACATACATAACACTATGTATAGATATAAACTTGGTTTGTACATTTCATTTAGTGCAAAGGACACAAAACGACAACTAATAAATTGTTTTCGTTCGTTATTATCGGCGCAGATAGCATCTTTGTATGGTGTCACTTAGGTGGAAGTGGAAAAATTTAGAGGTGCTTGTTATAAGTGCTTATAGAGACTTGAAACAAAATAGATTAGTGATCGATTGTAGAAGATCCAGGAAACGAGATTTCTACAGTTATCATATATATATATCAATAGCCACGCTTAAGCAAGAAATTACCAAATAACCAAGAATTGGAAAACAATAAAAGAATACCAGGTCCAATTGGAAATAGAATTGGGAAAGCAGAAAGAGAAATGAGAGAACACTGCAAAAGAATAAAACCTAGTACAAAGGAATAACGCAAAAATGAAAAAGATTAGAAGTAATACAGATTTAAGTAAATATCATTATAAAACAAAAAAGGGAAAATATAAACAACTATGCAGACAAAACAAGAGAAAATTACTGGAAAAGTAGCTAAAAAATATAGAAGAAACTACAGTGGTACCTCGACATATGAGTGTAATTCGTTCCGTAATCTTGTTCGTATGTTTAATTGCTTGTAGGTTAAAGCAAGTTTTCTCATTGAAATCAATTGAAATGTCATTAATCCGTTCCAGTCCCCAAAAAAATACACATTAGTTGTTTTTGTTAAGTATTTTTAAATACGAAAAATGTATATAAAAGAAGAAACATTTATTTATAACTAACAAAAAATACATACATATTCTGTGAAAACATAATAAAAGTGAAATGCTTATGGAATCGCTTAATTTTCGTCACACTTTGCTCATTTTCATCTGCAGGTCGTTTAAAAAACTGTCCAAGGAGGTTTTTTTCTTCCTCCCTTTCAGACTATTGCGGAAACGTGTTGGCAAGTTTCGTTGAACAACACGGATGCACTACTAGCTGAAACTTTTTAGGGGTGATTTTTATCAGACAAGTTTCGTTGAAAAACACCGATGTACGACTAAATGTAACTTTTTCGGGGAGACTTTTATCCACGAACTCTGTAACTTTCTCCCACATTCCCAGAATCTCCTTTATACCTCTTGTAGAGACAATAGAGACAACGTCTTCCAATTCTGTCTCATTTTCAAAACTAATTTGTTGAAGCACCGTATGCTGCTGCGAATGTAGTTTATCTAACTCCTCGGTTTTCAGCTCCTGAGACTGTTCCTGAGACGTTTGCTGAGAAGTTCGTTCACATCTCTTTCACCCACCTCCAGATTCATGGATTTTCCAAGAGAAACAATCATCTTTCACTGACACTTCGGGTTCCAGTTCTTCGCAGGCCCTTTCATCTACAGCTTCAGGCCACAGCTTCTTTCATGCAGGGTCTCGAAGGGTAAGGTTTGTGTTCTCTGCCACCTCAGAGCGCCAAAAAATATGCTTGGTTTACAACTTCTTAAAATTAGAAATCTCTTGCTGATCCATGGTCTGCAATATAGGAGTGGTATTGACTGGTAGGTATATACTTTTTATAAACATGAACTCTTGGAGTAAATCAATTTCGAGATTTTGTGGGTGAGAAGGAGCATTATCGACAACAAGAAGGATTCGCATGGGTATGTTGTTTTGCTGTAGATATTTTTTAACAAAAAGGACAAACATCAGGTTTATCCAGTCCACATAGAATTTCCTGATGACCGACGCCTTTGGTTTTGCCCTCCACATAACTGGCAGTTTTTCTTTTAAAATGGTTCTGAATGGTACACTAGAAGAGGTTTGATTTCACAGTCGCCACTCGAATTTGCGCACAGTAGTCGAGTTAATATATCTTTGGGAGTAAAAATGACAAGGTTGATATAAAATAAAAGTACGTTCTACAGAAATAAAGATAGTATGTTACTAGGAGACATGGCAAAAAAATTAAACAGATGGGCAGATTATTTAGATAAATAATTAAATGATAAAAGCCAAACATAACTACAACAACGAACACAAGAAACAGAAGAACTACACTAAGTTGCAGTGCCAGCAGACATATTAAAAGTAGGAAATATGCTGCAGCAAGAAATAGCTCGACTTATTATACAAATTTAAGAAAAAGAAAAAATATCAGAGCAATGAAACACAGCTTTCATCTGCCCAATTCACAAGTTAGGTAATAAAACTGTTTGAAAATTACGGAGAAATGGCTCTATTTAAACTAGTACATTAAGTCTGTATTAGCAAAGATTGTACGAAGTAGATTAAAAACCTACGAAACAGAGCTAATAAGAAAATACTATAGTCGTTTTCCATCATATTGATGTAATGGTAATAATTAACATTGGAGTTAAAGATTCCTTAGATTCTGAAGAAAACAGTGAATCTGAAATGGAATTTGATTAAAATAATATTCATTTTTTTTTACAAATCGGCCCCTGTTACGATCACAAATTATTTTATATATAACCAATAAAATAAACATCTTACATTTCTTGCAAATTCATTAGTACCTGTTAATCTCCATCACTCCGACACTGGCAACTTTATTTAGGGATTAGTAACCCCCAAAACTATTATATTCTATTCTGCTTCAACCTTTATACCTGGTGGTCATATTCAATTTAAAATTGTTTTCCTATATACTTCTGTAAACTTGTTGACAAATATCTATTTTTCATTGATTCACCCGTATCAACAGTTTAGGGATTTGCATACATAATGTGCTATCAATATTATGGAAATGGACTTTAGGCGGGTTTCAGACAGTGAAGAACAACTACCGATCAAATTTTTAACAACAGTTACAAGTATGAACAAAACCCAGGTTTGTATATGCTCTTTATTGATTTTAAACAGGCCTAGACTATATTTTATGAAACAGAATATACGAAGCAGTAAGATCACTATAGGAATACCAGAAGAACTGATACGATTATGTAAAATCACGCTAACTAATACAGTCAATAAAGTCATGATACAAAGAAGCCCTACACATCCGTTTAATGTCAATAGAGGATTAAAACAGGGAGACTCCCTATCAACAGACTTATTTAATCTAGTACTAGAAAAAATAATTATAGGAGCCAAAACCCAGACAAGCGGCACGATTCTTACCAAAAACCAACAATGCATGGATTTTGCAGATCACTTGCTATTTCTGAAACGTTCAAGAATAAAACAACTTTGAAAAATGTTTACAAAAATTGAATAAGAAACCACAAACTATGGCCTTACTTCAAGAAAAAATAAGGTATACCAAAATGAGAGTGAAAAATGCAAATGCAAAAAGATAATAAATGGATTACTCTAAGAACGAATGAGGCAGAGTATACATTTGAAAGGTAACAGAATTTGAGTACCTTGGAGTAACAGTTTCAAATAGAGAAGGTGAAGAAAGGGAAATAGATAAGCGGTTGTTAAATGGTAGCAAAGCAGTATGATCATTAAACGCAATATTGAAGGCAAAAAGCGTATCCAGGGCCCTGATTCTATTTCATTTCGATGTCGAAATTTAAAAGCGACTACGCCATGACAGTCGCAATCGCTAGCGATTCTCATTCATTTCGATTTTAGTTAAAAGTGGGGACATTTACTTTATCATTTTGACACTGCTCAGAATTTGGGTTGGCCATCTTGTTTAATTGGCTGCACCACGCTGCACGCTTTTTAAATGTTTGTTTTGTTTACATTTACATTTAACGATTTTTGTTTCTTGTTTGAGTTGTTAAATTTTTAGTGGCCATTCTCAATGATTATATTTTGAATTGAAAAAAAAATGGATGGAGGCTGTTGGTGATGGTGGCACTAAATTGTCTGTGGACCAAAAAGAAATTATGATGGCTTTTGACTTAGTGGTTATATTATATTTTTAAATTTACTGCAGCTTAGTATTGGTATTACTAAAAACAATACATTACCGCTCTAAAAATTCTTGATGAGTTTAAAGATTATTTTATATCTCCAAATAAGAGTGTAGAATTAAAATAAATTATTACAACTAAATTATTTATTATTTCTATCTTCCATTACAGCCTGTTGAATATATTCAAAAATTGTGGTTTCCAATTTAGTTTTAATATTGGGACATTTTATTTCTTTAATTTTTACACCACAGTATATTTTAAAAAATAATCAGTAGCATCTGGCTTGGGGCCCCCAGGTACCGCAGTTCTATTTTTATAGGTGTTAAAATTTCGACCAATTATGTGCCGAATCACATACAATTTCTGATAAAACGCAGCCATATTAATACTTTTTGCTTCAGTTTTCGTTGCAACAATCAAACAAAACAACACCGCCAAAACTGAACCTAACCTCGCTTCTCCCAGTCTCGCTAGATTAATTTCGACTCGAAATTAAATTTCAACCACTTTCTTGAAGTTGAAATTAATTTCGATAAATCGAAATTTAGTGACGTCCTTTGGTTAGTTCAGCTGAAATCCACTAGGCTCGCAAAGTCGCATTTCGACGTCGCCATATTGATTTCAACATGTTTTCAGTCGAAATCTCAATTAGAATCAGGCTGCAGAACAGTCAAGATTCGAACTTATGAATTAATAGTGGGACCAGCAGTATTGTATACATGTAAAACTTGTAAAGTGAATAAAAGAAAAGAAAAAAAGTTAGAGATTTGGGAAAGGAAAATCTTGAGAAAATATTTCAATGAGGCGCAGATGAGCAAACCAGGAGCTAATAGAGATTTATAATAAACTTAGAATAACGTAGAAAATTAGAGTAGAGAGAGATTGCTGAAACAGGAAGGGAAGAAACAGGAGAACAAGGGACAAAAAGAAGTGGAAGACCAGGAAGGACGTGGTTTGTTATATATACATTTTCCGATATTTATTGTATCTCACAATTGATATTTTAATTGTGACGGGTAACTTAATATTATATAATTTATTGCACAATATAATTTATATTTATGTTCAGATTGTTGCAATATTGTCGATAAAGTTGATAAAAATTCAATAACTTATTTTATTTGTCAAAGATAATTAAAATTTCCTATTTATTAATCAATACGTATTTTTATGTTTTTAGTTTTATTTTGCCATTAATGGCGTTTCCGACTTAATTTCATGTATGACAGATCCTATTTGTTTACATATTATATGTTTTACATATTTTTTTTTTATTTTCCAATACTTTTTTTGTTATAATTAATTTTTGGTTCTTATTTTAATCTTTTGAGTTCTCTAGCAATCACTAGTAGAACAAACATCTTCCTGCAAGCATATTAAAATACTTATACATAAAAACATTAAAATGCATTTATAATTTATAGATTATAACAATATGTTTCACTCATTAGAAAGGTGAGTAATAATCTAATCACTCCAGAACTGCAAAGTAGTCGGTAGGTCTATCAATATGAAGAAAACGAATATGTTAATTATTAGAAGAGAGCATACCAAAATGGAATAATTAGAAATGCTTAGAGTGCACTCTAAAAATCGAACTTTTCAAAAGATAAATAAAAAGAATTCGAACACAGATTAAAATATGAGTTTACTATTTTTACTGGAAATAGCTTGGCAAAACTGCACTTATTAAGTTTATTTTGATGCGTCGATTTCAACTTTGGAAATCGTTCTCAAAATACCAATTAACAATTAAGTCGCCTATTATCAAAGTCGCCAATCTCCACCTTGACCAATTTTACAGGAACCGGAAAATTCTGTGGTAGCTTTATTTCGGATACGATTTGCTTAATTAATATAATTTGTTGTAAATATGTACTAAGGATTCTGTTTTACACACATTTCTTATAGTCTGTAAAAGTATCTACAGAAAATTTAAAAAGAAAAATGAACATTGTGATACAAACACTGTAACTTTGGTTACTTTGTTACAAATTTCTCTGCTTCCAAGTCATTTGAAATAGGTCTACTTGAATAAAAACTCATTCTTGTCAAAGTTACCTTTATTTTTAGTAAATTTTAATGAAATTAAATAGTGCTATATTTTCTTCACTTTGTGGACCACAGAATGTATCTTTGTTGTTAGGTACCCTTGGTAGATCCATGTTCTGTAAAGGTGCTTTGTAATATTCCAACTTTGGATTTTAGAGCCAAGTGTCTCCAAAATGAATTTCAAGCAAATTCTTGACGTCTCTTAACTTCTCCCGACTGACATTTTACTTTCCCTTGATATTACTATTTGGCATAAACGGTGCCAGAATACAGAGGCAGATATGAAGATTTCCCGTATTGGTTTTCGGTCCAGCAATAGCTGAATGAGTTGTAAGGTCCAAGTGCAGTCTTTGAGTATCCCTGAACGACAGTAAGATTAGGTAAATAAAGCTGCCTGCTGTTTAATGCCTACTAGACTGTCACTTTTGGAAAGGACAGGATTTTCTAAAGGTCGAAGGAAAAAGTGATTATGTTGGTGTTTTTTTCCTTCGGTAAATTATAGAATGTCCTGGCTCGCAGCTTGTGGATTCTTTTTTGACATATTAAATTAGCTTTCCCGCCTCCTTCAGATCGTTTCATTTTTTTCTCTACTGGTAAACATGTTGAACACTTAGCTGTACGGAGTGTACGAAATTAAAATTTTTGCTAAACACCTTCCGGAAAAAGCCACTCTTGACAGGTTCATTTGACGGATCATTTGAGTAAAACAGGTAGAGCTTCGAAATGTTTGTTTTCAGATAGATATCTTGGCTTGACACATTTTCACTTCATTATAATAGTGATAACACTTTGCTTCGTAGTTAAAATTTTTGTTGTCTTTCTGTCTCCACCCCTTCTTTCAATAAATACAGTATTGTCTTAATTATAATTTTCAACCATTGATCAACTGAGTGTCGTGTAATACGAAATATATTCAGAAATGCATTTAGGCAGACATTGACAACCATATTATCACTTAAATTAATAAGATATTTGTATGTCATTGTTTTCGCTGATATCCTGGACCTCCCTTCTTGCAATTCTTGCTGCTTACGTCGTCTTTTTATATCCTCTATTTTAATACTATATAATAAAAATACATCTTGTGCAATCGTTGTTGAATTAGAGTAGAATTGTGTGTTTACTTCTGCAACTTTACTTTTACTATTTTGCACTATAGTTTTAATTTTCTATACTAAAAACCTATTGATTTGTGCTGGCACTGCGGTTATTTTGGTACTTTTCCGATGTGAAATAGAAAGAAAACTGTTTTCAGATCTCCTGAAAAATTGGTGGGCCAAAAACAAGAGATTTAAAATTCATATAGAGGTTTCTTTCAAACTGTTAGAAATAGTATACTTACCTGAGACATTTCTTAACATTACATTTCCATTTTCCGGTTGTCTAATTCTTTTTTGGTATTTAGTTTTGTCGGCATTTTTTGCATTAACTTAGAAGTTGTTCAATTTTGACTAATGTGCTATTAAATGCTAAAAATTTGTAAATAACCAAGAACTGATTGAAGTGAATCGGACATGTTTCTTGTTTACGATATTTAGATCACGTGAATGAAATAGAGTCTTCTGATTAGCTCTTTTAAACATTGGTTGTTTTAGTACGGAAATCTCCCAAAACACAAACTACTTTGAAACGGAAGGTAACCTTTGTAATGTTTCTTAGGCAAAATTTTGGCAATTTTAATACTGAACCAGTCGATAGGCATTATTGGGACGAATCCAGGGAGTACATATCTCAAAACTGGAAAATAGCATTTTGTCGATTTTGATACTAGGCAACTTAATTTTTTTTTATCACTTGCAATCACTATCTGGACTTTCAAAGTTCAGAATATGACGGTTTTCTGCTTGGGATTCTGTTTATATCTGTATATATGTGTATATTCTGTAATATATAATATTATTAGCATCTACGATATGCCAATATGTGCTTTTCCTCTAGGGTTAATTAATACACCAACTCGAGGATAGAAAAACGTATCAAAAAAACTAGGGTAATCGCTAGAATAGTGAATTTTAAGACAAAATGTTAGAGTTAAGATCTAAAAAAACTGTTAAGATATAAAATGAGACATAAAAGAAAGAAATTAGTTTCTATTATTACAGTAAACTTAATATTAACAAAGTTATGGCTATTATAAAGTAGACTTTTATTTATCGAATACAAAAATTTAAACATATGTTGAATAACCAAAAAACGTTAAGTTTTTACTTACATAGACTTATATACAGCGTGTAAAAGCCAAATGGAATAAATTCATTATTTAGGTTACTGTACATATTTATAAAAAAATCCCGAAATACGTCAAATTATTATAACTTGATATTCTTTAACGTGAAAATGCAACCCCTACCTTCAACCCCCTTAGAATGACAGGTACAAAACCCAATTTTTAAAATAGCAAATATAGGCTTGTGATATATCGTTTGAAAGGCCTTTTCATTCTCCATTCAAAAATATTGTCGCTTTCAAATTTATTAAAATTATTTAAGATAAAATAAATTAAAATCATGTGGTTACCGAAATTCGCTTCAATACAATCAAAAACTAAAATGTAAAGCAAAACGTAATAAAATATAGAACACGAAAAAGAACTATGAATGTTAATGAAGTAGATGCTCAAAATGTTCACCGCGAACGCCTTGGCAACATCCTTATCTCAAATAAAACTGTCTTCTAACATTATTTAACATAGCATGCGTGATGGACCTAATCGCAAGCGGTATTCCTTCTTTGAAGTCATGTAGATCAGAAGGTTTAGTTTTGTACACATGACTCTTCACATATCCCCATAAAAATAAATCTTATAATGTAAGATCAGGTGATGGCGCTGGCCATTCAATCGGTTCTCGCCTCCCTATTCACCGATTGGGAAATATTGTATCGAGGTACTGCCGGACATTAAGTTGGTAATGTGGTGG
Organism: Diabrotica balteata; assembly: GCA_918026665.1. Lineage (NCBI taxonomy): Eukaryota > Metazoa > Arthropoda > Insecta > Coleoptera > Chrysomelidae > Diabrotica > Diabrotica balteata. The sequence goes on along the minus strand of OU898283.1, from coordinate 79,012,263 downwards.
TGCTCCATCCTGCTGAAACCAAATCGTATTCGCTGGAACTTGAGGGTTTCCTGGATCTGGATATAAATTTGCCAATGTTGAAATGACATCATTTTGAAGTAGTGTCAAATAATTGTTGCCATTCAAGTTACCCTCAATGAAAAAGTGACCAATGATATTGTTTCCTACAATCCCTGCCTAAACATTAACCTTTTGAGGGTATTGAGTGTGTTTTTCTCTCATCCATTGAAGATTTTCCTTGGCTCAGTAGCGGCAATTTTGCCGATTAGCATGACCGTTAAGTGAAAAAGTACACTCATCAGAAAACATAACGTCTTCTAATTGGATAATATTGTTATCCAACATGTCCATCATTTGCTCACAAAAAAAAAGTTCTCCTATCAAAATCGTCTTCCATGAGCTCCTGAGTAGGTATCATCTTATAGGGATGCAATTTATTTTCTTTTAATATGTTTACTATCGATGTATGGCTAGCATTGAATGTAGTGGATGCCTATCTACTCGATGTATGTGGATTTTCCTGAAACTCAAGCAACACATCTAATTTGAGTTCATCACTCAGTGCATTGGCAGCTGCTTTTTTTTATCTGCCTTACATGACCAAACTCGCGAAACTGCTTCTCTATTTTACTTATTGCTTCTTGGGATATAGGCTGTAAATTAGGAAATTTCTCATGAAATAGGCGAGTTACTTCCTGTTGTGTACGGGTATTATCTCCGTAACCAATCATTTGTAAAACTGTCATTTTATGCATTTCCGTTAATATAACCATTTTTCAGAATTAAATTGAACAAACTTTTTACTTAAATTAAAATACTGACACCTTAAATAAAACAATTTACTAATGCGTGTTAAAATAACGTTGCCACGGAAATTCTTAAAATTTTTTTAATGATTACCATATAAAAACCACATTGATATGGTTTTTGTTCACTTTCTCATTATCAAGACCTAAACGGAAAATAAGTGTTGAGTATATTTTAGCGAATTTCGGTAATCACATGATTTTAATTTATTTTATCTTAATTAATCTTAATAAACTTAAAAGCGACAACATTTTTGAATGGAGAATGAAAAGGCCTTTCAAACGATATATCACAAGCCCATACTTCCTCTTTTAAAAATTGGGGGTTGTACCTGTCATTCTAAGAGGGTTAAAGGTAGGTAAATATTATATTTTCACGTTAAAGAATGTTAAGTTATAATTTAAATTTGACGTGTTTCGGGATTTTTTATAAATATGTACAGAAACCTAAATAATGAATTTATTCCATTTGGCTTTTACACACTGTATAAACTTATATACTTAAATTTTTTGGAGATATAAAACAGTTAAACTTTTAGAATGTAATGTTTATCTATAAATCAAGTGAGCTTTGAATAAACAACGAAAGGTTTCAACCAGGGTGGTTTTGGCGGGGGTGAGTTTGTTACTTTGTGCGTCACAAAATATACAAGCGGACTTTATTTCAGTTATAATTTACCTTAAATTTTATGCAAATCACTTTTTTCAGTAGTTTTGATACCATTGTACAGTTTTTTTAAGATCTTTAAAAAAGTTTTTTTAAGGTTTTCATAAAAAGCTTACCGTTTATCGGTTATTCAACATCATATGTTTCGATTTTTGTATTCGATGAATAAAAGTGCCCTCGAATAGCCATAACTTTGTTAATATTATGTTTAGTGATAAAAAATACAAATTTCTTATTTTATAGCTTCATTTTATATCCAGATAGTTTTCCCGATAAAATCTAAATTTTTGGAGTTATTCGCGAAAAACTGTTTAAAAACATAATTTTTTGACGTGTAATTTGTGAACTTTCAGTTACAAATAAGTCCAAAAATATTGAGTTTTTGAAAAAAGCTTATTTTTGTCCAAAAATTCACTATTCTAGCGACTGTCAGAATTTTTCTTTTTTTGAGAAATTTTTTCCACCTTCGAGTGGGGGTGGTAACCACTCTCAGAGAAAGGACACATTTGATTATAAAGAAGATTGTGTTCTTTAATCTATTTTTTTAACTACTGTCAAAATTTCAAGAAAAACGATGCTTATAAAAAAATTGAGAGGTTTTCTACTATTGTTAATCATATCCTGGACTACTATAGTTGCTATATTTTTGTTGTTCAGATAGTCAAGCGAGCCAGGCGCCCGATTCTCATTCGCTTCACTGTCGAATGGTTATGTGGATGTGGGTTCAAGCCCTGGCTCGGGGCTATGCATAGAATTGCTGTATCTTCATTATTTTCTAACAAAAAGATTACTGCAAAAAAGTTATCTGGGATAAACAAATAGATTAACTTTTAAACTAATTAATGGATCGATCTAAAATTTTGAGGGTTTGTTAAGGACTACAATACACAACTTGTAAGGGCAGAATAACAAATGCATAGGTTGATTTTTACAATAGTTATAAACAATAATGTTTTTAACATATTTTGCAGGTTTTGAAGCATCAAATTAAAAATACATTTTTTTAAAATCGTCATTTTACAGCTTTTTTATGTTTTAAAAGATTAAGCTTTGTAATTTTACCTTAAATATTAAACTTTTCAATAGTAAGCAAGAAATCTAAAAAATGAGATTTTTTACACTAAATTGTTAATTAATAAAAAAAGACGCCGAAATTTCTGCGGAAAACATATAGGTTTTCTTTATATTAGCCTATAATAACTAAAAAACTTGTCAGCTATCTGGATTAGTCACGGTCCCAAACAGGGTCCCTTTTTTGCTTATTTTCCTGATATAATTAGTTAAAAATGTAATTCTTCTTAAAATCAATTGTGGTTTACAGTATCGATCGTTCTTTTGACCGAGTCAGTCGATAATTTCGTTAAAGGCCGAGCCGGTTCCTAATTACTTGGTGTTTGTTTTTAACTTTTTACATATTAGACAAAATATTAAAAAGTGTATACTAGTAATTGATACAAAATAATATCGGTCCCCGATGGGGGACAAAAATAAACAAGGGACGTCTTTTATGACGACAGATACTGACATAAATAACAGTGATTCCCATTTAAGTGTTAATAATATTAATAATAAATCTAGTGAGGATAGTGATGTCCAGAAAACAGCGAAGCAGTTGGAACCGAAAACATTCAATCTCCTCTCAGATAAGTACAATGTACAAAATATTTGGGTATACATAGAAAGTACCGACAATAACAATTTGGGTAGATTACATCCAATGACTGTTGGTCATATTCTTTTTAAAAAATTTAATCTTAAAAGCATTCTTGAAATTAAAAGTATAGGCCGAAACCGGATTAAAGTTTTATTAAAATCACTTCTAGAGGCAAATAATTTAGTAAATCATCTACAACTGAAATTAGAAAATTTAAGAGCATTTATACCGAACCATTTACTGGAAGTTAAAGGGCTAATAAGAGACGTGGATACTCGTTTTGATATTGACTATCTCATGGAAAATATCGAATCAGACTCACGCGTTATTAACATATATAGGTTAAATAGGAAAGTGCAAAAAGAAGACAAAACAGTCGAATTTGTACCAAAAAAATCTATTAGCTTAGATTATCTATCTATAGATCTATTATCTAGCGTAGCTTTTTAATTTTTTTTCTCGGTTGAACAATTTGTAGGAAGAGTAACCCAGTGTTACAAATGTTTAAGATATGGGCACGTATCTAAACAGTGTAACAGCACTCAAGAAAAGTGTATAAATTGCGGTGAAATTAAAGACGATAAACATAATTGTGATAGAAATATGATTTTTTGTATACACTGTAAAAGCAAAGATCACGTATCTATCTCAAAAAAGTGTCCCTCTTATGACAATAAAAAAAAAATTAAAAATATACTGATAGAGCAAAAAACCTCATTTAAGGAAGCCAAAGAAATATCTGAAAATTCCTTATCCAGTTTAGTAAGTCACAACTCCTTTTCACCTCTAACAAATTATGACAAACATTTTCCTGAACTTCCTAACAACGAACGTAAATCTTTATCTCAGCCAAATCGTAATCAAATCTCTTCAAATTTCAATTACAATCAAAATAATTCCTTTTCTCAACACACTCATGCGAGTGCTAGACCTCCAATCAAAAAGAAGAGAAAATCAAACTCTCCCACTATCCAATCACCTGTTCAAAAACCATTATTTCCATTCACCTTTGGACCTTCACAACCTTTGACAATAAATTCAAATAAACCAAACTACTCTAGTTTGGAAATCAATAAAAGTAGTATAGCTAGCAATTTATCGATTTTTATCATGGACTTTATTAATAAAATAATTTCAAGTAACAATAAACATATTGATATTAACGTAATTACAAGTAGTATAGAACAAGTATTGGAGGATACTTTGAAAAACCAATAAAATTCAATCCAAAAACACGCAATTTAAATATAATATGTTGCAGATGATTTAAATTTAACGGTTTTAAACAATGGAGAACCTACGATTTTAAGACGTCCCGATCAACGGGATTCAGCAATTGATGTAACCTTTTGTTCACCTGAACTAGTTAACAAAACATCTTGGAATGTCATCTCTGATACCCTAGGATCAAATCACTATGTCATTTCTATAGAATTAATTTTTGCAATTAATAAAAATGAAATATCTCCTAAAAATAAATGGAATATTAAAAAAGCCAATTGGGCGTTATATACCTCAACGATTCAGATTTTGCATGAGACGAACATCAGTCACTCGGATAATCTAACTGAACAGTACTCCTTCTTCATTAATAATATAAATACGGCCGCAGTAGCAGCAATACCCCAATATAAACCTTATAAATGTAAACGGCACCCACCCCCGTGGTGGAATATTGATTGTGACAATATTATCAAACAGCGAAAATTGGCTTTAATAAATTACAAAAAAAAACACTAATTTTGAAAATTACGTTCAATACCAGGAGATCTCGGCTAGAACCAAAAAAACATTAAAAAATATAGCAAAAAAGCATTGGATTGAATGGGTCTCTTTCCTAAACAAAAATACACCAGCAACAACTCTTTGGAATCAAGCTAGAAAAATTTACAGAAAACCAATATCAAACATAAAATCTTTCGATCAAAAATGGATTGATGACTTTCTTATTAAAGTTGCACCACCAACTGCGAACCCTCAAAAATCCAGCTACATAGATTCAACCCATTCTGAAAAAAATCATTTTCTACTAAAACCTTTCACTTACAATGAATTAATTTTCGCTATAAATGATCGTAAAGATAATTGTCCAGGATACGATCATATAAAATACTCCATGCTTATTAACCTTCCAGAAATAGCAAAACATTTTCTATTGGACCTTTTAAATCGGATCATTCAAGACAATTCTGAGTTAGATTTTTTTAAAGACATCATTGTTATTCCGATTCTGAAGCCTGCAAAAGATCCAAATTCAGCAGAATCTTATCGACCCATTTCTCTCTTTTCATGTGTATTTAAAACTTTGGAACTGATGTTAAAACATAGACTAGAATGGTGGGTCCATACCAAAAAAATACTACCAAATAATCAGTTTGGATACAAACGAGGATGTGGAACTTTAGATGCTCTAGCTACACTTGTAACGGACATACAGAGTAACTTTTCTAGAAATAACTATTTGCCTACTTTATCTCTAGATATAGAAGGTGCTTATGACAGTGTGTGTTTACCTCGATTAAAAGACAAAATGATCAATCAATTTCAAATACCCACAAATCTGGCACAAACCATAATTAATTTCTACACTAATAGACGCTTATACGTTAGAAACTATAAAAATGAATTTCTTGGACCACGTTATAATAGTTGGGGATTACCCCAAGGATCAGTCTTAAGCCCTTTTCTTTTTAATCTGTATACTGCTGATTTTCATAGCCTTAATATACAAAGTATCACTTACAAAACAATCCAATATGCTGATGACTTCCTAGTTTATACAGAAAGGACTAAATATGAACCTTCCATTACAATCTTAAGAAAATTACATGAACATTTCTCAAACTGGTTTTGTGAAAATGGTTTTAATTTATCAACTAATAAATCAAACGTGTGCATTTTTTCCCGACATAATATTCCGAACATAAATACTATTTTATTAAATGGCCAAAGTTTAAATTTCTGTAAGTCAATAAAATATCTAGGTATGTTTCTAGATCAAAAGTTAACATGGAAAGTACACATCGAGTATATGCTTAACAAAAGCAATAAAGGTCTCAATTTTTTAAAATCAATTTCTAAAACTTGGTGGGGCGCTGACGTAGAAACGGCTTTGCTTTTTTACAAATCTTACATCAGATCCATTCTGGACTATGGATGTATACTTTATGGATCAGCAAGTAAACAAATTTTAAATAAAATTGATGTATTTCAACGGACTGTTCTACGTACCTGTATGGGAGCAATGAAGTCTACTCCAATAGCTCCATTGCATGTTGAAGCTTTAGAACCTCATTTAAATTTTAGACGAGATTATCTAAGTGAAAAATTTGTAGTGAAAATTTCATATATCAACAATTCTTTATATTCTGACATAAGCTCACTAAATACCGAGGATCTAACAAACAGTTACTGGATTCATAAAAATTCACCAACTCTTTGCACGGCCTTTAGAGCCATGTGTAACAAAAAGTATACCAACAGTATTAGCAACCTTGATATTAACGACTATTTCGCATTTTTTAATAAAGCTGATATACACATACCAACATATTATAGTACTCCATTATTAGATTCATCCATCTTAAATTCTTATATAAAAAAAATGGCCCATGGCAACTGTAATCTATACAGATGCATCCGAAACATCGGAAGGGACCGGATGTGCTTTCTACATTCCATCCAAGTCAATGGAAAAAATGTTCAAACTACCTCTCAATTACTCAATTTTTAGTGCTGAAGCACTTGCAATTCTTGAAGCCTTGACATATTTCGACAGTTTAAACAATAATGCAGTTTTAATAATATCCGATTCATTATCAGTTTTATTATCTCTCAAAAATACAAAGTTGCCCAATTATAATTATAATCCTTTTATTTACCAAATTAAGAACATGCTTGTCGACCTGAAAAATAAAAATAAAACTACGAATTTTATTTGGGTAAAGGCTCATGTTGGTATAAAACATAATGAGCATGTTGATTCTATTGCAAAAGCTGCAATAACCTCGACAGCTGAAATTTTACCAGATGAGAGAATTTGTGTTCCTGATGCTTTTCTCATCTCTCATACGTGTATATACAACCACACATCCCTAATTCCAGATGGTTTAAGAATTTCAATACCGCTAGTAAATATACAACAACTTTAATAAGATTGAGATTTGGCCACGCTTGTTATCCTGTTCATCTTGCTCAAATTAAAATATACAATTCAGACTTATGCGAAACTTGTCAAGAACAAGGAGATCTTAATCACATCTTTTTTAAGTGTTCCAAATATCTTCAGCATTCAAGAACTCTTTTAAACAACTTACAATCTCTGCAAATATTTCCTCCATATCACATAAATAACCTACTAGTTGGCTACTAATAATAAAAAAGTCTATGATTGTTTGATTAAATTTATACATAGTGCAAATGTGTGTCTGTAGTCAATCTTAGCTAAGCTCGTTAACCTTTGTTTTAACCCAATTGTTGTTTACCTTTCTTTCCGTGACCTATTGCTAGTAATGTCTTAAACAAATGTCCTGATGGGTCCCTGGACGAGAAGTGAGTATCCCTGTTTTTCCTTATATTTGTTTTTTCTTGCTATAATTTTCTCTTTTTATTTGATTCAGTTATAGGGATTTTATACGGTTTTTTGACTCGAATAGACACACTTTTTGCACTATAGATTCTACACTTATGTATGTATACACTTGTATATGTACACTTATGTATGCACTTATGTGTATGCATACATTTTATTTTTTTTATTTTTTTTAGTATTAATTATATTGGAATATTGATATTATTAATTTTTCTTTTATTATTTCTCTATACGTAATTGGCTAAATAGCTAAGTGTTAAAGCCACAAAAAAAAAATTGTGGTTTAGTCCCATATAAATATAATATTTAGCATGTAAACGTTATTTTTAAACAGATTGTGTATTTAAATTTTTTTTAGAAAACGGTAATAATATAGGTGTGTATGTCAATCTGTGCAAATGGCTAAAATCACTACTCTCGTTATTTTTACTCAATAGACTACTCTAATTACCTTTTTCTCGTAGGCTAATTTCATTGCTACATATCTATCAGTTCTAGATGTAACATGCTATTATTAAAACAAAAAGAGAAAGCCAAACTAGATTTCTTCCATCAAGCCATCAACTAGTTTTAGTTCAAAATTCAAAATATGTAGATCCATCATCCACTCTTAATTTGAAGAAATAGATTGTAGAACTCATTATTTTTTAAATATCAGTATTAACTTAAACAAGTGTTTATTACAAAAATAGTCCCGTTATTCATTTATTTATGTGTGAACCATAGTTAATTGCAAATTAAATTGTTAAGTTCCTTCCTAGTCTCTCGAACAGTTAGAAGAGTCGCATTTTAACCTTGCGTTTGCCAGAGAACAAAAGATCCCACAGTCTGAAATTTTCTCATGACAAGTGCGGAAATTTTATAACAGATTATTATGCTCAAGGAGATTTTGAACCCTGATGTGTGTTATAATTACCATAAATATAAAGCACAAGCATTAATATTAGATGCATGCGTAGATTTCTTTTTATTAATAACTGCGTGGATGTAATTTTTTCTCTAATTTACAACATATCCTTACAATAATGGTTTTAGAAACGAAGATTTCTAAATTCAAATTACTTTACTTATACAAATTTATAACTTCAGATTTTTATAAGTTTAAATGGCTTACGATAACTTATAACAACCCTAAAATACCCATTATATAGGTAACAACGTAATAACATAAAAATTAGAAACTTCTTGAATACTTGTGTTCTACGATTCTTAACTTCAAGAGAAATTGTACCATTTCATGTCTTGTCCCCGCTTACTTAATTTTATCCTTACAGGTAATTTACTCGTTTAATAACGCCAGGAAATTAAAGAATTCTTTTATTTAACTAACTCCTACTTACTGTTTCTGCTATGGATTTTGCGTATGATATTTATTTTCCCAAAAAAGTTATAACAGTTGCGACCAAAAGTGTGGGAAAGACGAATGCCCTCACCATTCTGAGCAGCTGATAAGTAGATGAAAAATAGCGTATTAATTTCTATACTAACACTAGTGCCTTAGGTCTTCTAAGAGTCTCCATGGCCGCTTGACGATCTGTGCATATATCGATACACTTCAGTTAGAAAGTCCTCATGGTAATGAGTAAACAATGTAAAGTTGTCCAAAGCTCTGCCTGGAATTCAATATTTTGAATAACTGTTGAATATTCCTACATCCGACCATTATGCAGTTTTAGGTATAACCCTCAAGCCTGCCTTATGTATTTTTTCTGCTGCATCACTCTTTGGAGCACTGGTGGAAAAAGCACTTTAGACCTGTATCTGGCTACCATATGGTTACAAGTCATTATGCCTTCGGTATACCTGATTTTATTTATGATGTTGGTAGCGGGTAGACATTTTTCTACTATTCCGTTGGAGAATATGCCCACTTCGGGGAATATGCCGTGCTTTGCTCTTAAATACATACTGTGAGAAATCATGTCCCATTCCTACATCCTTTCAAAATCCAGTTACCTTTACCTGTTTCCTATCTCTCCCTGATGAAGAGCAGCAGCGATATTCTGTATTGGACGATTTTCTGTATTATTAAATTCTGTATTTCAGTGGAAGATGAAAAGGAGAAAATGATGCTTACCCTAGGCACCACTTAAATTTGAAGAAGGTGCGAGGAATTCCCCCTTTAACTACTATCCAAGGGGTTGAACAGAAAATCCTAATGTATGAAAGGATAGTATGTATTGCTATCTGGAATACACATCTACTTCGTATCAGGAAAACTGGCAAACACTAAAGCTGAGATAAGAAAAATGAAATATACATCTTGATGATGGCTGAAGTAAAATACCATTTCCGGTATGGAACAAACCTTTTTGTTTTCTGTACACCGAGCTGGGAATCACGCGCAGTGAAGCGAATGAGAACCGGCAGCTCAGCCCGCTTGGCTATCTGACCGATTATATAATAATAATAATAAGTTTTTAAAGACTATAAATTAAAACTTACAACTGGTATTTACACGAGAATGCTTTAATTTCATATTATTTAAATATTTTTGTGTATTATTTACTTAGTGGGACAAATGTGACAAAAAAGCCAGATTTATCCAAAGAAAGAAACTAGAACCTAAATCATTGGCGTACTAAAGAAACTAAAGAAGCAGGTTAATACAATTTAAAGTTAAAATTCTTTTTAAATAAATAAATGAAATATTGGACGGAAGTAAAAATTTAACAAATAGTGAACAGGAAATTGCAAGGTCTTTAAAACGATTACTTTTTTATCTCGATTGCTAATTAAAAACATGTGATGCTTATCCTGGCTTCGAGATGAAAGTAAAATAATCGGAAATACATGAAAAAGGTATCCCCACCAATTAAAAATTGACCTGTTGCTGTGTAATTTATAAATATGGTAGTTCCCGATAATGCCTCTGTTTCGTTTTCGTTTTGTCACGTCTATGCCAATATATAAATAAATTATTTGATCAAATTTAAAAATTTAACGACTGATTTACAGAGATTTGCAAGGACTTTAAAACGATTTTTGGTATTTGAATTCTATACGCTAGAAAATTCTAAAAAGTCTTATTTTATTGCTTTTTTAGAAAATGTAAAAAATATATAATATATAAATTTTTTTTATTAAAATTGACTGTTTTCCTGCTGTCTTTTCCATGTTGAGTTATTAAAATTTTTAGCTAAATACGAGCCTGTCATCTTCAATGAGTTATAAGTCGAAAACTTGATCACGAATATATCTAAGAGTGAAAAAACTCTATGGAATATCATTTTCTTGGAATATATTTATTTATTAATTTTTGAGGATATTTTTAATATTTTAGTTCCAACCCCCCGTCGGGGTGACTTCCATCCCCAAAATGAAAAAGTACACTTCGACTTTAGGAAATTTAGCTGCATAAGGTGTTAGCCACATTAAAATTTTCTTGCATGATATCTTGAAGGAGATCAGGAACCATCCTTCAAGGAAAAATATTTGGAAAACGAGGTCCAGGAAGAAGAACATCTTGGTTAAAGAACCTCAGAATCTGGTTCAGTACAACATCTGTGCAGCTTTTTCGCGCTGCTGCAGATAAGATAAAGATTTCCATGATGATCGCCAACATTTGTAATGTATAGGCACATCAAGATGAAGAATTAAAATTTCCTGAAAATCGATACAATATGTAATGTGAATTTGACAACCTTGAAAAACTGCACTAGCTGTACACTACGCTTACTGTGATTTTTTTAACCAATGTTATGAACCAAAAATTCTCTGAAAAACTGAACATAATTTGAAAATATATTTCTAATTAAAGATTAGAAGTACTATAAATTACTATAAAGTACTATAAAGAATATCTGACCAAAGACGGTCAAGAATATCTAAATGACTTAATTACTGAAGAAAAAGGTGAAAAGATTTAGATTAACAAATATGGTCAAAAAATCCATAAAAGGCCTAAAAATGGAAAAGCTTATGGACCTGAGTGTATAACATATGATATATTTCTGAAATTAGAAGCAAAACATTATTCAATAGGATAGAATACATACTCAACTTGTAAATTAATCGACCAGAATAATGGAGAATCGCATAAATCAATCTTTAAAAAAGGTGACAAAAAACGATGTGAACATTGCAAAGAACTATCTGTAACAAGTACAGTATTTAGAGATCATATAGAACAAAAAATAAAAGATTAAAATAAGAAGAACAAAGCGTATTTTTGTATGGGAATATGATATAATGACAATTTCTCTTGTCTTAAACCAATGATTAAGAAATAAATGGCAACCGATAGAAAAATAAATGTAACATTTACTAATTTACAAAGAGCATACGATACAAACTGTAACAAGATACAAAAATCAAAGATCTGAAAGATCTTAAAGGATAGAAATATAAATTACACTCTTATTACAGCTCTACAAAATCTACACGATGAATAAAAAAGGAGAATATATCGGATAAATACAGAAATGTTGTATGACTAGAACAGAAACTGCGTGATTAGAGAAAGAGCCGATATGACTTTACTTTTTAAGACAGGTTTAAAAATAAAGTAGAAATAAGAAGTATATTGGACAAAGGATAGACCTGTTAGAAGTTGAGGGAAAGAGAGATTGAAGAAACCCTAGGAGAAGATGGAAGGACTGTGTGGCAGAGAACTTAAGAGAGAAAGGTTCATACACCAGGGCGATATCCAATATGCAATATAAAATACGCAACATCCAATAAATATCGCCGATGAGGTATATCTTTCAAACGAATTTAAAACTGCTAAGGATTCCTGGAACTATCGTTCACTGAAGCAGCAGAGATACAGGTATTACGAATGTTTTTAAACTAGACTAAATTTTAACTCAACAAAAACGACATACATGTGCGTAGGAGGAGCTGAGAACGATAAACTAAACTTAGAAGAGGGAAATGTCATTTCGTCATGTTTCAAATATATCTATTTGGAGACAAAGACGTAAAGAGATGGACGCACTAAAACAGACGTCAAAGAACGAATCTCTAAACAGAAAAAGATACAACTATATAGCGTTTTTAAAATCATTGTAGTTTATGGGTGCGAAACCTGGCAATTTACTAAGAAAAACACCTTGTTTTAGAAGTGGATTTTTTGGCGCATTATAGAGAATAATGCATGTACCAAATGAAGGAATAACACAAATCATGGAGAGATCATAGATACGGGAACCAACATCATAGAAGAAATACAGTACAAACAGCTTATTTGGTACGAAAATATACAGAGAATGACAGATTATCGCCTATCGAAGTAGTAATATTGGATTTGCTGCCACCTGAACGAAAAGAAAATGAAGAAGACCGACAACAACATAGCTTAATGAAGTTCAAAACACAATGTGAAAAAATCTCGACCAGGAGACTAGGTCAAAAGACGTAAATGGAGAATGGAACTCGAAAGGCACAGGACGCTATAAACCAGACATTATATATAGAAAGAAAAATCTAACATATTTCCGTAATAAAAATCTATTCTTCTTCTTCTTAACGTGCCCTATTAAGTCCTCTTGACGTTGGCGATTAACATGGCGAAACTGTCTCTGTCTCGAGCTATTCTAAATAGTTGCTTAGCTTTCTTTATTCCTGTCCACACCCTGATATTCTTCAACCAAGAGGCCTGTTTCTACCAATTCCTCTTCGTCCTTCGATTTTACCCATCATAATAAGTTGAAGAATATTATATCGGTCTCCCCTTACTACGTGTCCAAAATAGGCCATCTTTCTACATTTGATGTTATCAAGCAGCTCGCGAGCAGCATTTGCTCTCTCAAGGAATGCCACATTTGTCAGCGTAGCCGTCCATGGAATTTTTAGTATACGTCTGTGCAGCCACATCTCAAAGACCTCCAGACGATTAATTGTGGATATTTTTAATGTCCATGCTTGGATACTGTATAAGAGGACTGACCAAATGTAGCATTTAACCATGCGCTTTCGAAGTGGAACGCATAGCGGAACTTAAATGGAACTGGGCAGGACATGTAGCGAGAATGCACGATTCACGATGGACGAGCAAAATTGCAAATTGGAGGCCAAGAGCAGACAAACGCAGTAGAGGAAGACCACCTACACGTTGGGCCGACGACATCAGGCGTATCACTAAAAATTGGCAACAAAGAGCACAAAATCGTAAGGAATGGAGGAGTTTAAGGAAGGCCTATGTCCAGCAGTGGACGTGATAAATAGAGGCTGGATGATGATGATGATAATGATGATTTCAAAGTTGAAGTTGCAAGTTATCATTACAGAAGAATGACCTCATTTTTAAAAATGTCGTGCGGTCTATCTCGATTCTACATTTTATCTCTTGATCTGGATCTAGTTGTTCAGTAATATGGCAACCAAGATATTTAAAACTGAACACTCTTTGAATTATATGACCATCAACATATAATCGTGCATCTTGATGTGCTAAACGGCTAAACACCATGTGTTTTGTTTTTGAACAGTTTATGTTTAGGCCAAACTCTCTTCTTACTTTATCAATGGCATTTAAAAGGCATTGTAATCCATTCATGTTATCACTTAAAATAACTGTATCGTCTGCATATCCGATTGTATTTATCAGAATTCCATTAGCTTTCACGCCCCATTCCAAATTATGCAGCGCTTCTTTAAATATTCTATCTGAATATAAATTAAATAACAGTGGGAATAGTATACAAACCTGTCTGACACCTCGTTGTATTTTACATATTTCTGTTGATTTTCCGTTTATGCAAGCTGTCGCTGTTTGACGCCAGTATAACTTTTCTATGAATCGTGTGTCTTGACTATCAACTCCTTTATCTTTTAATATTGTAAAAATTATCTCTATCAAAAATTTATTATAAATATTATTTTTTCCATCAAATACGAGTAGGTATTGATCCTTGTTGCGGTATAAAGTAGGTAGCCAGAGATTTTTGAAGTTTCATTGCTACTGTCTTTTCGCGATATACATCTTACTGATTAATTTGTAAATTGAGGTTCTCATATTCGAACCGCATTGAAGTCGATAATTCTCCTTCTGGTATTCGTATAAAATTATGTAAAATTCAAGCAGCCCTCACAATTTTCTTTACAGTTTCTTCGTTACAACAAATTGGCCCTTCGAATATACTAAATTTACACCATAAGATTCCAAACGCAAATTCAATATTCTTTCTTCCCCGTGACAGCTTTAAATTGCAAATGCGTCCTGAGCTCAAAATTCTTTAATTATGTGGTCTCATAAGATACGGTAATAATAAAATGCACTTCCACATATAAAACGGTTAAAGTAGCAGTGGTGTATGTCAGGTTAACATCATTTTAAAAAACAGAAGCTTTTACTAAGATCACTATCAATAAATCCACGTCAAACAAATTATATCAATTATCCCTTACCTGCGTCAGTAATGCGTACGTGAAACTCTTGATGGAGTTTTACGTACAAATTATACAAAGGGAATTTAGAAGAAGGGTTAAAATAACTTACACCACTATTTCATCAAAAGTTTATTGGACAGAAAAAGATACAGAAAATCAAATTTTATGTCCCAGGTTCGTTACTTACTGGAAACTTATCTGTCAGTGGTCCTGAATTATCACCGCGTGCAAGAAAATTAGATGTAATAATATTAAAATAACTCTAATAACTCTGCTAAATAGCAGCAAGTCACACATATCTCTTTTTTTTTTTCATAGTAGTCACTGGTCGACGATTGTTTTAAAGTCGGTCCTTTTTGTGCGCTTAGCAAAATATTGATGGTAAAAAAGTTCCATTTTTCATTTAGTGATTCTTTATAAAATACTTAAACTGTAATATTTTTTTATAATAAATATAATAAATTATTTCTAATGCCTTTACCCCTGTGGATGATACGCAGATGGTAGTGTTTACGATTAGAAAATTTTATTGAAAACAACCGAAAAACGACGGAAGAATCTACCTACCTACTTATTGAGAGACGCCGGTTTGGCTAATTCTTAGTTAATCCTTTTCCGGGTTCTTTTTCATAAATTCGGTAAATATCTTTGGAGGCACGATGTGATGTTTTTTCCACAATAACCTAATCCAAGGGAATTTATATTTCATCACGTTTCTAGCTAGCAGGGTACCGTTATGTTCGATATTCGTTAGAGCTTTTTACCTTCTTGGAAATGGATACTGTCCCATAGTTTTTTGGTGGGAACCTAAATGGGTGTCATCTTTTTGGGGGCAGTTTGGTAAATTTTCGTAGAAGAAAGACTCACTTCTGAGTGGGCCATTGTTGAGAAAAGACTTACTTCTTGTGAGACGCTTCGCTCATGATATCGTATCTGTTACCTTACCGTCTATGTGCATTTTCTTTCTAATTGTGTATACACTTGTATATTTAAGTTTTGTTGATCTTATACTATATTAGATTAAATATAGTTATAAAGTATATTTAATGTTAATTAACTTCAGTTTTGGCTACAAGTAAAGTATTAGAGTATAGTACATAGCTTTAGTGAATTAGTGCAGCAGTCATCAAGATTTCCTGTAAGTAATCATAGTATATTCAATTATCTGGGCGAATAATATGGTATGGTATCATATCATCTTCCATTATCTGGACGAATCTAAAGTCATCCATTTCTTCACCTGTAATTGAAAGTAACTACTGAATTTTGTATTCAATCTAAAGAACATTCAATACTTTTTTACGAACTTTCCATCAGTCACTAAAAAATTTCAATAAATCATAATTACGAACATTTAGTTCTCAATCATTAAATAACAGTGCGAACCGATAATCCACTTAACCAAGTACGGTTTGGTTAAATTTTTTGGTTTTTTGCAAAAAAATAAAAAATACCTACTTCTTACACAAATATTGTATATTTATTCAAATAAAAAATTTACAGAGCTAACTAAAAAAACTTAATGTATTCGGATTTAAAGACATTAATAAAAATAAAAAATATTATTTTTCTTTAATGGTGTTCTCAGGTGTAACAGAAAATATTAAAATTTTTATTCATCTTCTTCAGTCGTGCCACCATGAGGTAGGTGGAAATAAAAATTATAAAATTCTTGAGGTAAAGCGGGTGGCTTAAGAGAAAACAAAGAAATTAAGTCATTATACTTCATTTCAGAAATTGGATGACCTTGAGGATAATATGGATCTAATTCTATTACATGTCTACGTAAAGTTCTTTTTTGACAATCTACTAATCTAAAGTCGGTTTCTTCAAAAGATTCTTTAAATTCAAACTGATAAGATTTTTCCTTTCTAAATTGAAACCAGCAAATCTTTTGGAATAAAACAGGATTCTTTTCAGTGTCAGTGGTTCTCATTGTAAGATGACTGTTAACAAAGGCTTTCCAATCAAAAAAATCTTTTGTTTCAACATCATGCACAATATAAGGTTTATCTCCTGTTTTGCGAGCACCTCTAGCTATCATCTTTCAATCACCTGGTCACAAAGCCTTTCCTACTCGTTTAAATTCTGTTTGAATTGTGGAATGCATTGAGTCACATTCCATTTCACTGTGACCGGATGTCAAAAATTTAAGTTCAATTTTATTAATATTTTCAATGTGTTGCACAGCATACATGCACATAGCAACGACAAACTTGTTCAAGTTTTGTCCACCACAGCGGTCACTAAAACATCTCACTTCATTAATGGAAGAGGATAGAGACAAAAAGTACTTATAAATAAGGCTGGCTATTTCGCAACTGCTCCTAGCTCCTTGACTCTCATGCCACATAAAACAATCACCCTGACGGTTTGCTACATTGTAGATTGTAAAATTGTATGTAGATAAGCGTCTTTTATAAAACAGAGCATTATTTTTTGGGTCACTAGGTGCGAGTAAAACTTGCTGCAAGTCAAAATTACAGCTTACCATTGTTTTGTTTTCAATTGCGTTTTCTTTATCTTGCGTCTTGGCCCTTCTGGCATTTTCTTTATTTTTCAAATGTAATTTTTGATCATCTCTCATTTTCTCTGTTAGATTTTTTTCTTCTTCATATGCAACACAAACGCGGCGTCGATCTTTTCTTGGCTTATGAAATCCCAAATTAAAGTTGTCTTTAAAAATATTTCGATACGCCGATAATTTTGCTGAAGGTGTATTATTTTCTTCACACCAGAATTTGTACATTCTGTACATAGTTGCCAAATTTAAGGTAGAATCTAAGTATTTTCTGGATGTATCCATTCTTACGTAGTGAGAAGGAACGCATGGAAAACGCTTAATATGGTTTTTGATATTTTCCACCATAGTTAGATCCAAAGTTTTGCCTTTTCCTTTACCTCTGCCGTCAGTATTTGCAAGGTTTTGTTCAGAACGCTTTTTCATTGCTATATCTACAACACCTTTTTTTATTCCCAGAGTGTTAAGGAACCTGGTCTTACACACCTTAACTTTATTTCCAGCAATCGGTAAAAAGTAGATCATCGAAAAAGTTCTTCTAGACTCGTCTTGTGTTGTCCTAAACTTTTTTGAATGTTTATCAATATTTGCGTTTAAAAAATCGCGTTGTCGCGTATAATCTTTAAGTTCATAATAAGCGTTAAAAATTTTTTGCCTCTCAGCTTCAGGTATTTTAAAGCATTTAAACCTGCAAGTTTGTTTGCATGTAGGCTTTACTTCAGCTGCAGGGACTATAATTCCTTTTGTTGACACATATTTTTTTCCTTCTAATCTATTTTTTTTTCTTATATTTCTTGAATACATAAAAGATTGTTTTCGTTTCCTTCTTGGCTTATCAGTTTCAGTAGGGTGCTCTTCCATACCATATAATTGACTTTTATACTTTTTTGAAACTATATCATCATCTGAAGAACTCCAATTGTTATACTCAGAGCTTTCTGGATTATATTCAGACTCGTATGGAGAAAAGTCATTACCACCAGAATCATCGCTGCTTAAATTGTTGGCTATTGGGTTCTCGATCTGATAAATATTTTGATGATCTAAAAAATAAAAAAATTATATGAAATAATATAAATGTCACTGTTCATATGCGTTTTAAACGGAATTAAAAAAGTAGGTATAAATATTTAGTTTTTTTTGGTTATCCAAGTATTAACCATACCCAAAAATAAGTAAAAAAACAACTATTTACATACTCTTAGAACTGATGTGCAATTAGTTATATTAAAAAATAAATCTAATTTTACCCTTGGTGTGTTACAAAACAACTTGTTAATAACATAAATCATTATTTAATAGATTAATAAAAATAATTAAACGCAAGAAATTTTATATCTAGTCCGACTTGAGATGCGTTAAAATATTCTTTTCGTTTCTTTAGTCAAACTATTTGCTATGAAATATTTACTAACGATAACGGCTGTTTCTTTTTAAACAAAGGTTTATTTTTTTCATCGTACATACCTAAGTTCACTTCTTCGTTAGCTGATGGCAATTTATGGGCAACAGAATTATTCCGATCAAGGCTCACATTAGTTTTAGGTGACAATTCATGAGAAACAATCTTATTTGATTCAAGATTTACATTCGTTTCAAAGCATTCAGTAATTTCTTCTTGATGACTAATGGGCTTTTCCAATGTATTACCCATATATAAAATATGCTGGGGACATTTTTCCTGGTTAGGAGACAGATAATTAGCTCCTGGTGCTATATCTGAATATACAAATAATAGGATTATACAAATTATAACCTTAAATTTTACATGCTTATATAAAATTCTATTTAACTAAATTTAAGTTTAAAAAATAAACACAATCTTACCTCCAGTTGTTAAGTTACACATTCCGACCATTTTCAGACCTCTAGACATCTTTATTTTAAAATAACTACAATTTTTGTTTAAACACGTGCGTATCTCAAGACACAAACAATCGAACTGAGACATGTATTAGCCTGTTAAAAGTAGGTATTTTCAGTTACCTAGTTTTTGTTTAAAAATGTATCCCGCAACTTTTCCAGTAAAAAGTAGGTATCTTCAGTTATCTAATTTTTACATTAAAGAAATCTTCCTTAACAACTCTAGCTACTTTTTACAAATTTCAATAGATGTCGTCTGAATCATTTTACAAGTTACCTGGTTTATGCATTCAATTCTACTCGAAACGGTATTATTAAAGAAGTAGCTAACTCAAAACAGCCAAATTTCGAGTTACCTATTTCTTACATTCAAGCGGCGATATTTAATACCGGTGTCTGTATGTGATACATGGAAATGAATATTAAATTCATTGTGAACTGTCCTACTGTAAATGCCGATGGAAACAGGGATCATGTTTCTGTCGTCACAGGATTCAATATACGAATTAAGAGTAACATTGTGATATAACATAAAAGTTGTGATGATACATATTTACGGTTGGATTTTTAGATCTTTTGTAATATAACTGATATATTGGGAAGCTATTGATATGTTCTCGAATTATGTTCATGCGTTCCATTCGAATTTTTTTGACGAAAATGCGATGACCTCTGCAATCAGGTTTGTTTCCATTTTGCAATTTTTAATAGCCTCCGACATGCGGCTATTAGATATCTTAAATGTCTGAAGAAAGAACGTTTTACAGACATTAAGTGTAAGACACAAGCTTGCCCTTGTGCTTGTGTGTAATATTAATTACTAATCGACTTTCTAGGACGTGGTTGATTTTTCTGACGTATTTGTTAAGGAATGCTTTATTTTATTAAGCCACATATAAAAGCATTGTGTTAACTATATGAACCTTACTCAAAATTATTTAAAAGCATGAGTATGTGCTTTTTTTTGGTATTCGCGAACGCGCCCTACTGCTACGGGCATGCCGGTAGCTAGCAGAGAATAAATTGTAAGATTTGTTATGTTGGTGATAAAAAATTAATCGTTTTATTTTTAAACAATGTTTCGTTGGGGTGATGGAAAAACCTTCAAATTTATTGCTATATATAGAGAATTGGAATTCCTAATCATCTCTATATAAAAATAAAATATCCCGTGACAATGCTTACATAAAAATTCAAGAGGAAAGGGGCGAAGGTATTACTATAAAGAAGATAAAAGTCAAAATAAAAAATTGTTCCAACAGTTTCTCACCTACCAATCCAATTCCAACCCAATTTTTTCTCTTTTTTAAGTTCCTCTTTAAACTCATTATTAAATTTTAAACAATATCTATAGTCATCAGCAATATTTGCTTATTAAATTCATTCCGAATAGCTTTCATGGATCCCCTTTGGTTTGGTTGGAAACTCAAAAACTTATGTTGTTTTAATTACAAAACAAGTACTTTAGTTTCAGATGAAACTAAAGTACTCGACTGTTTACTAACACTGGCATGTGTAAAAATCTACTCTTCTTTTTCGCCTTGCCAGTATAAGCAATCGAGCCATTGGCATGCCAATTACTAGCAAATGTGTTCTATGCTTGTCAGTTACTGGCCTATGCCAGTAACTGGCATGCCAGCTACTTTTCCAATTTACTGGCATACATGTACCCAGCTTAAATATCTTTCCCGCTACTGTTTTACCACTTGAAGTCATCTATTCTTTGCTTGTATTTCCTAGCATTGCTCATCTGCCTTTTCTGAGTTGGTGGAAGTTTTTCATGTTCTTGTTGTGACGACGGTGTACCTTGTATATTAGGTACACTGTTCTTAACATCAGTTTCTAATATAATATTAAGTAAATATTGTTAGCGACAACCGACATCATCTTTTAGGCGTAATTTTACATGAAAAGTAAATACAGATTACAACAATTTTTCGTAAAAGCAATGCGTATAGTAACCGCACAAACTTTAGAAGTAAAGTTTGTGGTTATTTCACACTTTTCATCATCATCATATCATCATATTGGTGCTACAGCCCTTAGAGGGCCTCGACTTTCTTAAGCTTTCTACGCCATTCTGTTTTGTCCCTTGCTTGCATTTTCCAGTTGCCGACTCAGATCTTCTCGGCATCTTGTGTTACCCCGTCCATTCACCTCAGCTTTGGTCTACCCCGTCTTCTCATTTCCACCGGTTGTGCTGTTAGAATCTCTTTTATCATGTTCGATTCAGGGGTCCGGGCTACATGTCCTGCCCACTGCAGGCGATTCCGCTTAATTATAGTGGTAATATCTTTACCACTAAACGTATGCTTGTAGATATTCTGCAGTTTAAAGTTATATCTACGCCTCTATCTGTCGTAGTGTAAAGATCTGGTTATTGGTTGAACGTCCGTGCCATAATCCTGCTTGATATTCTCCTAGAAACGTCTCGGTATATGGCTTCAATCTCTCGTGCAAAATGTTTGACAATATCTTGTATGCTGTATTTAGGAGAGTTGTTCCGCAATAATTATTGCATTCCAGTTGGTTTGTCTTTTTGGGTAACGGGCAAATTAAGCCTAAGCTCCATTCTTCAGGCATTTGCTCCTCAGACCAAATTTTATAAGCAATTTCTTGCATCACCTTGGTGAGCTGCTCTCCACCGTGCTTAAATAACTCTGCTGGGATGCCATCGTTGCCTGGGGATTTGTGGTTTCTTAGTTATTCTATAGATATTTTCACTTCATCTACCGACGAGGGTTCTACGAGTTCATCATTTCGGTATTCCAGCTCTATATTGTTGGTAGGTTCCCTTTCCAGCAACTCTCGAAAGTACTCTACCCATCGTAATAGGATATTCTCTTTGTTAATAAGTAAGTTACCTTCCTTATCATTACAATAGTTGATTCTCGATTTGAATTCTTTTCTAATAATATTTATTAGATGATAGAACTTTCTGTTTCTCCGTGACTTATATGGCTTTTGTGTCGTTCTAATATGTCATTTTCCGAGTCTCGTTTCTTTTCATCAGTACACGTAAATATAAAACCACTTACATGTATTTGCTAATTCCGATAGTAGCCATTTATCCAATTCTAAGTAAGCTTAAACATTGGGTTCACTATTATTTTTACGTAAAACTGCCATTTGACTAAGTTAGACTTACACCTCTTATATGAGCGGTTTCGTTTTCCATTCAAACCGATGCTGACATCTATGCGACAAGGAAAGACTTTTGACTTACGCCATTATTCTACCTTAAAGAGATTTTAAAAAAGATAAAACCAATATGAGTATAACTCTGTAAAGGCTCTTAAACAAAAATTTCTAGTAAATGATAGGGGTCAAGTTGTATTTTTGTAACATTTTTCCGATTTAAGATAATTTAAATACTGCTCCATCACTATTTCGTCCTTAATCACCTGCATCTATTGTAGAAAATATGCTATCTGAATCAGAAATGAATCTTTTGTAATTTAAATTACTAAAGTCACTATTTTATAAACTTTTTAACATGAATATTTTTGTCATGCTGCGATGCAAATTCAATTTAGCAAATTTCACAATTCGTTGTACCGGAGCGTACAACGTGCGCATTGCGTTGCAATTCCATTGGCAGTCTTTACTTGGACTCTTTAGTTGGAATTGGCAAAGATACATGTTGCAATCTACTTTATAGTTATTCAGTTGTTTCTCTTACTATTCTTATAATAGTAGTATCTTCTCGATAAAATCAAAATCAGGGACTTTTAAAAATATCACCTGTTATTAAGTATCTGGAATTGAAAAATTACATTAACTTTCTTAATTTTGTATAAAAGTTTCTTGACGGATTAATATATCTTTTAAAACCGTGAATTTTGCGGCAGTTTTTAAAAATACAATTTTTATTGTTTAGTAGCCAATTGCTGCGAACGCTGGTGGAATATCCAAACAGCATGTCCGCGGTCACTGAAGGCACCAGCAAGCGGCTCTGGGGAAAATTAAAAAAATATATTACTTTAATCAGTACCTTGGGCGTTTACTTCTTTACACTAAAAGTAAAAAATCACACCGGCAATCTAGAAGCACTTGTTGATTATAGTCAGTATTTCAATGATGTAAACAGTCAAAGTACAGAACTTCCTGAGGTCATGAAATGAACACATTAGATAACCTAAGAACCCATTCTTCCAAATTGTCAATTTCATTTAGTGCCATAGAAATTTACAGATACGGTTGAAGTGATTTAGAACGATATAGAATTAACAAATATAGGCATGGAGATTCCCTGAGTCCTCAATTGTTCAATCTAATTATGAACGAAATAATAAAAAAACTAAGAACTAAAAAAGGATCCTAATAGAAGAAAAATAATCTGCTATGCAGACAATGCAATACTACTCTCTCAAAGTGAAGATGATTTACAACGAATGCTGCACCAATCTAATATAAACACCAGAAAATTTAACATGATAATTTTCCCAAAAAAAAATCAGCAGATTTACTCAGATGTAAATTGGAGCTGGGAGGTCAGATAATAGAACAAGTGACGGAGTTTAAATATCTAGGTACCACACTCTCCTAGCTATGGAAAGCTCGAAACTAAAGTGTTAGATCAAGTGAATAGAGCTAACAGAGCAACAGGTTTCCTGAATGAAAAATATGGAGAAATAAAAATATCGGAAGGAAACAAAATGAATAATTTACAAAACAGTCATCAAACCAATAATGACATATGCGGCAGAAACGCGACCTGACATAGAGAGGACAAAATGATGATATAAACAGCACAGATAAAAACACTGAAAAATTAATGGTAATACACTATAAAACAGAGTTAGAAGTACAGATATACCACGTAGATGCAAGATGGACAACATCAAGAACTGAGTAAAAAATAGAAAAGTATGATAAAACCATCACATAAGCCGAATGAGAACAAATAAAGTAGTAAAAACGGCCAGAGATAGTTCCTTAATAGAAAAACAATCAGTAAGAAGATCACGAAAACGATGGAACGTCAACATACTGGAGGCACATTGAAAAACAGACATGTCATCTCTACATGAAAAGATGAAAAAGATGATGATGATGAAATTATAATTACTCCTAGGCACCCTTATAAAACAATGAATCTGTCGTCAAACATCAACGCATTCATTAAAATCAACTGGTTTATGATGCTTTCATTGAATGGCTTAAACAAAATAAAGATAAAGAGATTGCTGAAGAAAATCCGAATGTTCCTTTTTTACGTATTTTATTAACTGGCATGATGAGCATGGCAGATAAAAAAATAAAAGATTTCGCCAGAAAGTTTTCGGATGAATGGATGATATACCTAAAGATGCAGACAATAATAGACCGACGTGCTCTTCTTCTTCAGCTGACGCTACAACCAGTACGAACGGAAGTGTACTCTTGAAGCAATCGTTAAAATTAAATATATGTTAAATTCCTATTTGACATGCTAAACTTTAAATACAAATTCGTCAGAGTATCTCCGTCGGGAGATAATCAGAGGTGTGGTAGTTGCAGCGGATCATCAAAATATTAATAAGAATGACAATGTATCATGATCTTCACTTATTATTATTATTATAAATATAATGTAATCCTAATTATTTTCTTAATATGGTGAGATAAGGTTGCCTAAGAAAAAATAGTCGCAAATTAGGGTTGCGAGTTGTTAAAAACACGAGGCATCAAAAGTGAAGTAAAACAAGTAAATAGGCTACTGGAGTTTTAAAGCATGCGTCGATAAATATTGTAATAATATACATATTATTACATGTCAAAATAGTGTCGTTCTACGCTTTAACTTTAGTTTACTTTAATTTTAGTTTTAAATTTAATTTTATTTAAAAACTGAATTGACGAAATAACATTTTTGGTCAAAAATTAATTACTATTAATTGGAATAAAAATATTTGCGGCCACTTTTTCACTGGAAAACTATTATCAATGTGTTCTCCTGATTTTAAATTGATGTAAAAATGTTAGTTTCGTTAACTACGTTATGAACGTAGTGATTGTACAGTGGGATTTTGTACTATAAATAGAGTATTATAAAAAAAATATATAAATAAATTACAATGTTAAATATTGTGTGTGAAGCTAAAGTACTGCTGGTAAATATAAATGTGAAACATTTATTAATAGATACCATCAAAAATTTTCATAAATGCAATATAAGTAAAAATGGTTGTAAGGTTTTTCAACTTGAAAATTACACGAACGATTTTCTAGTTTAAACACCGGTAAACTTTCACATGGATGTTGATTAGAGGAGACCATATTTTCAGTTACTGGGGCGAAAGAAGTGTCTCGAAAGAGACATTCTTCTCGTTTCAGCAAATTTAACTTTCATGATTGTCATGCTTCGTTAAAAAATGGCAAAAGTGAAAACAAGTGTGTACTTTGTCACTTTTTACTAAAATAATTGCGTTTTTAATACGCTTTTTATAATATATTGATTAACTAGAGTTTCACTTTTATATTTTCAATTTAATAGGTTCAACAAAATATCAAACAAACTCAAATATCTCAGCGTGCGAATTAAGCAAAGTGAATATGACTATAAAAGAAACTTGACATTATGTACTGGCAATTCCCCTTTTCACCCAAATAACTACTTACATTGCTGATTTATATCTGTTATTAGTGAATATCTTTAGGCAATACTTTGGGACAAATATTATTTCTAAATAAAATTTTAAAGCCACAGGATGGTGGAGATATGCAGATGATGCGATTTTCTCTATGAAAAAATTAACCGTGAATAAGGAATAGGTATAATAGCTCATTACCTTTCATGTATGTTTTAATATTATAGTAGGAGTCTAAGGTATATAGAAATAATACATAATAGAATAATAAGAATATTTTGGTTTATAATCACCTCAAAAAATTGAATATTTTGTGGACATATGGTTGTCTACTACTAGACATTAACCATGTTTTATAGAGATAATACAACTTTATGGAGTACGTAATATTAATACAAGGAAAGCGAATTTTCCAAAGTCGGCTGTATACCATATATCACAAAATTTTAATTAAAAAAATCTCTATGAAAGGAGTATTTATTAAATTTAATAAATAAAAATATACTTTATATAACGGATTTACTAGATACAGTACTAAAATTTACATTAACAGAGACTATACCAAAGAAGTCAGGGAGAAAAGATCGAGACTAAGAGCAATTATGAAGAAAATAAAAAAAAAAGAACAAAGCGCTGAAAATGAAACTGGTCTTTGATTCGTTATTGGTGGAATCAATTAAGTACAGTTGAGACTAGAGGGATGAATTAAAGTGTTAAAAGGATATTGGTATGAATCTTTTGAAGATGGACTAGAACATTGATTAAAATTTCTTGTTTAATTCTCTAAGTAATAATAGTGATAAAAAGCAGAACTGATGGATCATTCAGAGAACATAAATCAGGAAAACTCCAATATCCAGTCGGAGGAATCAGGTAAAGGGGTTGGTGAACAAGATTTGATAGAGAGTGAAGATAATGATATCGTGGATTTGGAATATGGAATGTTTATTGGTAATGAGAGTTGAAACACCTATGTAAAACATAGTAGGTTTAAAATTAAAACTTAATCAAATAGGATTTGTAAAATATGTAAGTAACTTTGAAATATTTATATTATATGAAACGCACATAGAAACTGTATTTACTGATAAGGTTTTAATAATATAGTGGAACCTCTATTATCCATCTCTCTATTAACCGTCACCTCTGTTAACCGTCAGGGTCCATACATAAGTTATATTAACAACATAAGTAAAAATTTAGTCATCAATTAATTTTGTTTGCAAAAAATTTTCCACTAAAGACGATTTTCATTTTGAATAATGCATCTGCTCATCCTAAAGCCGGTATGCTGCGGAGTGACGATAAAAATATCACGTACTCTTTTCTGCCTGCGAACACAACATCATTGATACAGCCAATGGATCATTTGGTCATTAAAACATTCAAAAGAAGATACAGAAAAAAAATTATTCAAAATCTATTTATGGAAGAATAATATTCTTTGCCAGAATATTGCAAAGCATACAATTGAAAACACGCAGTCGACAATTCTGTGGACGCTTGGGCTGATGTTTCGGAAGTTTCGCAGACATAATGAGAGATTGTATTCGTTAGTCTTTTCTATTAGGATTTTCAAAGTATAAAAATGGTCACAGGTGCTGTACCCTTTACTAAATCCGGCTTGTTCTACTTGTTGATATCCGTCAAATTTAATTGTTAAACTGATTGTTATAATCTTTGTAAAGGTTTCGTAAAGCTGTGATAGAAGTGAAATTGGTCGATAATTTTTCAGGTCTGTGGTGCCTTCCTTTTTGTGTATTAGTATAGTTTTAGCAGTATTTCATTATTTGGGTATGTTGCCTTTGAATAGACATTAATTAAATAGTATTTTTAGATATCTGATGACTTCTTCTCCGCCTTCCTTCAGCATTTCTGCTAGTATTCTTTCGCTTCCAGAAGCTTTCTTTTTTATTTCTTTTACTGCTGTTTCTATTTCTTTGTGGCTTATTTCGAGCACCACTGCTGAGCTAACATTTGTTATCTACCTTTTTAAGTTCTGCTTAAAGGTCCTTAGAAGTCCTCTTGATGAGTAAGAGGGATCGTTTTTGGAACGATACAGATCGGCGTAGAACTTTTCAATTGAATTTGCTATATCAGATTTACTTTTTTCTAGTTGTCCTTGTTCATTTTTAATGGTTATTATGATTTTCTTTTCTAGTTTCGGTTTGGTGGATTTGAAACTTCGGTTTTTCTTTATACCTTATTCTATACGGTCTTCTTGATGCTTTTAATGTCCTCTTTTATTTGTTTTCTTATTACTCGATTAAGTTCCTTAACTCTGCAGTGTCCCTTGTGTTTTGTCTCAGAAGTTCGTTTCTTTGTTTCAGCATGGTTTGTGATTCTACACTTATTTTGAATTTTCGTAATCTGTTAGCAGTTGCCACTTCTAAGCTTGCATTTATTAGTTCTTTTGTTATGACTTTATTGATTTTATTTAAGCTTAGTTTATCTACATTTAATAATTTTGCGAGTTTAAGTTTGTTTTATATTGTTTTGTATTAGATTTTAGTTTATCTGTGTCTATATTTCAAGTTTTTCTAAATTTATTTCTATTTTTATTATGTTTTATGTCTAATTTGGCTTTAACCGTTTAGTGATCGCTACTTACTGACACCGTATTTATTACTGTTACGTGCTATATGATATCTGTTTCGTTACACAGTATGTAATCTATTTCGTTCTAAGTTTTTCCGTCTGGGGATAGCCACGTCCACTTCCTTTGAGGTTTTTTTTATAGAATGTGTTCATTGAATAGTATTTGTGGGCTTGTAGGAAGTTAACCAAGGTTTCTTCTCTCTCATTTGTAACTCCAGAGCCGAATTGTCCTATACAGTTTTCGGTTTTTTTCAAGTCCTTGTCCGATCTTAGCGTTGAAGTCTCCTATTAGCATTGTATACGTGCTGTGATAATTCGTGCTAGTTACTGCAATTTTCTCATAGAATTGGTTTATCTCTTCATCTGGATGTGCTGCGGTTGGAGCGTATACTTAAAAAATTTTCAGGGAGATGTTCTTGTTTACATTTACCTTAATCATTGCTATTTTTTCAGATATTCCTGGGAGCTGCTCTACTTTATGTGCATATTTCTTGGAAATGAGAAATAATACGTCATCTAGGCTTTGTTCTTCTCACCCTTCGTAATATAGAACGTTACCGTACTTTAGTGTTATGCACTCTTTCCCTTTTCTTTTTACCTCTGCTATACCAGTTAAGTCCAATTTTAAGTCCTTGATGTCTTCTTGGAGTTCGTAGACTTTTTCGTCTTTGCTTAAAGACTTTATATTTAGAGTTACGATGTACAATCCTGTAGTTGTTAGTGATTTTCTGCTTTCCCCAGATTCCATGAAGCTCTCCTTTTTTTCCAAGGAGTGGTATTTGTCATTACTCTATGATCTACCCACCTGCGGACCCATTCCTTTTATTTTAGATATCACCATATTCCTGTTAGGATGATTTTTAGCCTTAAAACACCACGCTGGCTAGACGGGTTGGTGAATGATATTATAGAATCCCTAAAATTAAGGGATTGCCTCTTCCGCCATCCACATTGTACCGAAGGTACTCTTCTTTGCCGTAGCTGCTGTTGTGGACTTCTTCCGTTACCCTGGATGAGCGGCCCTAAGTACGTAATAGTTTCCTGCCGCAGGAAACACCTGGAATCTGCGAAGGGCGGGGTGTCCAATATCAAATCTTCAGAATTCATATCCGAAATTGGACAGTATAATTTTATCACCCAGTAGACCGAATGAATTTATTTGTTATTAAATACACACACGTAGTTAATCAGGTTACATACGGATTTGGTCAATTATCAACAATATAATTTGGACATCAGTCAAAAGTGCTGACAAAGTTAAATAATTTACATAAATTAGACACACATATCACGCAAGGCCCGCGAATATATTGACTCAATTAAAACTGATATAAAACTAATATCTCTTGCCTAGAGAAGCATTCAATCAATATTCACTCAACAAACTTGATAGTCTTCAGCGATCAACTGCCACAGTCTCTACTCAAAGTAATCCCGGGTCAACACCCATAGTGTACGTCTCATCAATAAACTCTGCTACTATTATTTGGTGTTTCCATTACAACTGAACGAACATCTCTAATGAGCCAACGAAGGGAAATTTGTTCATGGTCCTATCGAGAAACAGAATACTTCAAAGAAGTTTGAGAGAGCCTATACAGTCCACGCCAGCAACACCCTCAGTAGCAGAGAGAGACCACTAGACCCGGGAAAACGAGAGCAGTACGATACTAAACTGACTAAAAGACCCATACATAAGCTAATACGACTGGAAGAAGAGAAACAGGAAAAGCCGAAGAAGGCAGCAGCACTAAGATGGAAGAAAATACTAGTAGCTATAATGTTTTTAACGATGTTAAAACCCATAAAGGCAGAACCGTATAAAATATATAATCCGGTACCAGGATTTTTCACAGAAGACTTTGGAGAGGTCATAGACCGATGAACATTTTGAATAAAGGTGTTACTCGAAAAAGGAAGAATTCGAACAGAGCACCAACTAATGGAAAATATGATACAAGGCATACGAGAACTGTGTCAGGAGATAAAAATCGTGAATTGTAAGGATATAATAGGGAAGTTAGAGGAAGGACAAAGAAAGGCGGAGTCAGTAAGCGAGGGGCTGACAGTAGAAATAAAAGAAAGGGAAAGAAGAGGAATATTAGGAACAATATTAACCTCAGTATTTGGAGTCAATGACAAAGCCTACAGTAACATTGAAGCATTAGATAATAACCAAAAGGAGCTCATAAAGAGATCACAGCACCAGTCGAAGATTATGTTAAAAACAATAACATCAATCAATCACACAGAGAACAGGATAAACGAGCAAATGAACAAGTTTAACAAAGCACTAATCACAGGTCTACAAAAAATATCTAAAGGACTCAACGAAGTAGAAGACAAAGCACAAAGACTAGAAACCGAATATAGCACGTTACGAATACAAACGATAGCATTACAAGTTATGGACTTCATAAACGAATATACTCAATTTTACGAGGGAATATTAAACCTTCACTATAACCACGGACACTTCATTGATATAGTGAAACCTGGTGAAATAACCAAATTAATAGAGAAAGCAGGGCAGATACTAGGGGTCGAAATACGACGACAACCCATTATAGAAACAGAAGTCAGTCATGACGACAGATATATAAGTCATCGGCTACTTCATAGTGAGAGGGAAAAATAAGTACAGCATGCTCAAAGCCACGGCCATACCACTTAACGTTGAGGGGTCGGTGTTGCGCACATTTGTCGCCCCAAGGAATCTACTGGTCGTAGATTATAACACACTGCACTACTTCGAATTGACCGCGGAAGATAGAGAAAGGTGCTTATTATTGACAAAGGCGCAGATAGCGTGCTCACCAACGGCTATAAGAAACATGGATACCCAACCAAACTGCATACTTGAAGAAATTTTTGAGCGATCTAAGAATAGCACATGTCCACTGGTAGCCAGGACAATACAGACAGCTCAATGGAGTAAGATGGGTACTCCCAACCTCTGGCTAGTTATCACGCCAGTCACGACACACATATCCATTATTTGCGATGGAAATCGGAGCGAAAGAGTACTGGAACGAGTCACATTCCTGTAGCTTTCACCCAAATGTATCGCCCAAACGAAAAATATTACATTACTCCCCACTAGCAGCGGGGTGGACAGAGCGGTGACGAGTTACCTGAAGTCGCCATTCACTCCCGTGGCTCAACTGGTGGCGAGGACACCCCGCAGGTTTAACACGCCTCTAAACACCTACCTTGACATACCAGGAGGAGAGCTACGTCATGTGTTACTTGAGGAGAAGAGTCTGGAACAAGAAATGACGCATACGCAGTGGCGATCGATTCTCGAATCTAATTGGCATTATTTTGTGGCTACCGGGACCATTACTATAATGGTAATAATTGGGATACTCACGTTATGGAAGTACCGTTCTGTTGCACGACTATGTCGTTCAGGGAATTTACAAACTCAGACTAACGAACAGGAAGTACCTGTATTAGTTAGTAATCGGCACAACAATGTACCGTCGACTTCCCAAGCCGACATCCCACTCTCCACATTTTCATCCAATTGCCCCAATTTTAATCTAGAGATAGAGTCGGACATTGATAGCTAAGATAGCGGTTGAAAGATTATTGATTATTCTTAAACTACTTATAATTTATCATGTTTGAATTTTACTGTTATGTTATACCTATATGTAAACTTTGAGTATTGACACTTGGGCCAGATTGCCCAATTCCGCAGTATGTCCAATATCAAATCTTCAGAATTCATATCCGAAATTGAACAGTATAATTTTATCACCCAGTAGACCAAATGAATTTATTTGTTATTAAATACACACACGTAGTTAATCAGGTTACATACGTATTTGGTCAATTATCAACAATATAATTTGGACATCAGTCAAAAGTGCTGACAAAGTTAAACAATTTACATAAATTAGACACACATATCACGCGAGGCCCGCGAATATATTGACCCAATTAAAACTTATATAAAACTAATATATCTTGCCTAGAGAAGCATTCAATCAATATTCACTCAACAAACTTGATAGTCTTCAGCGATCAACTGCAACAGTCTCTACTGAAAGTAATCCCGGTTCAACACCCATAGTGTACGTCTCATCAATAAACTCTGCTACTATTATTTGGTGTTTCCATTACAACTGAACGAACATCTCCACTGAGCCAACGAAGGGATTTGTTCACAGGGATTGATTCATTTTCCCTGATAGTAATATCCAAAGGAGTTCCTACTCGCTACCTGCAAAGATGCACTTTTTAAAATCCAATTAAAATTGATGTGTATATGAAAAAAAAACTTTGTGTTCCTTAGATATTTTTGATGTGTGTATAATATTGATATTTGATTCTATAATAGATTCTATAATAGAGTTGTTATACACTTTATGCTACAGTGATGTCAGATTGTTGTTTTTTGGTAAAAAAAAAAACAAAAAATTTTAAAGTGTTTTAATTGCTTCGTCACAAATTTCAAATTTAGGGGGATTATCTCTGGTAAACAGGTAAGAGTTCGTACATCTTTCATATCCTACACGTAAGCGAGTAATAATAGTTTGAAGTTTTCGGCTTTGAACTGTCGGTAGCCGTAGATAAATATTGCCTTACATTTTAAAAGTGTTTTTTTGTAAATAATTTTACTCTTAACTACACATAATTAACTTTCAAATTTCAAATAAATAACTTATATCTACACTACATTTCATTTGTTTTACAATTTACGTTTCTGCTTAATTTCCGTCAATACTATGATAAGACAAAAACTTATGGAGGTAATGCGTATGGAATCTTTTTGAGCCTGTTTTAGTTAAGAGTTTAGCACTTTCCCTAGGTGGCACTAAGGATACACATAATTTAATGTTTGTAAATCACCAGGGAAATTGCTTAGGAGAGCAATTTGGTGTTTTATTTTTGTTAATACGTTCAAGAGCTTTAAGTATAGCATAAAGTTCAACACAGAAAATTCTGAAATAATTCTTCTTCTTTCTTTTTTATGTAGACACAACTCTATCTGTTTTTTTTTAACTCGCCTCCATTAAGTTGTCATTCCATCGTTTTCGTGGCCTTTTTACTGATCGCTTTCCTATTGAAGAACCGTGTCTTGCCGTCTTTACTAGTCTAATTGTTGTCATTCGGCTTATATGATTATTCCATTCTACTTCTTAATTTCTTACTTAGTTCTTGATGTTGTTCCCCATACATATACATATTTTATTTGTACTTCTAGCCCTATCCCATAGTGTCTTACCATTAATTTTTCTTAATGATTTTATTTCTACTGTTTCCAACATCCTGTTTTTCTTTTCTGTGTCGGGTCGTGTTTCTGCCGCGTATGTCATTATTGGTTTGATGACTGTTTTGTAAATTCTGCCTTTTATTTATTTCCGAAATTTTTATATGTCCATATTCTATTTAGACAACCAAAGGTTTTGTTTGCTCTATGATCTGACACTTCAGGTTCGAACTTTCCGTAACTAGATAATGTGATACCTAGATATTTAAACTACATTACTTATACTATTATCCGACCTTCCAGCTCCAATTTACATTTTAGTAAATTTGCTGTTCTAATGCATGCATGCATTTTATCTTCTTGAGACTGCTAGAGACCGGAAATTGTACTCATTTATTTCTAAACTTTACTTGTTGACGTGGAACTGTTAATATTAGAAATACATTTCATACAACTTGATTTTTTTGCCTTATATAACGTTGCCTGTTTAACCAACAGCTGAGTTTTATACTGATGTCTTTGGATTGTATCTCATTCCATAGTTTTTAATATATTTTATACCTATCAAGAGCTTTTTTACATTCCCTAATTGACTCACTACAGTCTTATTTCCACCATGCTACGGAGGTATGTTTTTTTGGCGGTTTTGGTTGACCTATAAACTGTAGAAATCACGTTGAAGTAGCGAACTTATTTAATCAGAGGTAGTCTCAGTTGCCTAATATGTCACAAGGTCTAAAATTTATGCACAATTTAGAGAACTTAGACATGTAAAACCATTAAAAAGAAATCCGAACTTCATTGAAGATGAGGTGAAAGTAGATATTTTAATATTGTTCTGAAGCTATTTTCTTGAGGCATTTTAAATTAATCACTATTTAACTGGGAATAAGCCACAATTAAAGATAAAAATACGTTTATTGACGTTTTAATTTCCACTTTGGAAATCGTTCTAAAAATACAAACAGTAAATTAGTATTTTTATCTTTAATTGTCGCTTATACCCAGTTAAATAGTAATTAGTAGATATTTTGTTAAGTGTCGCACAGAATCCAACGTCAATTTTACGTCAAATTGCACGTCAAAAATAATGTGAGTCACACAACTGTCCTAAAGTGTCTCCATGAAGAAAAACCTTATCCATATAAATTGACTTTTGTGCAGGAGCCAACAGAAAACGATCCAGATCGTAGAATGGATTTCTGAGAAAAAATTATGGATAAAATTAACACAAATGAAATAGTTCTTGGCACAATTCTTTATTTTGATGAATCAACATTTATATTGAACGTAGAGGTAAACCGACAAAACTGTAGATATTGGTTAGCGAAGAATCCTCACTGGATGCGTGAGACACACACTCAGTATACTCAAAAGTTGAATGTTTGGGTAGGTATTAATAGATCATATTATTGGTCCTATATTTGTAGTTGGTAATTTGACAGCGGAAAAATATTTAAGCATGCATGCTAAGAGACGATGTCCTTTCTCAGTTAGCTAACTTCCCAATCCAATAGATCCGACCCTACCGCATGAAACTGCTTAGTTCCAGTAGGACGGTGCAACACCCCATTATGCTTTAATATTGAAAAATTACTTGAATGAAATCTTCTTAAATAAATGGATTGGATGAAAGGGTACTATTGAGTGGCCAGCTAGGTCGCCAGATCTTACGCCTTTGGATTTTTTCTGTGAGTTTATCTCAAGAAGAAAGTATATGAAACACAACCAACTAGCATTGAAGAAATCAAATAAAGGATAACTACAGAAATACGGAATATTTCACCTCAAAACTTTAAACAAAGTTCGGGACGAGTTTTATAGGAGACTGTGTTATTGCCAACAAGGTGGAGAATATTTTAAGCATTTATTTTAATGTAATCCAATCAATTACCTCGGGTATTCTATGAATTAATTGTCTTAAAGAAAAATTATACTTAATTTCAAAATTTTATCTTGTATTATTCACAATAGACCCTACATGATATAGTCCGTTGAGATCATCTTGTTAAGGAACTTTTAAAAACATAAAAATCTATACGGTGTTTCATTTAAAATACAGATTATGGACTATACCAGACTTGCGTAAATCACCCTGTACATTCAAATTTATGTTTAAAAAGCGCACATTTAAATTTAAAAGTTGAGGTATCTCAACGTTTCCTATTATTTTCTACAATAAGGGCACAAACAATTTTATTCCAGAAGTAGTTTCACACTATATATACAAGGTGGTCCATAATTATGTACATTAATTTCTAGAGCTCATAGTACGGCAAAAAATAAGGGTACTTCTTTATGTACACTTTTTTATAAAACTGAATAATAAGGGAGATACAACCCTTTAAAGGGGTGAATTGAAATTCTTAATTTTTCAAATATCTTCCAAACGGTTTTGAATACGGAGTTCATATTTTGGGAGTGATTATAAGACATTAGGAGAATTAATTTCATGTCACCACCTACCACATCCTATAATAATACAGGGTAGTTTTGGAGGGTAACTGGGGGTTATTGCGTCACATGTTTTTTTAATTTTTACATATTTTAAAAAAAATATTTTTGTTTCCTTAGGCTTCTCTACGCAAAAAAGGTGCTCTTGTAATATTTCGATAGATATCACCGTTTTCGATTTATTTAAACTCGAAGGTATACATGTATTTTATTGTAATCGTTACATTTCTTAATATTCATCAAGTATGCTTTGGAATTGACACTTGTGTTAGCAACAACACTTTAATCTCAAGTAGTCTATGAATTGTCAGTGACGTTTAATAACAATTAAATTATTTTATCTACACTTTTATTGTACTAGACAGTGAAATTTGTTTAACACGTCTCTTTTGCTGTCTTTTTAAATTTGTTTGCCCGCAATATGGCACACTATTCAACTTCTGAGATGACAGACATACTTTTAGTATTGGGGGAATGTTCGGGAAATGCTGCTGCCGCTGCAAGACGCTACAGAGAAAAGTATCCGAACAGAAATATTCCCAATGCCAGGACTTTTGTAAGTACTGAACGACGACTGGGAGAAACCGGTTATCTTCAAAGAAGGAATACAGATGCTGGTCGTCGTAGAGAAGCAAGAAATGTTCGCGTTGAACAGCAAATATTGGGTGCTGTAATAAATGACCCCACAATAAGTACACGCAGGTTAAGATTAAGAACGAATATTTCTCATCAAAGTGTTTTAAGAGTTCTGCATGAAGAGCAATTACATCCTTACCACTATCGACAGGTGCAGGAATTGTTACCTGACGATTTGCCACTTAGAGTTGATTTTTGTGAAGTATTGCAAAATAAAGTTCAAAATGCACAAAATTTTTTAAGCAACATTCTGTTTACAGGCGAGGCCACATTTACAAGACAACGTATGTTCAATTCTAGAAATATGCACTTCTGGGCTGAAGAAAATCCAAGGGCTACAACGGAAACTCACTTCCAATACACGTTCAAGATAAACGTTTGGGTAGCTACTTTAGGAAATAGTTTCATAGGATACCACATCTACAATTACATACAATTTTCTAGACAATATTTTACATGATATTTTGGAAGATATTCCATTACAAATACGAAGAAACATGTTTTTCATGCATGATGGTGCTACTCCACATTACACAAGAATTTGTAAAAGGTGGTTACATGAACATTTCCCTGATAGGTGGATAGGCCGGGGTGCGGATGCACCGATTCATTGGCCTGCTCGTAGTTGTGATCTTAATCCAATGGACTTTACAATATGGAGTTATTTGAAATCAAAAGTGTATAATACTCCAATTAATACAATAAATGAGTTAAGAGACAAAATTTAAGAAGTATTTACCGATTTACAAAACGATCCATTAATGCGTTCTCTAAATAAAAGAATTAGATTATGTATTCAACAAAATGGAGGACATTTTGAACAGTTGTTGTGAAATATTATTTTCGCCATTAATTAAATGTTGAGTATTAATTAAGTTTTTCATTAATTTGTAATATTATTGCTAACACAAGTGTCAATTCCAAAGCATACTTGATGAATATGAAGAAATGTAACGATTACATTAAAATACATGTATACCTTCGAGTTTAAATAAATCGAAAACGGTGATATCTATCGAAATATTACAAGAGCACCTTTTTTGCGTAGAAAAGTCTAAGGAAACAATTTTTAAAATATTTTTTAAAAATATGTAAAAATTAAAAAACATGTGACGCAACAATCCCCACTTACCCTCCAAAACTACCCTGTAATAATATAGGATGTGGTAGGTGGTGACAAATTAATTCTCCTAATGTCTTATAATCACTCCCAAAATATGAACTCCGTATTGAAAACCGTTTGGAAGATATTTGAAAAACTAAGAATTTCAATTCACTCCTTTAAAGGGTTGTATCTCCCTTATTATTCAGTTTTATAAAAAAGTGTACATAAAGAAGTACCCTTATTTTTTGCCGTACTATGAGCTGTAGAAATTAATGTACATAAGTCTGGACCACGTTGTATATCATGTGGAGTCTCGTTTATTACAGTCTGAAGTTGTTCGTAGAAGTTTTCCCTTAAAGTGGTATCTCTGTTGTTCTCTGGTGCATAAATTGCTATCAAATTCAAAGGTTTGATATGAAGTTTAATTTTTACAATTACAATTTTTTCAGAGGTATATTTACATTTTTGTACTTGGTGTAAAAGATTTAAATTTTATATAAACGTTAAAATTTTAATAATTAAATATTTTTATGCAATATGTTAAACTTACTGGTTATTAATAAGATTCTTAATAAAAGTTAACCAAACTGCATTACGATATACCACTAGTAAATTAATTTTACTCGAAGACCGACCTAAACATGGTATTTACCTATTCGGTCAGGGTGGGAAATAATTTTGAACAGTAATAAAAATTTAGAAATCGACAATAAACACGTTACAAGAAACGTATCGTTTTAGAAAATCCAATTTTTATCTGCTTAAATATTTCATCAACATTAACAATTCAATACCAGATCTAGAAACGAGCTGTGTCATGTTTGCCCTATTTTTACCGCTTGTTAGTAATTTCTTAACAAATATCGTTTTCATCTCATTGTTATTAAAATGCAAAATTTCTATCCTGGGAACTAACACAACGGAAATGGATCCATAATTAGATATAAAAGTTGTAGCGGTTTATAATTATTAGCACATTAAGTCAAAAAAGAAGTCATGATTTATAAGATTAAGGTATATTTTTTCATAACTATCTTTATTAAATTTAGTTGCTTTAGTTAGCAACTTATTATTTTTATGGAAATAAACGTTATAATTATTTCCCAATTCTATTTAAGTATTTTATTTCAAAATATATATTTCCGTGTGAATTCTGTAGGGCGGCTATATAACATATACAGGGTGCGGCATTAGTGCGGGGAAGTTCATTTACCCATTTGTCGTGAGAAATACGAAAAAAAAAGAAATAAGTTAAGTAAAAGTTGTAATATAGGGTCATACTTTAAAAATATTTTCAGTATACGGGGCATATCTTTTTGTAAATTTTGTATATTTTTACATTTTTTTACTTTTTCCGATCTACTCGTTTTTTCAGTATAAGTTTGGGTTTGATACGAGGTAGTTTAAATAATAATTATGTTTTCATTAATTTCGTAGCAACGTTAATTAACACCCTGTAGAATTGTCGAGGTTTGACATCAAAAAATATATTTTTATTTTCAAAAACTTTTCAATATGGTCTGCCATTGTCTAAAATTATCAACATAGCGAAACATTTAATTTTTTTATACAGGGTTGGTCAAAAGTTCGTGGACATCAATACATAATTGCAATCGATCTTTAAAAGCGCGACTTACACGAGTTAATAAATTTCTGTTTAATCTCATACATTTTATACACCTTTTATTTTAATTAGTCCCAGGAAACAAAATCTAGTTTGATTAGCTTTGAAGATCGTGAAGGCCACGATCTTATAGTTTGTAAAAAAATTGCGAATGGGCGTTGGACACCAATGTAACAAAAAAACAAATATATCGTCGAGCTGTCAGAGCGCCAGTAATAAGAACTAGAGGTGATCTGATTTTCAAAAATATAGCACCTTATACCACAATACTTGATTGTTTTGCTATATAAAGTTCAACAGCCAAGTCTATATTTATTCTCTCACCTCGAAAACATCTTGTTCTTATGAACTTATTAGAGCCATTCAAACAAAACTTATTATTCCTTCACAAATTGTTGATAGCACGAAATATGCCTCAACTTTATAAAACGGTCGTAAAATTTGTATCATCATAGGCGTTCCTGAGGGGTTTATTCATTAAAATTAATGCGTTTTACATTTATTTTCCTTTCTACAATGTTTATCAATATTAATAATGTTTTAATACTAATCTATTTAGCAAAAAACAATTAAAACTTTCGCGGCTTATATTGTTTATTATATTATATCAAGAAAAATAAGAATTTAACCATTAACAATTTTGTAAATAAGAATACCTTATCTCTTTGGATATTTCAACACTAATCTTCGCGTTTAATCACCTCACTAGAAAACCTGAATTCATATCCGAAGGTACTATTCGTTGCAAGATAATTAGGATGGAATTCCCCAGATTTTTAATAATATAATGGGTATAAATATGCCGGCTTTGGCCACGTACCTCGTCTGTTCAGTTTATATTTGAAACTTAACTTGAAAGAGTGAAGTTATTACAAACGAAAACAATTTTTTTGTTTAGTACGTTTTGATCGCATGTAATTTACGGCTCGTCGGTGTTTCCGCATCTACCGTAGTAATTAGCGTCTCGAATATTTCTTTTGTGAATTATATGCAGTGCGTGAGTGATTTTTTATTCCATATATCTACGAACATATAGATATATGTTGATTCATCATCAACATCATCAAGTTTTACACCGGTACTGTTGCGTACAGTCAGTCTGTTCGCAACATAGTCGAAAGCTGTGCCAACATGACTGGCGTAGGGGAGTCATCTATATATAGGTTCCTATCAGAAAGAAAAAAATACGGCATGGCTAACCAAAACA
Organism: Diabrotica balteata; assembly: GCA_918026665.1. Lineage (NCBI taxonomy): Eukaryota > Metazoa > Arthropoda > Insecta > Coleoptera > Chrysomelidae > Diabrotica > Diabrotica balteata. The sequence continues at coordinate 78,971,412 of OU898283.1, read as the reverse complement.
CAAACGAACACTTAAAGAGAGGGAAAAAGCCTATTGAAATGGATTAATTTTCCAAAAATGGTATTCGAAGGAAAATACAAGGTTGGTCTTAAACCGTCAGTTACAGGTTGGTTTTTACTATTATATCGTATTACCTATCCTCTCTGTATTTCATTTCTCTAATTAGGGTTAAACTTGCAGTGAGCTATTGACAAATTGTGAATCGATTGTAGATTAATTACTGAAGCAGACAAAATTCCGTTGGCCATTCCAGTTTTCTAGAGCTCTGTAACATTTTAAGCGTCGTGGTGTCAAAGGTACCACTAAAAACCGGACGGTAAGCTCTCAGTCCCATTCTAAGTAATCTTTGATTAACATTTCTTCTTAGCACTTCCTGTAGCTGCAACTAAATTATCTCTTACTTGGTATACCCTGTCCCGTTTATTTCTGAGAGGAAGAAATCTAGGATAGTGCCAATCACGTCCTTGGAATATTCTAGAACGTGCAAATCCTCCATGGGGCCGATTTAAACTAGTGATATAGTGCTTCTAACATAATAAGGCAACTACAAAAAGAAAGAGATTGGTTAGATGAAGATCATGAAATTTCTAATGAAGTCTGGAACTTCAGAAAATGCATAAAAACAGATAATATTGATACTTTAAAACAGTTATCGTATTTTGAGTTTTAAAGTTTTATAGTTGTCATTGAGCTATTGTAAACAGGTATTTTAATATTGTTGGTGTTCCGAATAAAGCTATTTAAAAAAAAAGTGTTAATGAAGAGAATTAAGTAATTGTTTATGGTTAACACAAAATACTATTACTGTTCTAAACCGTCACTAAAATCTGTTTCTATATATTTTCTAACGTTTCAGACCTTATTAGAAATTTTAGAATTTCTCGATGACATCTCGAAAATTCTAGACTTCTCCATTACTTCTTCCTTTTCGTTAAACGACTTTTTTATCTGAAATAAATCTCACGGAACTTTCGTAACACTGCTCCCTCCTTTATCGTTATTCGTCTAGAATATATGGTCTATAAGGACTGACTGAAGCCAACAGAGTGGATCAGTTTCATGGCATGGAGCTAATCTCTCGATATGAACTACCTTGGGTTTACTTCTAGCTGAAAACTGAATGAGGTAGATTAGATCATTTATTTTCTGCAGAATGGTGTAGAGGCCCTTCACAGTTACGTTCAAGTTTCGGTAAAAGCCCTGTCTTACGTGTAGGATTGTATAATCATACTGGATTACCAGTGGGAAAGTCCTGATAAACTACGTACAGTTTAACAAGTGGTACTGCCAAAACCACACATTAAAAATGTATTGCAAGAACTAAACAACCTTTCTGGAGGAGATTTTGGAGTCAAAAGAACACTGGCCAGAGGTCAAGACAAATTTTACTGGATTCATTGTCGATGAGATGTAGAAAATTTGTGTAAGAAATGTGATTTATATACCAGTAGAGAAGGCCCTATAACAAGAAGTCGTGGTAAAATGGCACAATATCTTTCCCGAGAGCGTTTTGAACAACTTACAGTGACTACAGTAACAAAAGCATTTCATAACACAATTCATATCAAAACATGGAGTTTCTATAGCGTTATATTCTGATCAAGGGCGAAATTTTGAATTATAATTACGGCAAATAATAATGAAAATCCTAGGTGTTAAGGTGGTTTAAAGACATAATGGAACTGTTTGTCGATACATTTTAATGTTATCGCTTATAATCAACAAGATTGGTATACTTTAATTTCTCTATTCCTGTTAGCCTATAGAAGTTCCGAACATAAAGCAACTGGTTATTCTCTATCAATAATGATCACTGTGAGAGAAATGAAGCTTCCTCAAGATCTTATTTTCAAAAGATTGCCTCCATGCAAAAAAGAACTTTCATCCTTGACGTACATCGAAAATTTAAAAGAAACATTGGAAAAAGTTTACGCATTTTCTCGTAAAAGTTTAAAGCATCAAAGTGATAAAGCCAAGGCCAGTCGACAGGTACAACTTTTGAAAGAGGTGATACAGTATGATTATACAATCCTGCACGTCAGAAAAAGCTTTATCTAAGACTTTAACAAAACTGGGAACAACGCTACACCTACCTCATCCAGTTTTCAGCTAGGAGTAAACCCAAGGTATTTCATATCGAAAGATCAGCTCCATGCCATGGAACTGATCCACGATGTTGGATTCAGTAGGTACCTAATAGACCAGTTATTCGAGACGAATAACTATAGAGGAGGGAGCAGTATTGTAAAAGATCTGTGAATTTATTTCAGAAAGAAAAGTCCCTTGACGAAAAAACAGAAAGATTATGAAGAAGTCTAGAATTTTCGAGATGTCATCGAAGAATCCTGAAATTTCTAATGCAGTTCGGAACGTCAGAAAATATATCAGAACAAATGTTTAGAATAGTAGTAGTATTTTGAGTTTTGAAGTTTAGAAATATTATTGAGTTATTGTAAGCAAGATGGTAATCTTTTTAGTGTTTCGAATGAAGTTATTTTAAAGAAGCCTAACAATATTTATATGACACGTATTAATGTGTGTTAACACGACGCGTGTTAAAAATGTATCCTAAAGTCTCATCATTGGACCACCTCCCCACTCTTAACACCGTTGAAGGATTTAATTCAACTCTTTGTGAAATTTCTCGTAAACCAAAACCGGCTTGCGTACAATGTGTCATGTATGTCGCTTAAATGACGAAATTGCCGACGACCGCGAACTCGTGGCATTTTAAATTTTTTGGGTAAATCAAAAGCAATCCAAAATGACTACAAATTACAAATAAGTCAAAGTTAAATACACAGAAATAAACTTTTTCGTTTTTGCAAAAAAAAAGAAAAAAACTTCTGTTAAAGAAAAGATAGCGGGGTAAAAACTTTATCACATATATATTTTTGGATAAGACTTACAAAGAAATAGTGTTAATCGAAATAAATAATCATAAACAAAGTGTTTTTTATCGTTATAAGGCATTTTTTGGTCATCGAAATAATGAAAAAAGCCAGCAAAACAATAATAAAAGATGTAAGAGTATAGAAACAAGCAGAGTGTGCAAGAAATCACCGATTATTACTAGGGAAATTCATATACATGGTAAGACGACAAAAAGACTATATCCAGAGAGATGAGGAGATGCAGAAATAACAAATACAAAATCAAATATATGAATTTTAAAAGATAACATCAAATTTTAACAACAATTTAATATTCGAACGCTATATTAGAATCTTCTTCTTCTTCAGATGCAAATCCACTAATGGATATTAGCGATCACATTTTCCATTAACTCTCTATTTCTTGCAATATGTATCAGAGATTGTATGTCGTTAATCCCTGTCCATTGCCTTATGTTTCGGAGCCACGACATTTTCTTGCGTCCCATTCCTCTCTTGCCTTCAATTTTACCCTCGATTATAAGTTGGAGGAACGGGTATTATTCATTTCGCATGATGTGACCTAGATACGCCGTTTTCCTTTTCTTGATGGTTTCGAAAAGTTGGCGTTCTTGGTTTATTTTTTTAAGGACATCTATATTTGTGATTTTCGCTGTCCATGGTATTTTTAGGATACGGCGATAAAGCCACATTTCGAAAGCTTCCAATCTGTTTATATCCCTCGTTTTGAGTGTCCAGCCTTCTACGCCATATAGCAGTACTGACCATACGTAGCACTTAGTAAACCTTAGTCTCAGTTGAAGATCGAACTCAGAACAAGTCAGTACCTTCTTGAATTTTACGAAAGCTTGTCGAGCTTGCTCAATGCGACATTTTACTTCCCTGTCCGATGCCCAGTCTTCAAAAAGCCACGATCCCAGGTATTTAAATTTACTCACTCTTTCTATGGATTTACTATTCAGTGTTATGGTGGAGTTTTCAAATGCATCCAAGTTTCTGGAGATGATCATGAATTTGGTCTTTTTGGTATTAATCTCTAGTCCCATTCGCTCACTGTATTCTCCGATTATAGTGACAAGTTGTTGAAGATCGACTATGTTGTCACAAATTAAGACACCATCATCAGCATATCGTATGTTGTTGATCAATACTCCATTCACCTTGATTCCCACCTCTGCATCCTCCAAAGACTCTTGAAATATGGCTTCTGAATAAATGTTAAATAAAAGAGGGGAAAGCACACATCCCTGTCGAACGCCTCTTCTTATATGTATGGGCTTAGATATAGAATTGTCTATTTTTAGCTGTGCCGTTTGATGCCAGTACAAGTTTTCAATGCATCTTATGTCTTTTTGGTCTATATCAACTTTCTTGAGAATCTGCATTAACTCGTGGTGTTGGACACGATCAAACGATTTTTGGTAATCTAAAAAGCATAGGAACACATCCTTCCTCTGATCGTAACAATTTTGGACCAGTACCTGTGTTGCTACTATTGCTTCTCGTGTTCCTAAACCTTGCCTAAACCCGAACTGGGAATCACTGATGTCCCATTCACATTTTTTGTATAATCTTTGATGTAGTATTTTTAAGAATATCTTTAAAGTGTTACTCATCAGGGTAATGAGTCTGTGATCCTCACATCTTTTTGCATTGACTTTCTTGGACAGGGGAATAAAGGTAGAGCGTAACCACTGTTGAGGATTTTGTGTAGTGCTGAAATTCCTCTTTCATCTAGTAATTTGAGTATTTCTGACGGGATCTCATCTGGTCCAGGTGCCTTATTGTTTTTTGAATTTAATATTGCTTTTTCTATCTCCTCTTTGGTGATTGAAGGGCCAGTCAGCTAGTCGTCTGTATAAACTTCACTCATGGGTCTTTCCTCATCGAAGAGCTCCTGGATATAATTTTCCCATATATCAATTTTCTCCTTTTCACCCAGCACTATCTGGTTATCCTGATTAACTAGGGTAGTTGGTCTTCGTTTTCTGTATATTCCAGCAGTCTCCTAAAGCTTTTTATGTAAATTACGGTCGTCGTGTTGTCTCTGTAAATGTTCTAGATCGATACATTGTTGCTTAAGCCATTCATTTTTTGCTATTCTTATTTTTAACCTATATTAGAATAGGTGACAGAATATGCATGGGTAGCGGGTAGGAACTCCTTTGGACAGTCCTACCAGGGAAAGTGAATAAATCCCTGCCCTCCGCAGATTCCAAGAGTTTCCTGACCCGGGAAACTAGTACCTGCTTAGGGTCCGTTGTCCAATGTCACGGATGAAAACCACAACGGTATCCACGGCGGAGAAGAACATATTTGGGAAGTGGCGAACCCTAATTTTAGGGTTCGTATAAAATTAAAAGTGTGGATGAAATCCGTTAGCGGTGCATCCCGTAATCCGTCTAGGAGATAGAGGCTGAACCCAAAACTCTGGTCCTCCAGGTTAGGGGTTAAGGTATTGGGCTAATTCTCCAGTACTTCTAAAAAAACATAAAAATGTTAAAAAACCCCATCACACGCCTCGGAATAGAACTGCACAACAAAGACGACATAAGATTCGAAAAAGAATTTTGGGTATATGGAACGTTTAAGGTATATCAAAAAACTCAATGAAGTCTTACATGATTTAACAGAACTAAAAGTAGACATAGCAGTCATTACCGAAACAAAAAAGAAGGGAACCGGCTCTGAAAATCTAGAAAATAAGACCATTTCTATAGTCGAGCACCAAAAGAATGTAGAGCTCAAGAAAGTTCATAACAACCTGGAAAGCCATAAGTGAAATATTAATTAAAGTAAATATGAATACGGATATAAACTAACAATTATGGGCGTATACTCAATAAATAACGACGCACTCACCAACGTAAAAGACGAATTTTTGAACAGCTTCACAAAGAAATATTGAAAATTAGTCAATCGCGCGAAATAATATTAATGGGGGATATTAACAGAAGAGTAAGAAGAAAAGATGCGACTGAAATAGTAGAAAAATACGGAGAAGACACAACGAACAACACTGGTGAAAGATTCATAAATTTATGCAACCAGAATCAACTTAGAATCTTAAATGGATACTTTCCATATAAACTGATACACAGCTATACATGGATTTAAGCAACACGAAACATAAAATCAATAAATCGATTATATTGTAACAAAACAAAAATCCCGACTGAGTATAAGATGTAAGAGTTCAGAGAAGCGCAACATGCCGTAGCGATCACTATTTATTACGTTTAAAACACACTTTTCAATCCAAAGACAACAGAGAGAAACACATTTAGACATAAACAAGATAGAAAAGATAAAGGAACAAAGATACAACATCAGAAGCATAGATGAAGAAAGTACCCGAAACTTATTCAAAGATAGATTGGATGAGAACCTACAAATTCCCGCCTCTAAGAACATCGACCAGTTATATGAACATATAAGAAACTGTTTACACAAAACAGCATTTGAAGCAATGGGATACTACATAAAACCCAATGTAAACAAACCATACTGGTGGGATAACGAAATAGAGGAAGAAATAAAATGTAAACGACAACTATACCAACAATATTTAAGCTCTAAATCATTACAAGAGATAATAAAATAAAAATTAAAACAAGCATACGTACGAAGGAAAATCTCTAAGAAGAATAGTCTTGGGAAAAAAACTGCCAACGAATAAATACTTATCTAAGAGGAACCATAAGCACAGAAAACTGGAAACTGATAAAAAAATTGAGAAAAAAACAAGAATAAAGAAGTAATACAGCGCACAAAACCTGAAGACTGGGAAGAGTATTTCAAAGAACTTTTGGTAGAGAATAGAGTCGAATTTCAAGAATATAGAAATCAAACCCAAGATAGAATTTCAATAGTCGGCTCGCCAATAAGATTAAAAACAGAGGAAATTAAAAATGTATGTAAATGGGTAAAGAACAAAGCACCCTGGCCAGGGGATATACCCGGAGAATTGTTTAAGTACAAAACGAACAAATTGTACGAATATTTTCGACAACTATTTCAAGAATGCATAAACACAAGCGAAGTCCCTACGGAATGGAAGATATCATACCTCAGTACTATACATAAAAAGGGCGATAAAAATAATTGTGAAAATTTCCGACGAATAGCTGTAACCGGATCTATGAGTCGAATATATGGAAAGTTTTGAAGAGCCGAATCGAGAGAGAACACCTAAATTATGAAGCAGAAGAACAAACAGGATTTCGTACGGTTCGATCCACTATTGAAAATATTTTCTGATTATCCCAGATAATAAAAAGAAATGGCACAGAATCAAGAGATTCATATGATCTTTGTCAATCTACGGAAATCCTAAGACAGCGTTCCACTGAAGAAACTGTAGCAATCAATGGAAAGCACGAATATTAATATAGAATTAATAAAAGCCGTTAAAGTGCTATACAACCAACCAATAATAAAAATAAAAGCAGGGACACAAATAACAACAGGATTTATATCATTAAAAGGATTAAAGCAAGGATGTTGTCTGTCAATCACTTTATTTAAAATATACCTCGAAAGTGCTTTAAAACGATGGAAACAAAAATGCAACAATGGGGATACCGCCACCAACATTATGGTATGTACGCTAACTTTGCACCTTTGCAGGCGATCAAGTAATAATGGCTCAAGATATATATATATATATATATATATATATATATATATATATATATATATATATATATATATATATAAGTTAAAAAACCAGAACTGCTAATTCAACTATAATAAAAGGACAGCGTCAGCACGCTACACCTCGGCGTCACCGAGCTTACTTAATTTACTTTTGTATTGTATAGCGTCACTCTTATTTTGCATTTTACTGTAGTAAGTAGTCCCTTGTCAATAAAGTTATTTTTTAAAAATATTGTTCTTGGACTTAGAAACATCATTGGCGCAGTCAGTACAGATTTTCGGGAATTACGCTAAACGTTACAAAAATCGAACGGTTTCGCGTAGTTTTTCGTTTTAACGATTCACCGAAAAAAAAAAAACGAACTTTTTGTGAAAGTGTCCAAGATCAACTTTAGACAAGGTATCACCAAGACCTGGGGAAAGAACAAAAATCGTCGAACCCTAGAGGCAGTAGATTTAAGCAGTAGTTTCAACGAGACCTGGGAGAAGAACAAAATCGTCGAATCCTATAGGCAGCAATGTTGAAAATCTACATTTTAATGTAAGTGTTTCCTATTTTTTCCATTTTATTTTCCATTTTATTATTTCCATATTTGAAAATACTTATAGTCAGAGAGCTAACGAGAGCAAATAATTTTTTTTAAATGTTTTATGATTTTGCAACATATTTTTAATAAGAAAAAGATTATTATTATTATTATATTATATTATTATATTTTTTGACAATATCTTATTATATTGAAGTTGAACGTTCTATATTGAAACATATTTTATATTTTATTACAATTTGATATATTATCTGAATAAATATTTAATGAGCGAAAGTGATAGCAAACTAGATTTAAGTAGCCTTGTAGCAGAATTAAATTCAATTTTAGAAACAAATACTGATACAAATAACGAAATGGCTCAAACGAACTACCAATTATTAAAACTTTACTTAGATTCCATCCCAACATACGATGGTAATCCACATACCTTAACCATATTTATAGAAAATTGTGAAAATTTAATAACTAATTTTGCTAGTCAAACAGACGGCACCTTGAATACATTTTTACTTCGAGCTATATTAGGTAAATTAAATGGAAGAGCTCAAATGTTAATAGGTTCTAGGACAGAATTAAATATATGGCAACTCGTAAAAGATGCCCTTAATCTTAGTTTTGGAGACCAGAGAGATCTCGATTGCCTTATTCAAGACCTAATAACGTTGAGGCCTTTTAAAAATGAAACCCCTTATAATTTTGGCATGCGATGCCAAGAAACACGTAGTTTAGTAACACAAAAATTAAATACGCTTAATATTAATGCACAAGAGAAATTAATTAGAATAAACAGTTACGATGACTTATGTTTAAAGACTTACATTAGAGGCTTACCCTTATCGTTACAAACAAATATAAGATTAAGAAACCCAGACAGTTTAGAGAAAGCTATGAGCTTCGTTATCGAAGAAGAGAATTTTCTATATTCGTTACAACGCGGAAATAATTTAAACTCACAAAATTCTTTTAGACCCTCATCGAGACATAATCCTACGAGAAACAATAATTCTAATCGAACTTTTATTCCTAGAAATAATTTACAACAAAATCGCCCTAATATGAGATTTCCACCTTACCAATATCAAAACATCAGACCGCAATACCTAAATAATAATTTTAATCCCAACAATACCTTTCAGCCACATCAAAATCAATTCCGAAATTTCAATAATTATAATTCTAACTTTAATCCAAGGAATTTCGACAATAATAATTCTAATTTCCGACCAAGGAACTTCCATAATAATAATCCTAATTTTCAACAAAGAAATGTTAATAATCAATCCCAAAATCAAAATCAATACCAGCCAGAACCGATGGATACAACTTCACGAAATACTTCTTTAAGATCTAGACCACATTTTACCTCCACGCAGTTATTTAATCAACAAATTAATAACGATCAAATACAATTCGAAAACCCCTTTGAAAATAATATTCCCACTGATTACGTACATCCAACTCAAGGAGCTAATGAACTTCCTTACGAGAACATTTATGAAACTCAATCCAGTCCTTATCGCAATCCAAATGAAACAAAAGAAAGATCATATCACAATCCCACACAAAATGTTGAAAACAGAAATTTTTGCATGGCCCAAGAAAACTACAATCCGACATAATATATTTAAATACAACGATAGCAGATTTACCACATATTATTATTCCTGAACTCAATGCTAGATTTTTATTAGATACAGGGTCTTCCAAAAGTTTGATATCTCCACAGTTAGCGCATAAATTTTATAAAAATTTTATTTCTTACGAAAATTTTAATATACAGACGGCTCACGGAATTTCTATGCACAATGAAATAATTAATATTCCAGCTTTTAACATTTTTAAAGTAAATCAATATAATAAGTTTTATGTTTTTAAATTTAGCGAAAATTTTGATGGATTAATTGGTATAGATTTATTACAAAAATTAAAAGCTTCAATTAATGTTAACACGCGACAAATGAAAACGCCTTATGTAACGATACCCATAATTTTTGAACCCAGTAAAAAGGATATATTATATCCCAAGTCAATTTTAAATCATACAATAGTTATTCCCCCTAGAACTAAGCAAATAGTCAAAATACCGGTAAAATTAAATGTAGGATTAGGTATATTAGAATATAAGAATTTCGGTAAAGGAATCGAAATGCCTAAAGCAGTAGTTAATGTAAAAAATAATTTTGCTATAACCACTATTACGAATATAAGCGAATATAAGACAACGTTAACTATTACTGAACCCTTTGATATAGAACCATTAGATACTGTAAATATTAATTTTATAAGAAAGATTGAAACTGACGAAGAAACGTCTATTAATGATGATAACATGTTAAAGAGGAATTTAAAAAATATAAGGATAAATCATTGCAACAAAGAAGAAAAAGAATTGCTAAAAAAGCTTTGTTTCCAATATAGAGATATTTTTTATTGCGAAGGAATACCTTTAAGTTTTACTAATAGTATTAAACATAAAATTAAACTTACTGATGATTCTGCAATATATACAAAATCATATCGTTTCCCGGAAGTTCACCGAGAAGAGGTTAAATCCCAAATATATAAGATGTTAGCAGAAGGTATAATAGAAGATAGCAATTCCCCGTTTTCGAGTCCCATTTGGGTGGTTCCGAAAAAACAAGATGCTACAGGAAAAAGAAAATGGCGTCTAGTAATAGATTATAGAAAGTTAAATGAGAGAACTGTAGATGACAAATACCCGTTACCAAACATAACAGAAATTTTAGATAAATTAGGGAGAGCAAATTACTTTTCGACACTAGATCTTGCAAGTGGCTTCCACCAAATAGAAGTCGACCCACAAGATGTTGAAAAAACAGCTTTTAGTACACCACAAGGTCACTTTCAATTCAAAAGAATGCCTTTTGGTTTAAAAAATGCACCCTCGACTTTTCAGAGAGTTATTGATAATGTTTTAAGAGGATTAACAGACGAAACGTGTATAGTATATTTAGACGATATTTTAATTTATAGTACATCTTTACAAGAGCATCTTGAAAAATTAAAAATAGTTTTCGAAAGACTCAGAAAGAGTAACTTGAAAGTACAATTAGACAAGTCAGAATTTTTACAAAAAACAGTTATGTATTTAGGACATGTAATTACCCCTCAAGGCGTAAAACCAAACCCTGATAAAATCTCTGCCATAAAAAGATTTCCCATTCCAAAAACTCAAACTGAAATAAAAAGCTTTTTAGGATTATTAGGTTACTACAGACGATTTATAAAAGATTTTGCAAAAATTACTAAACCGATGACCAAATGTTTGAAAAAAGGTTCTAAAGTAAACCACGATAAAGATTTTATTGACTGTTTTGAAACTTGTAAACAAATCTTAACAAACGACCCTATTTTACAATACCCAAATTTTTCCCAACCATTTATTTTAACGACAGATGCTAGTAATTTTGCAATTGGAGCTGTACTATCACAAGGAAATGTTCCAAATGATCGACCCATCGCATACGCCTCAAGAACTCTAAATAAATCGGAGACAAATTACTCGACCATAGAAAAAGAGCTGTTAGCAATTGTATGGGCCTGTAAACATTTCAGACCATACCTTTACGGCAGGAAATTTTATATCTACACAGATCACAAACCACTATCTTGGCTTTTCAGCCTAAAGGAGCCAAACTCAAAACTAATCCGATGGCGTCTAAAACTGGAAGAGTACGATTACAAAATTATATATAAAAAGGGAAAAAACAATACAAACGCAGACTGTCTATCTCGTATTAAAATAAACGCCTTAGAGTACGAATCAATAATAAATAATCCTGGAGATGTAGATGAAGATATTCTAAAATACCTCCAAAATTTTGCAGAAAATCCATTAGACGCACAACCTTTTACGAGTAACGATAACAATTCAAGAAAAATTAATATTATTTCCGATATAAGAATACCTCCAGATATACAAGACGAGACCTTAGATGAATCAACACAACATTCAACTGCGAACGAAACGACGAATCAAGGAATACCCATTTTAGATGAAATAGTAAACAACAAAGTACACCAAATTCTAGTATACCCAAACGTTTACCCAAAAACTGATATAACGCAGGAAACTTATCAAAACCATAAAATAATTAAAGTCAAAATTCCAGAAACTGATAATGAAAAACATATTTTTGAATTTCTTATGGCATACACAGACCTTAACAATACATTTTATTTATATTTCAGTAAAGACAACCTGTATAATGATTTTAATAAATATTACCTAAAACATTTTTCTGAAAATGGTCCGAAACTAATTAAATGCACTAGATTAATTAATACAGTAGCAAACGAAGAAGAACAAATCATTTTATTAAAAAATTACCACGAAGGAAAAACTTACCATAGAGGAATTAATGAAACTTTCGAAAAATTACGTCAAAATTATTATTGGAAAAACATGAAGACATCTATTACTAATTACATTAACGAATGTTCTATTTGTCAAAAAAATAAATACAGTAGACACACGCCCTATGTCCCGCTAATGCTTACAGAAACCGCCAGCAAACCTTTTCAAGTTGTTCATATAGATATTTTTACGTATGACGGTAACAAATATTTGACTATGACAGACGCATTTACTAAATTTGCCCAAGCTTACTCTATTCCAGGTAAAAACGCAATTCACATCACAAAATCCTTAATAAAATACTTCACTTCTTTCGGCATTCCCCAATTAATAGTAGCAGACAAAGGTAGAGAATTTAATAACGAAGTAATAAAAGATTTATTAGCAATACACAAAATCAAAGTTCACTTTACTACTCCTGGCCACCATGAATCAAATTCAATAGCTGAACGAATACACTCTACTCTAATTGAACATTTAAGACTTCTAAAACAGACATATCCTAACGAAGACGACTTAATGGACTATGCTCTTATAGCTTACAATAATTCTATTCATAGTTCCACAAAATTTACTCCATTTGAATTGACTTTCGGACATACAGATTCTAGAAACCCCAACGAACTATTTCTTTCTCAAAATTTCTATTCAGAATATATAAATAATCATAAAGACAAATTAAAACACGTTTACCAAAACGTACATGAAAATCTAACACAAAATAAAACTAAAGTAATTAATAAAAGAAACGATCAAGGAGAAACAAATTCAGAGTTCAAAATTGGACAAGTAGTTTATAAAGTTAATACCCAAAAACGTAACAAAAAACATCAACCATATCTAGGTCCCTACAAAATAACAAAAATTCTTGACAGAAACCGAGTAGAACTTGTACGACAAAGACTTAAATATAAAAAACACACTAACCAGACAGAAATTATACATATCAAAGAACTAAAGAAACCTCCCGTTGCAGGTTCACCCTCTGGACAACAAACGTCGACGCAAGACGAGACACATCCAAATTCCATAACTTAAACGACAATCCCGGACTTTTACCCCTTCATTTAGGCACAGCCCGAATTCAGACAGATGTTTGGACTTTTATACATATCTATGACATAACAAATATTACTACAAATTTTCTAACTCTACAAAATCAATATTATTCCATGATAAATACCCTTTCAAATACTTCTCAAATTCTAAGCTTTAATAAAGAATTCCAAGACTCCTATCATTTAATCCAAATTTTGGAAAATAAAATTTATCTTGAATTAAAACAGTTAAATCCCTTTTGGAATACCAGATCAAAAAGATCTCTATTTGATGGTGTAGGCTCCGCAATCAAATTTATAACCGGAAACCTAGACCAAAACGATGCAAAACGTTACGACGACGCTATATCAACCCTTACAAATAATCAAAATAATATTAAAACTATAGTTAAAAATCAAATCACCTTATTAAGATCCTCAATAAAGAATTTTGAAAATAATACAAAAATCTTAGCCCATAACCAGTTAATTTTAAGCTCACGAATAACAGAAGTTCAAAAGTTAATTAAAGATATAAAAATAGAAAAAGTTGAGACATTTCATTATTTTGCACTAGAAAGACTTGTATCGCAATTTTACACTAGTTTCCAAATTATTTATGACCTATTAGAAAAAATCGAAGTTGCTATCAGCTTTTCAAAATTAAATACCTTTCATAATTCAATAGCCGACCCAAATGAACTATTTCTCGAAATTTTAAACATCAGTAAATTTCTAAAAAATAACAAACTCCCTTTTGAATTATCTTTGCAAAATATTTTGTTGTTCGAAAAAATAATTAAGATAAAAAGTTATAGTAAAGCAAATAAAATAATTTTTGTACTTGAATTGCCTATTGTTGAGATCAATGACTATGATTATTATCATCTTTATTCCTTTCCGACCAGATACCAAACTCATTTTAGAACAATTATTCCAAAATCCAAATTCCTACTTTCCAATCGATACCAATATGCACTTGCCAATGTTCAATGTCAAAAATTGGTAGAAGAAGAATATTTATGCCACGATGTCCAGTCAATTGAACTAACACCAACAGCCCCTTGCGAAGTTCATCTCATACAGTACTCAAAGTTTGTAAATCAATGTCAATCAGTGCCAATAGAAATTAATAATATAAAAATTCAAAAACTAGAAAACAATAAGTGGATCGTAATAACGCGAAACAAAGTGATTAGTATTCAAAAATGCGATAAGAATTCGGACAATATTCCATTAAACGGTAGTTACTTGATCGAACTCAATAGTGCGTGCGAAATATATATAGACAATTACGTTTTAAAAACATTTGAACTAAAAACTCCAAATTTTGTTAAAATGGAACTGCCAACTTTAGAAGTATTACTAAAAACGCCGGTCAGTGATCCAAACCTTAAACCAATCAAAATAGAATCGATAAAATTAGATGAATTAAATAATGTCCAAAGTGCTTTAGCAGATCAAGAAAACAAAATAGACAATCTAGACACAGTTCCTGTTCATTTTCAACATGTCAGTTTTTATACCATAATTTTATATGTCTTAGCAATTATTTTCCTTGTCTACACCATTTGGCGAATATACAGAAAAAGGACAAATAAAGAATCACCAAAACAATCCACAGAACAAGAAAAAAAGGTACCAGATAATTTTCCATTTCTTCGAACTATGCCACCCCATAGTTCTCATCTAGCCCCGGAGGAGTTAAAAAACCAGAACTGCTAATTCAACTATAATAAAAGGACAGCGTCAGCACGCTACACCTCGGCGTCACCGAGCTTACTTAATTTACTTTTGTATTGTATAGCGTCACTCTTATTTTGCATTTTACTGTAGTAAGTAGTCCCTTGTCAATAAAGTTATTTTTTAAAAATATTGTTCTTGGACTTAGAAACATCATTTATATATATATATATATATATATATATATATACAGTGAAAGCCAAATAAAGTTGCGTTCACGTCATCATTGTGAACATTTGCAGCGTTGTCAGATGTTTTATGAAGTATGAAAATTAATAGAAAAGAACTTAAATAAACAAAAAAGGTGAAGATAGCAAATTTCACACTATATTGTTACACTTCTTAAAACTTAGCTTTATTCAACACCAACAATATAACAATACTTTTAACTAACTGACAACTACAAACTTCTACATTCAAAATACATCTGTTCCCCAACTGTCAAAAACATCTGTTATATACATGTGTTCTGACGTTTCAAACTTCACTAGACATTTCAAGAATTTTCGATGTCATCGTGAATGATCTCGAACTACTTCTTCTTTTTCGTCAATGGACTTTTCCTATGTGGGATAAATCTTTCGTAACAATATTAAGTGGAATTTAAAAATGAGTGTTTTTTTTCATTTATTTTTTTTGTTAATTACATTCATGAATAGATTTCACAAAGTAAGTAATTTCACAATAAAAGTGGTAAAGTTATTACTGAGTTACCCAACAATAAGTTACTCGTTTATTAGTGCAACGCTTTTTCTTTGGTGACTCGAACTGTTCACCTTTTTTCTGCATTTGACATGTGCACATACAGTATGCTGTTTACTGCTGTGCACATATAGTATGTGCACATGTGCACATATAGTATGCTGTTTACTGCTCTTACGCTTATTTTTAAAGCAGCAGCTACACGCTAAAATCATACAAATTTTTGTAAAGTAAAGTAATGATATTTTATTCACATATTACCACTTGTACAGCGTTTAAGGGTAACAAAGAGCCATTATTAATCCTTTCTTCTTCAAAATAGTTAACTAATGAAGCCACAAGTTCTTTGCATCGACTATTGAGCTGTTTGGGCATTTTGACAAGTAAATAAATGTTTTTCACAAGATAACCTTAAAAATCGACGATACCACGAGTGCAAAAGTCACAGACCACTGAATGAAAATTCAACAAACGACGCGGCAACATGACAATATTTCTGGTAGTGACTAATACTCCGTTAATAAATGGTGGTTTCTTCATGAACATTTCAACACAAAATTTTACAATGACGGACGTCTAAATCCAAAAAAGCTATATATACATAGCTGTATATACATTATTTTGTTACAAAAGTTTTTTTATGGATCGGGTTATTTTTAAAAGTAATTGTTTAGCAAACTAAAGTAACATACACTTTTCTATAGAAATGTAGCCACATATACAATAGAATTACGACATTGGTGACGTGCACGCAACTTTATTTGGCTTTTAGTGTATATATATATATATATATATATATATATATATATATATATATATATATATATATATATATATAATCGGTTTAAAACGTCCTCCGACGTCTTCCGATGCCCAATCTCCATGCATCTCTATCTTCCCAAAGATCTTCGTCTAAACCTCTCTCTCGGATCTCTCTGTCTATTCCTTCTCTCCAGCTCTTTCTGGGTCGGCCTCTTTTTCTCTTTCCATGTGGTGACCAATCTATAATCTGTTTGGGCAGATGATATTCTGGCATTCTCTGCACATGTCCATACCACTTTAGTTGTTGTACTCTTATATCTTCGACAATCGTATGTGTGACTCCCATAACCTCTCGTATACGTTCGTTATTAATTCTTTCGAGCTTTGATTTTCCTGCGGCCCGTCTCCAGTAGTCCATCTCCGTGGCTTGTAGTGTTCTTTCAGTAGTTGCCTTTAACTGCCAGACGTCACTTCCATACATTACTATGCTCTTTATAATAGTGTTGTATATTCGATGTTTATAATGGCTCAAGATTATAACAATTTAAACTATGTGGCACGAAAATTAATTGAAGGGTATGATGTATGGGATCTAGAAGTAAATAAAAATAAAACCGAATACCTCTGCATTGGAGTAGAACAAAAATATCTCATATTAGACGATAACATCACGATAAAGTACTGCTGTGACTACAAATATCTAGGTATCACTATTTCACAAGATGGAACATTAGACAAAGCCATAAAAGAGAGAAATACGTCAGAAAGAAAAGACATCACAATGTTAAACAGCATTTTATGGGACCAATCCATAAGCAAAAAAATAAAAAGTGGATATATGAGACTATAGTAAAAATTATCACTTTATACAGCTGTAAGGTATGGCCTTCTTAATTCAGTATATAACACCGGAGTGATTCCCGCAGATTGGCTCAAATCCATCTATATCGCATAACCTAAAAACACAATGCGAGAAAATGCTCAGAATATCGATTAATTAGCCTAATGAGCCACACTCTTAAAATTTTCCTTAGAATACTTCACAACAGAATTAGACGCAAATGCGAAGAAGATATTGAAGATACCCAATTTGGTTTTAGAAATGCTATGGAACCAGGGAGGCACTTTTTACGCATAACATCCTATTACAAAAATGCCTTGACCAAAGAAAAGATGTATTTGCATGTTTCCTGGACTTCGAAAACGTATTTGATAAAGTACAGCATGTAAAATTAATGCAAACACTGAAAAATATCGGAATAGATGACAAGGATATTCGTGTCATTAAAAATTTGTACTGGAATCAAACGCTATCGTAAAAATTGGAGATAACTACATCGATAAAATCCCCATACAACGAGGAGTCAGACAAGGTTACATTTTGCCGCCAACATTGTTCAATATTTACTCGGACCAGTTATTTAAAAAGGCACTTGAGAGATTTCCATATGGAATAAAATTCAACGGGGAACTACTTAATATGATTAGATATGCAGACAATACAGTAATTATATCAGATAATATTGAAGCTTTTTAAAGTCTGCTTGATCGTATTCACGAGGTGGGAGAGGAAATGGGCATTAAAAAAAACTCAAACAAATCCAAATTTTTAGTGTTTAGTCGTGACCCACAGCCCGATGCAAAGCTTCAATTGAATGGAGTCCGAGTTGAGAAAGTTCACAAAATGACATATTTTGCTCATCACAAAAGGCAAAAAGATCCAGAAGCCTTCGCAATGGTAATCGCCAACGTCGGATAATTCTGATATGGCACGCGAAAAAGAAGAAGAAGGTATCGCCACTTAAAGAAACAACACTGACAAGCTGAAAGCGACAGAAATGGATTTTTGGAGAAAAGCCGCAGGAAGATCTAGAAGAGAAAGGGTTACTAACGAACTCATTGGAGAAATAAATGGGCATTACAATAAACTTAAACAAATCCAAATTTTTAGTGTTTAGTCGTGACCCACAGCCCGATGCAAAGCTTCAATTAAACGGAGTCCGAGTTGAGAAAGTTCATAAAATGACATATTTTGCTCATCACAAATGACAAAAAGATCGAGAAGCCTTCGCAATGGTAATAGCCAACGTCGGATAATTCTTATATGGTACGCGAAAAAGAAGAAGAAGGTATGGTCACTAAAAGAAACAACACTGACAAGATGAAAGCAACAGAAATGGATTTTTGGAGAAAAGCCGCAGGAAGATCTAGAAGAGAAAGGGTTACCAACGAACGCATTAGAGAAATAATGACTATCAAACGAAGAATCACAGATGACCTAACAACAAAACAACTTACCTGGTTCGGACAAATACAAGGAATTGATAAACAATGAATACCAAAAGAAATATTCAACCAGAAGGAAAGACAAAACGAGGTAGACCGAGAAAAAGTTGGAGCGAAGGAATAAATAAAGAACTGAGAAAAAGAGCCATAGAATAAGACCTATGGAACAACTGGACTAAGGCGATTGGAAGTCGAGAAACGGCAGAGAACGTTATAAACCGACAAGTTGTAGTAGTACAAAATATGCTATAGACGAACGAAGAATGGACCCCAGCAAAAATCAATGCCCAAAGGAAAAAATAAACTAATCGGTAAACGGAGTACTGGTTATTGAACAATACAAGAATAAATATTTGGAGAAGTACAGTGACGACTTAGAAGAGATGATTAAAAGGGAGAACAATAGATTTCATAAAGGCTAAATGACAGAACACGAGGAATACGAGAAGAATATATTACCCTCAGACAACAAGTGAAGCAAAAAATAAGGCTTTAGAAGAACGAATACTGGAAGAGAATCTGTAGATACGTAAACAACACGATAGGATATAACAAATTAACAAAGGAGTGGACAAAGCATTACACAAAATTACTGCAGGAGAATAGACCGGAGTGTGCCTCACAAATCCCTATGGCAATAATAACGGAGGAAGCCTAAATCACAGAGGAAGATATAACTAAAGCACTAAAGGCACACTCGTCAGATCTTAATTCCATCGAGCATGTATGAGATTTGCTTCAGGGACAGATTGCTTCTCATCTGCACTATCTTTATACTAGACAGGGTTGTAGCAGTTATATTTTGCCTACCACATAGGGTATTACTTATAGGGGGTAAAACTTGGGACATAAATTGCTGGGGTAGGGATAGGGAAAGCAAAACAAACCGGAACGTTTGCGAACGGCTACTCTTGGTGTGTATGGAGAGCAAGGTCGCGAGAAAGTCAATAAAATGGGGACTGGAATAGGGTAACTACAATAAGTGAATCAAAAGGGTACTTAAATGGATTTCCTGGACAACATAATACAAGAAGGTTCCTAATCTATTTAGAATAGACGCAGCTTACAAGAATCTTTTTCTTTCCTAAAAAATACATCAAAAGGGTTAGAGTATTTTTAAAGAAAATAACTCTTGGTTTAGGAACTTTAGGTTTATTATTACCTCACCATAAACAGTTACAACTATAAATAATAATAACAAAATAACAAAAACAACTTACAATGTTACTATCGGTTTACAACTCTAGACGTTGGGGATACTATAAGAACTTAAATTATTAATAACATTAAATCATCTAGATCTTTTAATGCAGTTTATATTAAGGTCAACTTTTTTAAAAATAAAACAAAACAAATTAAAAATTTATGGTTAGGTATGTATCAAATATCAAGAAAATAATGCTGTCATATGTCAAGATTAGATATTAAAATTTTATAAGAATAATTAATATGGCAGTTAGCCAATCCTTAAAATTTATAATTTTATTTATTAAAATTTTTTAACTTGTAAAGCAATTATTGATAAAAAATGTGTATTTTTACTTTAAAAAAAAATTAACAAAAAGGGTACCTGATTTCACTGAACATTATATCTCCTTTAAAAGTTTTGGGGCTGGAACTGGTTTTGTAAACACTGCAAAATAACGCGTGTTTCATAAGCTGCAAAATGGTCTGGAATGACCATGTACAAACAAATAGACGAAGGAAGCTGAAGTTGGGCTAGATCATCGGGCTTTGGGTTAAAAAAATTTCAATCTTTAAAGCTTGGCTATTCAAATATTCCTCTAAAGCATGTGAAGTCCTAATACCGTTGTAATACTGCTTACAAATATTTCATTTAGGACACAATACAATACATAACTTTCCACTAACTAAATCTTTCAACTTCCTGAAGACTACACGCCGAGCCCCTTTCCTGTCAAAATTTTAAATCCAACTTTATTTTAACTTCACATAAAACTTCACACTTCTATATATTACACAATTTCCCACGACAAAAGATGAAAAATGAAAAAACATTACTCCAATAAAACTAAACGCTTTTAACAGCGGCTTCACCAAGAGAGATAATCTTTAAAAATCATTCGCCCAACTCGGTATAAACACAATATAAACGATTCCTGTTAATTGTCTATCTGTGTTATATAAATAAACTTTAAAATGTGTTTATTATCAACTCCAGTGATGCAAAAGGATTGAAAATACTTTTTCGGTGTTTTAACGTATACGATAGGAAACAGAAATACACTGAAAATATTCTTCGGTGCTTTAAATCATACAGAGTGATTTTTAATACATTATAAAGAAAATACAAATTCTAAAAGGTGTTCAAGATATTCTTACATAAGAATTTTAAGCATGCCAAAGCGGTGTCAAGCTGTAATTAATGGTGCTGGAGAAAACAAAGATTATTAAACATATTTTTGTTAGATTTTTATGTTTTTCGTTGATTTTTATGTTAAAAATTTCCATTAAATTAGTTCACTTCTTAACTGTTGTTTAAATATTCCATTATAGAAAAATCATATTACACTGAAACTAAGATGAATTAATTGCTGATTAATCAGGTACCTATTAAAACAATAAAATATGTGCTTTTTAAAATCCAATTAAAATTTATGTATATTATGAGAAAAAAAATTTTTTCTTAGACCTTTTTGGATGTGTTTATTTCAGGAAAGGATATACTAATAAATCCAGAAATTATATACTAGTGCAAATAAATTCTTGTTACAGAAATCTAAATTTCAAATAATTAAATAAAAGCGCAATACAAACCATTTTTTTTTAAAACGATTTCAATATTAAATTATTTAACATCTACGCTCATTGACCAACCAATTTAATTTAATATTTCATCAGACGATTACAAAGAACGCAAACTACATCGCCCTCTCTGCATAGTTATACTTAACTTTGACCCTCTTAAATGTTAGAAACATAATGAAAGAGTAAGAAAAGGACGGACTAATGTCCGCTCGGATGTAATTATTTCGGCACGATGAAATCTCGTGAGAACAGGAAATACTTGACGTCACGGAACAGGTGTAGGGGATTTAACCCGTACTAACTTTCTTATCTACTACTCTTTCGATATTTTGAAAGTGTGATTCACCACACATGGCTGAGCAAAGAAGTTTTGTGCCTTAAATAGGAGAATATGCATTAGAAATCGTTTATCTTTAACAAAAAGTGACTAATCTTGTGATGAAATTCTAGACTACAGAGATGAACGAAAACATTTTTTAGTGGATTTTAAGTTAATCCAACTGAGTTTTATGTATTCTTTTACTTTTTAGACCATTTTATAATACGATGCCGGGAAAATACCATAGAATAATATATATATATATATATATATATATATATATATATATATATATATATATATATATATATATATATATATACAGTGGGTGATCAAATTATTATGATCACTTCAAAAAACTTTATATTTTACTGTTTAATAAAGAATAAAACTACATATGAGTGTCTAATAATGTGAATATAATATAAAAATAGATCATAAACACGTTCTTTTACAAAATTTTAAAATATTTTTTTCTTTGACCTTAAATAACATTTTTTTTTAATATTTTGTGTGACCTCCTTTAGCTTCGATGACAGCTTTGATCCTCCTTGGCATGCTTTGAATGTTTGTCAGGCAGATTTCTTTTATTTTATCGTTTCTGTGCCAGGTGGCAATGAGTCTCTCAATTAACTGCTGCTTATTTGTGACAATTTCCTGGGCAACCCCCCTCTTCATAAGCTCCCATAGATTTTCGATCGGATTGAGGTCTGGGGAATTACCTGGCCACTTCAGTACTTTAATTTTCTTTTTTTCCAGGTACGATGTTACTCTTTTTGCCATATGGCACGGTGCTGAATCGTGCATAAAGGTAAAATCCTCCGATTCGCCAAACCAGTCTTTGATTTGTGGCATGAGTTTTTTTTCCAGAACTTCAATATACTGATGTTGATTCATCATTCCATTTAGGTACAATGTACAGCCTTCCTGTGCCCTTACTGCTGATCACAGACCATACCATAATCTTGAGAGGATGCTTTTCTCGCTCCACTATGCAATCCTTATGATATTTTTCACCCACTCCCCTTCGGACGAAGGCCGACTTATCCATGAATATCTCCACTGTAGACTCATCGGAGAAACAAACCTGTGAATAAAAAAAACTATAAGATATTTTTTTTAGGATAAAAACATTGGTTATAGTGATTTAAACTTTAGTAGTGACGTAATTTACCTTATTCCAATCCTCAATTGTCCAATTTTGGTATTCTTTGGCCCATTCCAGTCTCTTTTTCATCATCACGATGGTCAACTTTGGTTTTTTGGCAGGGCGACATGATTTGAAACCTTGCTCAATAAGCCTTCTGCGGACTGTCATGTCAGAAACTGGCATACCAGCTTTACGAGTAAGTCCCGTGAGGATTCTTCTTGGCTTCTTTCTATTGTTTACGAATATATCACTCATTTTTCTTTCGTCTCTGGGTGTAGTGACACGCTTTCGACCACATTTTTGGGCACGCTGGTGAATCAGGGGTTTGTTGGTTTCAATTTTTTTCTTGATATTGCTCACTGTTGCTTGCGCTACTTGGCATTGTTGAGCTATCTAACGTTGGGAAAGCTTTGTATTCAATAAAAGTGTCTTTATTTCCACCATTTTAGACACAGGGACGTCTTTAGCCTAACCCATTATGATTTTCTTCTCAAAAATCGAAATGTTTTGAAAATGTCTTTAAAATTAAAACTGATATTCTTTTTTCACTCACAATCACCACTAATAAATTATTAAAACATACTACAAAGATAAAACGATACTAATCTTTCAAAAACAATACAAAAACATACAAATTCAGTTGTAAACTCCAAGCGTAAATTCACCACAATGTGTATGTTGTCACGTAATTTGACACAAATGACAGTTCTAGACGGTAAACGTCAAAAAAGTAAGGTTATCACTGACAAAATATATTGGCATACCTTAATCGTATATGAGCATATAATTTTATTATAAAATTTCTGAACAAATATGAAAAACTCAAATTTTTGTGACTGATCATAATAATTTGATCACCCACTGTATATACTTATAGAGTAAGAGACAATCAGAAGGTAAACTCATAAATGTCCCCTTTGATCTTTTTCGTATATCATTTGGCCGTCTGCCATGTTGTTAGCGGATACTCAAGCTAATTATGTACCTATTTAGTACCCTATATACGTAACTATATATTTAATATTATATACGTAATATATTATAAGTATATAAACTTATATTCGAATAGATATTTATTAACAGCGGGGATCAAATTCATCCCTGTCGGACGCCTCTTTGAAAATAACATTATGTGTTGGTTATTCTCCAGGGCTCGCGTAGCGCAAGCGGTAGTGTGCTTGCCTCGCATGCCGGTGGTCGTGAGTTCGAATCCTACCGCCGGCAAGAACAACTAGGCATTTTTAAAATGTCTATAGGCCCCAGGTCGACTCAGCCTGAATAAAATGAGTACCTTGGGTAAAACCAGGGGTAATAATAGGCGGTTGAAGCGTAGCACTGGCCATGTTACCTTCCTTGTATACCGTAGGCCCTAGATATAGCAGACTACCCTGCTATACTCCCAAAGCCGCGTGCGGTATAAAACGGGAGACTATTATTATTATTATTTATCGAATTATAAAAGTTCTTTGGAATTGAATAAATCATTACACATTGTCTGCAGATCTTTAAATTTAGCAATCGCAATTGGCAACTGCTTGTCACAAGCTTTATTCAAGTCAACGTTTTTGGGTCGCCTTCTAGTTTTTATGCTGTTTATTTGTTGAAATTCAGCTCCAAATTTTTTTTACAGGACATTATCACCACGGCATCGGTTTTAATGTATCGTAATCAGCAAAATTTGTTTCCACGTTATTTTGTTCACTTTATAATCCACTTTATAGATGTCATCAAACATTATGAATCTCACTTCATTTCGACGAGCACTTTTTACCATCTGAGCTCATTATCTGATAAATAAAAAGGAACATACATATTTTGATTACTGTTTGATTTTCGAGTAGAGTGAATGCAAGTCCGTCTTGGTATGTCCTAATTAAAAAAAAACTTGTGATCAATGGTTTTTAAGTTAGTGCCATCCGTAAGAAGTTTTAAGCACCTAGCAGCAAAATGTGAATTTTTTTGTTGCTTATCATTCCTGTCCCACATCATTCGAACCTTAGTAATGTTTGGTTTATTGATAATGTTAATGTAAATGCACGTGAATATCTCATTTGACTCCCTTTTTTGTAGGTAAAATATTTGTCCTAATAGATGCTTTGGAGTCGTAAGCACTGTTCTTCGAGATCAAAATTAAACGATAGTACCTCTGAATTATTCTTTGTTTTCGTCTTAAACCTCACGAGCTAATTGTTTCCTTAGCATATGTTTGTGATAAGGCTGTTCGTGTATTTTTGTTCCTCCTCTGTCATATTCGTATGGTTTAAGCATTTGTTAACTGCTCCTTTTTGGGTTTATGGAACCTCAAGTTATAAGTTCTTATCACTCGTCGATACTTTTCGAAAGAACCTGGATGGACATTTAATTCTGATCACTTCGATTTGTGCAATTTGTGCATAATAAAGACGTTTAGTAAAGAATCCAAATACTTTTGGTACTAGAAGCTCTACAATAATGAGACTTCATGGCTGGAAATGAAAGAATGTGCTCACCAATCAGCAGTTCGTCATCATCTTTTAATGTTTTATGTGGGACGTGTTTCCCATATTATATGGGCGTTCATTTTTACACACAAAACAGACAATCTTTAGTTAAAACAAGACAACAAATGTAAAATCCACACTGTCACAAACACGGAAGTGTCACTTTTGCTATATGCAAGTCGCAGTTTAACTTAATCAATACTCTGCCACAAACATGAAATTAATTGGTACATACGCGATGCACGCGTTGCAAATGAACAATACAGACTGACTTTCATGAAACTGCATATCTTCTCCCCACCATCTTTTAGCTTTTAATCACATTCGTGGTTGTAACAAAGTATAGGCATGACTGAGACATAATTAGTGGCGTACTTAAGTAAAAAACGAAAATTTTGCACACTCGTGAGGGTGGCATTACACCGATAATGTGTAATATTAAAATTTTTTTGTTGATGTTTTTTCTCTATTCGTTTTAGCCTAGTTCTTGCATCAGCGACTAAAGTGTGATTCGATCAAATATCTGCTTCAAAGTATGTCGCAAATTTACTGAAATCTTTTGTTGATAAGAATGGAAGAAGGGGTAGGTATGTGGAAAACAATTAATTAGATTTAAAGGCTCTAAACCATAAAAGGGTTCAGAAATTGTTAAACCACTTGCGTAAACTTCAACTTCGTCAATTTAATCGGCATCCTTAGTCCATATTTCATTGCAGCGCACAACTTAAAAAAGCTCATTTGCCCTTCTTCCAGCAATTCACAGTAGCCGCACTCTGCTTTCATGACGGTCTTGTGTAGTCCTGCCATGCATGTAACCATTGTGCATATGCACATTATTGTGGGATGTGAAATAAATCCTAATGGTTCCACATATTCTATTTTTGAGGTCGCATTGTTACTGATGGACAAGAGAAATCATAAGGCATATGCTTTTAAACCCTTCCAGTGGAGGTGACAGAATAACAGACAACCTCACAAGACGTTGTGAAAACTTGCATGGACCTTTATCTTACTGACCAAATACCACGAGCTTGCCTGGCTTTTTTAAAGATTGGGCTAGGTGTCGGCAGAAAATTCGGAAAGACAAATTTCAATGTACTTTTCGAGTGGTAACAGCAGGATTTATTCGCGCATTTAATCACTTGCATTATCACTTAAAATATTTCGATTCACAAATATAAGTGCTATACAATGCCAGATTAGGTTCTGCTCAATCCTGCAGGCTACCTTCAGGCTTTCTATATTCCGCTGAAATATCGTAGTTGTCAATTTTTTTTAACTTCTGATGACATTACAGTATGAATTCACTTTAATAACACTGACTACATCAATGTGTTTCTGTGCATTACTAACAACGAAAACAAAATAAAAAAGGCGTGCAAAATAGTAGAAGGATTCCCCATAAAATATAAATAAAAATAACTGTTATACTTCAACTAATGGCAGTTAATGAATTATTAAATTGTGCTAAATTTCAAATAGATCGACCAAATAGTGTATAAGTTAGTCGATTGTTTTATTCCTGATAGTCTTTATTTAAACACCTGTTCTTGCCCAGACTATCACTTTAGGGGTATTCTGTAAACCAAAATCGATATGTTATTAAAAAACGAATAGAGATTTTCGAATAGGACAGAAAGTGATCTATTGTACTTGTAATACACTTTTATATGACGTAAAAAAATCATCCCCTAAATATTCATCCCTTAGTTACAACCCCCAACTTTAATTTTTTTTAATAGCACCCTGTATATTTGTTTATAGTTTTGGATGTGGTCTTCTATTAAGTGCCACAAACTAATTTATCCAAGCTATATTTCTTAACAAAATAGAGATTTTTTAAAGGGACAAAAACTGGTCTATTCCATTTGTAATACACTTTAATAGGGCGAAGAAAACATCATCCCCTAAATATTCATCTCTTAGTTATTCATATACAACCGCTAACTTAAACTTTTGTATGGCAATATCGTCTATTCAATCTATTTTTTAAAAATTTGGGTTTGTAAGGTATCAAGAAAATAGCAGTTCATTTTTTTGCAATATTATGCTTTATTACCACTGAAAATTTTACAGCTATTTTAAACAACTATGTAGTATAACTTCTTACGTGCGTACGAAGTACACATTCTTTTTATTTAAACATCATTTAAAATTTTTCAAAATTTGGTATTTGTAGGAGCATACGTTATCTTCCAGTGTGCAAAAGTAAGTGTGCAAAACAAAAAAACTCTTATAATAAAGTCGCAGTATTTGAAACACTTTTGCGGTGATTTTACGTCTTGAATATTACCCTTAATTCAGGTTGCCATGATTTGATCTGTCAAACCAAAAATTATTATTTTTGACGTTTGCTATTAGACCAGTAATAATTAAATTTGTTGTAATTGTGTATCTATAACATTTCAATATGCCTTATTTATTTTCGCCTGACGAGTACGTTGATATCATTTTGATTTATGGAGAATGACTAAAAAATAGGAGAATTTCCCGACGATTATATCAAGAAATGTTTCCAAATCGAAACATTCAAAGCGAAAAAACCTTTAAGAATTTGGAACGCTCACTTAGACGGTGACATTTTCCTAATAATAAAAGAGATACAATTGAACGCACAGTAAGATGTAACCAAAACCTTATTAATGTACTAGCATATATTAATTTTAATCCCAAGGTGTCTGTTAGAACCCTCGCCAGTGAATGACGCATTTCAAAAAGTTCTGTGCATAGAATTCTCAAAGATCTTAAGTACCATTTTTTTAAAGTGCACCTAGTTCAAGGATTACAGCCTGGTGATGAACAAAGACGTCTTGGGTTTATTGCAAAAATGATGTTAAAAATCAGTGATGATCCACTTTTTTATCAAAAATATTGTGGAGTGATGAGGTTAGATTTCACAATAATGGTGCTGTCAACCGTCACAATTCCAATTATTGGTCTCCCCTGAACACACATTGGATGATAGAAACAAGAATTCAGAATATTTGGGGTATAAATGTGTGGTGCGGTTTATTTAATGGCCTTGTTATAGGTCCTTACTTTTTTAACGGCACTATAACAGGTATTTGATATTTAGATTTTTTAGAAAACATTCTATCCGATTTGCTAGAAGATATCCCTCTTCATGAGCGTCAAGAAATGTGGTGGCATCAAGACAGAGCTCCTCCACATAATGCGAGAATCGTTAGCGACCACCTACAAAACCGTTTTGATAACCATGGATAGCAAATAACTCTCCAGAAATTATGTGGGCCGCACGTTCATGTGATTTGTCACCTCTTGACTCTTTCTTTTGGGGAGCGATAAAAGATATTGTTTATCAATCAAAACCCCAAAATTTAGAGGAATTAAAAGAAAAAATAAAACAAACATGTCGCCAAATTACTCCCGAAATGATTCGAGCCACATGTACCAGAAATTTTCTGGAACGATTAGAAATGTGTGTTGCAGCAGGTGGGTTAAAATTCGAATATTTAATGTAAATAATATTAGTTAGTAAGCTGGTGTTTTGATTTATTTTTTCATGTAATTTTTATTGCATTTATTTTTTTTTGTTCCTAAGGTTGTATTTTATTTGTACAAGTACAAATTTGCAATTTATTTAAAGTTTGCAATAAATTGTTATTGTTTTACTTTAATTCTTTTATTTTGTAATATTGATGATTTATCTAATTTCTGTGACAATAAAGCATATTTCTTGTCTATTCTATTTTTTAAGGCTATCTTGATTAATTTAACCAAAATAAAAAATAAACTGCCAAAACATCCAAAACTACAAAAAATGTACAGGGTGCTATTAAAAAATTTAATTAGGGGTTGTAACTATAGTTTATTTTTATGAACGAGAGAGTAATTAGCATAATTTTAACTGGTACCTCCGACCACTGCATGGGCGTGCTCAAGATTAATTGAAAAATTACTTTGAATAATTGTAAAAAATAAATGAATTATTTTAGTGTTATAAAGTGTTATGTGTATGTAAACAAAAGTGACCTCTTTTATCACACACTATATTAGAACCGACTGGCCTACATTAAAAAGGGTTTTAAAAAATTCACATTTTTTTTAATTTTTAAAAATTACAAAAGAGAAAAAAAGTTTTTAAAACCGTCTAAGGTATGTTAAATAGATGAATAAAAATATTAATATAAAACTTACAGCTACGTGTTACAAATCCAAATCAGATTCAGAAGATGAACTTTCAGAACCAAGATTTATAATAACTGGTTCGATCATTTTATCAGTAATATTGTCCAGCTTCCACATTTTTTCCTCTTCTTTAATAGTGTGATTTACTGCCTTTTCCCAGTTTTCAGGTTTTACATTATTTACGGCCTCCAAAAACAACTGTTTAACATCATGAATTTTAAAAGTGGTATTTTTTCTTTAAACTTCACTCTTTATCTGTGCCCATACAAGTTCAATCGGGTTTAATTCACAATGATATGGTGGGGATCTAAGTACTGTCATTCCACGATTTTTGGCAATTTCATCAATTTCGTATTTTTTAAATTTTTCTTTATGAAGGGCACACAACGAATAAAGTTCCTTTCTTATAGATCCGGGATGGTACGTAATATTTTTTGAACTCAGCCAATTCTGAAAGTTTTTTTTTAACCACTTGGTTGTGGGCAGTCCTTCTATAAGTCTGGAGTGATAACTTGCATTATCCATTACTATTACACAGTTCTTAGGAAGACGATCTATCATTTGTTCGAACCATTCTTGTTAGACATCAGCGTTCATGTCTTCATGGTAGTCACCGGTACGAGTTGATTCAAAAGTTAATAAACCACCTTCAACAAAACCGTCTGAACTGCCAATGTGTACTATTATCAGCCTGCGTCCCTTTTCTGATGGTGGGTTTAAACCAGTAGATAAGTTATTTACAAAAGCGTGCCTTTGACTTGTAACAGTTTCATCCTGCCAAAATTTATTTGCTGTATGACCCTCGTTGATCCATGTTTCATCAAGATAAAATATTTTTCTTTTTTGGTTTCTCATTTCCTTTTCCATGGTTTTTAAAAAATGTCTTCTCCATATGACAATATCGCTTCTTTCTAATAAAATAGACTTTCTGGGATTCTTTTTCCAGCGGAAGCCTATTTCTTTTAAAAGTTTCCATAACGTACTTCGACTCATTTCTGGGTAATCCTTATCATCTTGAACTGAGACAAGAACTTTATCCAATGTTGGAAATTCTTGTCTAAAGAAGAATTCATGCACTTTATGTCGAAGTCCTTCTTTAAAATGATATTCTATTCGAAATTTTGGTTTCCCTGGAGCATTACGTGGCATTTGAAAACTACCACATTTCTCTTCTTTTTTAACTCTGTAAATCGTAGATTTCCCAACACCAAGTGTACTGCTAACTAACTCAACGGTCTCATCAACACTTTCACATAAACATTTGTCTGTAAATGATTTAAAACAATTAAATATTAATGTTTTTCATTAACTGTTAAAGGACCAATTTTTCGGCGTTTACACGGCACTTCCAAATTTTCCATAACACTAGTATACACAATAAACTGCACCTTGCAACTGAAGTGCCTACTTTTAGTGAACTGTTAAGAATTTTGAATACGCCACTTGGACCTTCCTACAAAATGGAAAAACCCACTATCACATTTTGTGTGGAATAAGTTTAGAAGGTAATTATCTAGTCAATTACTGTCGTAGATTCCTGGAATTAAAGAATTAAATGTTTGATTGTTGAAACCCTTACTTCGTGGAATGCACTCATTTCAGATAAAATAAAACGTTTTATTTTATCTAAAGAATTAAACTTTATTTTGCAAATAGGTAGGTACTTATTAAACTTTTATTGGTTATATATAACCAATAAAATAAACATCTTACATTTCTTGCAAATTCATTAGTACCTGTTAACCTCCATCACTCCGACACTGGCAACCTTATTTAGGGATTAGTAACCCTCACAACTATTGTATTCTATTCTGCTCCAACCTTTATACCTGGTGGTCATACTCAATTTAAAATTGTTTTCCTATATACTTCTGAAAACTTGTTGACAAATATCTGTTTTTCATTGAGTCACCCGTATCAACAGTTTAGGGATTTGCATACATAATTTATTGTTTTATTACTCTCTCATATATAAAAATACACTATAAGGAATGAATATTTAGCGGATGATTTTTTCTTCGATATATTAAAGTGTATTACAAATGGAATAGACCAGTTTTTGTCCCTTTAAAAAATCTCTATTTTGTCAATAAATATCCTGGATAAATTAGTCTGTGACACTTAATTAACAAAAATAAAAAATTGATTGATTTCTTGATTATTTACAAACTGATTTTATTTTTAATAAATCTGTTGAATAGACGATAGAAGACCACACCCAAAACTATAAAAAAATATACAGGTTGCTATTAAAAAAAATAAAGTTAGGGGTTGTAACTAAGGGACGAATATTTAGAGGATGATTTTTTTCTACGTCATATTAAAGTGTATTACAAGTAGATTAGACCACGTTTTGTGTTATTCGAAAATCTCTATTCGTTTAAGAGATATAGCGTGGGTAAATTAGTCTGGGACACCCTGTATATATATATATTTATATATATATATATATATATATATATATATATATATATATACAAATAGGAAAATCCTAAAATTTGGATAATTTCTTCATTGCTCTCTATACAGCCCTTAAAATCCATCCTTGGATATAGGCCTCCTCTTCCTTCTTCCATGCCTCTCTATCTTGGGCAATTTGCATCCATTTTGACCCGGCGTGTTTCTTCAGGTCATCTGACCATCGCATTTGTGGCCTTCCCCTTTTACGTTTGTGATTCCATGGTCTCCAATGTATAATTGCTACTTCATTGCTACTCTTAGGAATTTATCTGAACATGATTTTGATGATCAATGAAACTCGTTAAATATTTGATTTTTTCAGTTTAAATGATAGAAATATAAATTTTTTGCGGTCATGTATTTAAATCAGGTAATAAAATAAACCTTTTTCTGGTTGTACGTCTGTATTTCCATATAGCAAAACGGTCGGACTAATTCATCATTTGCAGTAGCCGCTACTATAATCTGATATGCAGATATGAAACCCATCCTTGATCGAATGCAAATTAATTCTCGGTACAATTCTCTATGTTTTTTTTTACCAAAGATACGTATACTTTTCGATCGGATCGTTAAGCACAAATTGCTTTTTTTCATTTGATTGCAACAAGTAACAGTTCGGCGGGAGGATTCATGATGTGGATAAGTTGGCCACCGATCTAGGATGGGTCGGAAGCGTAAAAGAAAATTAACGCTTGTATAGTACCCTGTTTCCGGTTCCGGTAGACAAACGTACCTTGGTCGGTTGGTTGGTCGACTGAGATGGCCCGATAGGACCGTGTTTGTGTTATTTTATGTTGTAAGCTGTTGTTTAGGATTAAGACCTACTTATGTATACCGTTTAGAAAATTAGGTAGAATCTTTTTATATCACAATATCTTTTTTGTGGTAATAATATAAAAAGCAGAATTTTAATTAAAAAAGCGAATATTTTGTTACCGCATTCCTTAAGTTAAAGAGCAGAGGTTATTGTTTTAGTTAGAATTCTTAATAAATACTTATCCCAAGACATAATATAAGCGACTTCATAGATACTTATATCTTGCATATTGAAAATATGTAATCACATGTTGTTAATTTATATCGTTGTTAAAGATTAGCTTGTTGTCAAAAATGACCAGTGAGAACACGTGGGATTTCTTTGAGTTTGGTGTTCTGAAGCTTTAAGAGTATTTTGCATAGCGAAGAGAAGGTTGTAATACCCTTGTTGCTTGCCTTTGTTCTGGAATATTTTCATCGTAGACTAAAATAAGTTCTTTGTCTAATCCACAAGTTCCTGTAGTTGGCTGTATACCATATATCAAAAAAATTTATTAAAACTTCTTTATAAAAGGTATATAATTCAAAAACCCAATCGGGCTATATCACAAAACGTTTTCGAAATCCATATTTCATCATCAGTGTCTAGGTATACATGTATGTAGCCACTAAATATGTGGGTAAAAACCCGTTAAACATTGCTTGTTTCAATGTATTCTACATTATGTGTTATTAATTATTGTGATTTTTAAGTTACTGGTAGAGTTGGTAACATGGCGACGTCCTTTTAATTTGCGGACATCCTCTACTATGCGTCATGATGTATGAGTTTTTGGTAGGTACACCGTAAAATTCCACTGCGCCAATAAAAAAAAGTATTTGCTTCTTCTTGGCAAGACTATCATCAATATTATTATCAACAATTCATTTCTGCCATTACACCCTTTATAAATACAGTGTAGATTTTCGAATACAGTCATCATCATCATCATCAACTAGCCTGTAAAGTCACCTGCTGAACATAGGCCTCTCGTATGCTTTTCCACTTAGTCCGATTTCGCGCCATCTGAATCCAATTTGCAGTCACTCTTTTTATGTCATCTGTTCATCTCGTTGGGGGTCGACCTTTATTTCTGTTAGCTTGTATTCGGGGTCTTCATTCCAAAATTATTTTTGTCCACCGGTCATCAACTGATCTTGCTACATGACCTGCCCAGTTCCATTTTAGTGTTGATATCTTTTCAATAACGTCTGCTACTCTTGATCTTTTGCGTATAGTAGTATTAGGTATTTTATCACGTAGAGAAATCCCTAACATTATTCT
The DNA here is from genome assembly GCA_918026665.1 of Diabrotica balteata. Taxonomy (NCBI): domain Eukaryota; kingdom Metazoa; phylum Arthropoda; class Insecta; order Coleoptera; family Chrysomelidae; genus Diabrotica; species Diabrotica balteata. The sequence continues at coordinate 78,936,990 of OU898283.1, read as the reverse complement.
CTCTATTTTCCTTTTTGCAACTTGTAGTTTACTCACTGTTTTTCTTGTGAGTGTTAGGGTTTCTGCGCCGTAGGTCATCACTGACAAAATACACTGATTAAATACTTTTCTTTTCAGACACATTGGAATCTTAGACCTAAAAATATCCTTCATCTTTACAAATGCAGCCCAAGCGAGGTTTATTCTTGTGTTCAGCTCGATTGTTTGGTTGTCTCGACTTATTATGATCTCATGGCCCCCCAAGTATGTATAGGAGTCAACTGGCTTAATATCTTTGTCTTCTACTGAGATGTTTTTGTTGTGAACTAAATTTGTTATAAATTGTGTTTTTGAATTATTTATTTTAAGACCAACTCTTTTTGTTGCAGTATGGAGTTTTTGGAGCATTATCTGTGCCTGATCAAAGCTGTCTGCAATAAGAACAATATCATCTGCAAATTTAAGGTCATTAAAAAATTTTCCATCTACAATAATGATCTTGTCGTTCCAATCTATTGTTTTACAAGCGTATTCTTGCAAAGTTGTAAATAATTTTGTCCTCTTGCCGAACGTCTCTTTCAATACAAAAGGTCCCAGTTACTTTATTAAGTCTTACAAAGGATGTACCATGCTGATAGATGTATCTGATGAGGGATATGTATCGGTGATCTACATTGTGTGAGAGCTTGGAGCATTTCACTTTGATTGACCGTATCAAATGCTTTTTCAAAGTCGACAAAGACAAGTGTCATGGGTCTATTATATTCAATGGTTTTTTTAATTAATGACTTAATGGTTCTAAATCCTGCTTGCTCGCAAGGTTGACAGAAGTATTGTTTTGATGTCAACCTATTAGTTATTACCTTCATAAACAACTTATTATCGTAGAGGCTGGTTGACACGGTGCTAGTTGGCTCGGCCAAGCAAACTCGGTCCGAGTGCGCTCGCACGTCTGTTCTATTTACACGATACTTCCGTAATCGAGTTTGTTAAGCTAGTAAAAATAGTGGAAATTGTGAGGAAGTGTGTAACAGTAGTTGCTGAAATGTTAATTGCGGAGTTAGAACTGCAAGAAAATTCAAGAAAACGGCAAAAACGAAGAGTATGAGTGCGTAAGTGGGTCAATCGGCTAAATGTACTGGGTGCCTTGAAAATATTTTTGGAAGAAGAAGAGCTAGAAGACCCAGATACATTTAAAAATTATCTAAGGCTTACCCAAGCTCAGTTCCAAGAATTATTAAATGCTGTTGAATCCAATATAACAAAGCAGGATACTATAATGAGACCTGCCCTACCAGCTAGGGTAAAACTCCAAATTACATTAAGGTTTTTAACAACTCTTCGGTACCCTATACATTTAGCAGCTTAGAGCAGCTTAGAGACAGTACCTACGATGATATAACACAAAACCCATTACAACGGTTGTCGAGGAAAATAAAAGTTTAAAGGTTCTGAAGAGATGTGAAGCTCTAGGTAAGAAGAATATTGTTAAGCTCGCAGATCGAAGTAGAAAAGTGGTAATAGATAAAGATAAGATATTTAAGATGGATTTAAGGATGGATCGCAAAACAAACGAACAAGTTCTTGAACAACTAGGAAAACAATGCGAAGTTTTAAATTTCATACAAATCAAGAAATTGGAATACTTGGGGCACATCATGAGAGGTGAAAAATACGAACTACTAAGGAATATAATGCAGGGTAAAATCAAACGTAGAAGAAGCGTAGGAAGACGTAAAATCTCGTGGCTACGCAATCTCCGTGAATGGTTTGGATGCAGTTCAATTGAACTAATCAGGCGCGTAACCAATAAAATTATAATTGCCAGAATGATTTCCAATCTCCGATAGGAGTGGAACTTGAAGAAGAAGAAGAAGATATTTAAGGTAGTTAAAGAATTTTACATATAATTATATAAAGAAAAAAGGAAGAAAGACGGCATCAAGTTGAGAAAAATCCAGAATGTGGGTTCAGGGGATATCCCAGAAATAACAATCGAAGAAGTCTCAAAGTCATTGAATCAAATGAAAAACAATAAAGCAGCTGGTGATGACCAAATCGTTATTGTTGCAGTTAAAGCAGGAAAAAAGACAGTATTGAAAGCATTGACACAATTATATAACTTATGCCTTTCAAAAGAGGTTACACCATCTCAGTGGAATAAAACTGTTATAGTAGTCATGCACAAAAAATGAGATATAATAGAGCTAAAGAACTATAGACCTATTAGCTTGTTATGTGGTTGACACGATGCTAGTTGGCTCGGCCGAGCTGACTGGCATGGCTGCGTGTGCAGAACTCGTATGCGATTCGCATTGTGTAAACAAGTAATGCTAGCGCACAAGCATGTTGACTTGACTCGTACGAGTTACTCGGTCGGCTTCCAACTTTCGGATGTGCTAGTAATATTTTGTAGTAGTGAAGAATGCCGTCGAAGCGGTAGTCAGAGGCTGTGACAATAAAATTTGTGAAACTGTACGAGGAATCGGAGTGCTTGTGGAATTTCCGTTATCCCCTGTATAAAAACAAGAGTGCCAGAGCAACAGCTGAGGAAAATACTATTAAAAAATGAATATACCTGAATAATCGGTCACAGACTTAAAGAATAAAATTAAAATATGCGGAGCACATATGTCCAGGAGAAGACAAGTTAAAAAAAAGCCATTCATTCCGGGATGCCCCCTGAAGAAACGTACCTACAATGGTTCAACATTGCTGGCAGGTTCCTGGGAAGAGTGATTACGACCAGGGAAACTGTTTTTAACTATGTAAGTAGTGTTTTGTTGTACTTCAATATTAACTTATAATGAAAAAATAAAAACGTTTTTGTTAGATTTTCACTTAGGTATTTATATACCTATATACAAATACGCGCACGGATAATCGGGAGTAGACTGTACTTCAATATCTATATAACATGTTAATTAAAGAGTTTAAAGCAATTAGACTAAAATTTGAGACATGATTTATATTCTTTTGATTTACATGCACATGTTTTCAAGACCAACTAATCAGACATCTTTTTATTATAACGTTATAAGAATTGAATGTATCATTCTCCCTTGCCACGGTAAAGCCCCTTCTCCCATGAAGTAATTGGTATAAGATTGTCTTATATTTTCTGCAGAAACCGCCAAGTTCTTACTTCCCAAATGATTTGTTATCTCTTGTAAACCTGATCTTGTGCCTTCTTGCCGCCACAATCCCCGGACAATTTCACCATCTTGGATATCGTGATCGATTGCATTTGGTGGCATGTAGAAATTCGGTGATGTTTTCCGTAACCAATTGTGCATAGAACAAGTAGCTTTAACGACGTCGTCTACTTTTTTTGAACTTAAAACAATTGATTTTCTAAATATTCGAAAACGCATTGCCAGTATTCCGAAAGCATTTTCGACTATTCCTGAGGCTCGCGAAAGGCGGTAGTTGAAAATTTTTTGGCTGTGTTGCAATGGCCCATGTCTTGAGTAAGGATTCATTAAATAATCTTATAAATGGAAAGCGTCATCTTTAACTATAACTGCCACCTTCGGGAAATACAATGATGCATCTTCTATGGATCTTTTTAATGTAGAGTTTCTAAAGACGGTGCTGTCATTACTTCCAACATCGATGTAAGTAAAGCAATAGTAACCGTCCACTAACGCAAACAATATGGTACTAAAATATCCTTTATAGTTGTATAAATCGCTGTGGCTATTATTAGGGCATTGAATGTTGATATGCTTTCCATGTAATGCGCCACAGCAATTTGGAAAATTCCAACGTTCTTCAAATCCTTTAGCTATTTCCAACCACTCTGCTTCAGTTGTAGGCATTTGAAATAAAAGCAGCAAATTAATTTCACTATTTATACATTTCAGAATAAGGAGAAATTTCAAAAAAGTGTACCAGATACAGATGAATTCAGCCAGTCTGAACCCCTTGCTAATAATACAGCAGCAGCCACTTCATCCACTTCTCAGCCGAATTAATCAAGTAATAGATCATGATCCTTTATCCGATACCACTTCAACGTTAGTTAATAAAGAGCTGATATAAACAAGTTCTGCTGGGGCTACAAATACTACCAGTGCGGCAGAATAGATTCCTTAAAAGAAATCAAAAGTTCTGTGGAAAATAAACATAAGGACGAATTTCATTTTTTTGCAAACAATGGAGCTAGCCAATTACACCAACTACCTCTGGTAAGAGCCTTACTTTGCCAGACAAAAATCATTCACAAAAATGTGTAATATCACATAAGCCTCGTAAGTCACTTGGTCGAGTTACCATGGAAACGAATTAACAGACGTTATTTTGACAGATTTAAAATTATTAATCTGTCAGTGTAAATATAGTGGTAATTTAATTTTTATTTTTATAAACGAAATTATATTATATTATATTATATTTTATAAACGAAATTATACGAAAATATTCGTAGAAAAAGTATAGTACACAACTTGAGTTGTAAGCTTATTACATGCTTGTAAAATTACTGCACTCGCCACTACGCGGCTCGCGCGCAACTTTTTTACTCGCACAACTCTCGTTATGTAATATACTATTTTCTACTCTCTTACTAGTAAATTGTATATTACCTACTATTTGGATGCTAAGTAAATACATCACAATAGATACTGACACGTAATGATAGCACGTAATAAAAAAAAATACGCTTCAGTTCTATAATAGTAAATTTATAAAAATAAAAATTAAATTACCACTATATTTACACTAACAGATTATTAATTTTTAATCTGTCAAAATAACGTCTGTTAATTCGTTTCCATGGTAACTCGACCAACTGACTTACGAGGCTTATGTGATATTACACATTTTTATAAAACTGAAGCGTAATTTTTTTATTACGTGCTAGTCAATACGTGTCAGGACCTGTTATGATGCATTTACTTACCATCCAAATAGTAGGTAATATACAATTTACTAGTAAGAGAGTAGAAAAAAATGTGTAATATCACATAAGCCTTGTTAGTCAGTTGGTCGAGTTACCATGGAAATGAATTAAAGGATGTTAATTTGACAAATTAAAAATTATTAATCTGTCAGTGTAAATACAATGGTAATTTAAATACAGACAAATAAAATGAGTTCATCGAATAGTGAAGATGAATTTAGTAGCACACCACCCAATATTATGCAGTTATCTGCAAACACTACTGAGAACCTATTAGCAGAAAAATCTAGAGGAATATATGGAAAGGAACATCAGCAATTTTTGGAGTTTCGTACAACAAATAACGTAAATTCATTTTCTGAAAACGTACTCTTCTCTTATTTTGGAGAAATCGCTAAGAAATTTAAACCATCCTCATTATGGGCAATATATTCTATGCTAAGAAGTGTTATAACCTTGAAAAATAATGTTAATATTGAAAATTACCCAAAATTGCGAGCTTATTTAAAAGGGCAATCAGAATGTTGTACAAACAAAAAATATAAAATTTTACATTCTAATGAAATAAAACTTGTTTTAAATGAAGCTCCTGATGTACAATACTTATCAATAACAATATCAGTACAGTACTTGTTAATAAAGGTATGTTATTTCAAAGTATAACATAAATGTGCCTATGTATAATGCTTTTATTTTAAGGTTATACAAATATGTGGTGCTTGTAGGAAATAAGAGTTGAAAAATCTTAAAATTTGTGACATTGATGATTTAAGTACCATGTTATTATATTTAATGGCTCTTAAACGACATGGCAAATGGAAATCTTCAACAACGGCCGAAGGATATGTCGATGAGCTAATAAATAATAAGACGTCAATAGCCAATAGAATTATAAATTTAATTGAAAGTAATTTACAGACCTTTACATGCACTGAAAATACTAATGTTTAAAAAGAACACACCAAATAATCGTAAAAAAAATATAGTACACAACTTGAGTTGTAAGCTTATTACATGCTTGTAAAATTACTGCGCTCGCCGCTATGCGCTAACTTTTTTACTCGCATGTAATAAGCTTCTTACAACTCTCGTTATGTAATATACTACTAAACTTCTGGTTAAGTCGATATTTTTGTTTCTAGATATTATGTCGAAGGAGAATGAAGATATAAATAAGAAATAAAAAAACTGAAGCTTTCTTTAAAAATCTATCAAGTTATAGTTTTATTTTCAGTGTGTGTTTCTAAATAGAAAAATTGTTGTTTTTTCTTTTTGTGAAATAAATGTTAAAACATGTATGTTCCTTTTAAATATTTAATTTTTATATAGACCCGTTCATAATTTAAAAATTAATATGTATACTTAAATACAGCTGCCAGTAATTCATAATGTATTATAATAAACTATTACAAAAACTTCCTTACCTTCGATTACAAAAACTTCCTTACCTTTTTCAAGGAGAATATAATCATTGAAAATATTTATTTAAAGAATTTCTACCTCTTCTTTTCATCGAAACCTTCACCCCGAAAATCAATCATTAGAACCCCAAATATATCGGCAATTCAAAATGGTGATTGATAATTGAAGTATAAATAAATTGCTGTAATTATGCTAGTGACACATTCTAAACTTGACAAATCAAGTAGAGCCAGCGAGGAGACAGATAAAGAACTGTCATTGGTCACCTGCTGCTTGACTAATGGAAAATTGTCAAGAGGTCTGTCTATGAATTTGAGTGACTTGTGGGAAAGGTAACCTGTTATTAATATGATTGAGTAGGTGGTAGATGGTTTCTTTGCGTTTCGTTGGCAGAAACAGATCTTATTTTAATATATTTTTTATGCGTTTTGATGTTTTGGTTCTAGGCGCATCGGTTGGTATTTTAATGATTATCTTTAAAATATTGTAGGTGTACCTGTAGTTAGAACCAGTCTTTATACTGTATTTATAATAATATGATTTTATGTTATCTATTGATGTTCAATTAGTAAAAAGACACACATATTATGATTTGCATGCAATTCTTTATTTGAAATAAGATAAAAGAAGTAAATATTTCTACTTTTTGTGTAATAATTTTTTTAATATTTAATAAAAGTAAACGAAACGCCAGTTATTTATATAACAAAATAACTTACAATTGCGTGTTTCACAATTTCTCGTGGATGAAAATATTTAACCTTTAAATTCTTCCGAAATCGATAAAGAATTTAATTATTAACAAAAAATGTTATACAGACTTTTCTCGGTAATATTATATATCGATGGCCTGAAAGCAATACCTCGCAAGTACCTTTGGCAAAATGTGTGGTTATTTAAAAAAAACTTTATATATTATTAAATACAAATATTTTATAAACGAAAGTTGGTCATAAAACTATTTATAGTTATTTCTTTGTAATTTCAATTGTTTTTCTATTTTCACTTTTTTAATGGTACTGTTCCCGTCATAAAAAACTGGTACAACTCTTATAACCAAAAATCGTGTTTTTCAAGTTGTGTAAGTTGAGCTTGTCACATGTGTCATTCTAATTTTGAAGGCAACATTGCCAGTTCTACGAAAATATTATATCAAACCAGCTAAAAGCAGGGCTGTGCGATAGGTCGCAAGTTTTTAGTATACTAAAAACTAAAACAATATCGAGCATTCTCGATCAGTCAGTCACATTTATATATATATATATATATATATATATATATATATATATATATATATATATATAAGGTTCTTGAACTCCTAAGTGGAGCATAGAGCTTCAGTGAAAACGCGCCATCGGGTTCTATTTTGCTCTAAGGCCTTCACCTCATTCCAAGACTTTCCTTGTTTTCTTATCTCGTCCATGATGGATCTTCTCCAAGTTTGTACTGGGCGACCTTTTTTTCGTTTTCCTTGAGGATTCCACTCTAGAGCAGTCTTTGCACAGTCACATTGTAGGGCAGTCACATTTATACATTTATTTAAATATACATCTTTAAATTTCCATTATCTCAGTACCCATACATTGATTCGTGTTTTATTATAATTTATGAAAATATTTCAATTCAAAAATAATGATAGATAATAAATCTAGACTTTAAATTTATGTTTAATTTCAAATCTAGAGTTGTGATTGTTTTCTCGTAAAGTGTAGCACAAAACTGTGTTGAGTTGTTAAATACTACAGTAAATAAAATCCATTGGAAAAAATTAAAAAAGTTTAATTTTTTTTTTATTGAAATTAACGTGTCTCGACATCTATGGCCATTGACACGGATACAAAAACATCTAGAATATTGCATTATACATATAAGATGATTACATTACATAAGATAGGTACAGTATTTTTTTTACATAAGATAAATACAGTATTTTTTTTTGTTTTTGAACGAACAATGTTACAATATTGTTATATACGATAATATAATCTACAATCTTTTAAAAAGTCAATTAGAGCACTGTACATATTTGGCGAACTAAGTATTTGTTTCAGGTTACCGTTTATATTATGAGCTAATCTATATAGTCTATAATAACTGCACTCTACGAGTAAGTGTTCTACTGTAAGGCGCTGATAATCACAATTTTCACAAGCAGGTGGGTTTTCGGAAGTCATCAGGTATCCGTGAGTGATGCGTGTGTGTCCTATTCGAAGTCTTCGAATTATAAGTTTGTCCCTTCTAGTCATTGTAGGCATCTTAAATGAGTAAACAGTAGGATTGATTAAAAGAGAGATTGATTAAAAGAAAAAGTTTTGAGTTTTGTCCATTCCAATGATTTTGTCATGTTTTGCAAGTGTTTTGTTTTATGGTTGCTGCTACATCTTGATGAAGTTGAATTTTTTCTAGGCTTAGGTCAAAGCAACTTGCTTTTCTTGCTGCGATGTCTGCAGACTCATTTTCACGTATGCCCACATGAGATGGGGTCCAAAGAATGGTTATTGATGTTCTCCTGCTGTGGTTTTGATGACAGATATGTTAAAATTTTTGGACTATTGGATTTAACGAGTATATGTTGGCAATGGACTGAATTAAAGAAAGAGAATCAGTGCATATAGCTAGAGATTTTGTATTAGGAGAAGTCATTTCAAGAGCTTTAAGGATACCATATAATTCTGCAGTGTGAATACTACAAGTGGTTGGTAGTCGGTGTAGAGCTAAGGTTATGTTTTCAGTACAGACCGCACAGCCAGTATTCTTTTCATCTTTAGATGCGTCGGTATAGAGAACTTGATTGTACTATTTTGCATTTATTGCTTCTTGAAATAATTGTCTAAGAAGGTGGTTAGGAGTGTCTTCTTTTTTATATCGAGTTAGACTAGTATTAAAAGCAGGTAGCTTATTGGTATATGGAGGATTATTGGAAGTACTGATAGGGGTAGTTATATTCAGGTCTATAGCTGCTAGCAAAGGATTTACTAATTGTGGTAGGGGGTAAATACATCTGTCTCTATTTTCAGGAGCGTGGTGGGTGTTAACGAGCTTAAATACTGGGTTTTTTGGGTTAGCTGAAACTCTAGAGAAATAGGAAGAGAATAAAAGCTGACGTCGTATGAAAAGAGGAGGTTCCAAAGCTTCAATGCACATGCTTTCGGCGGGGCTAGATCGAAATGCATCTAGGCATATACGTAAGGAGGTCGTTTGTATTGAATTTAGGGATTTAATATAAGTTTTACAGGCGGTCATGTAAAGTATGCATCCATAATCTAATCTAGAGCGAATAAGAGCTCTATAGGTTCTCAGTAACATATTTTCTTCAGCTCCCCATTGATGATGTGCAAGTGTTTTCAATATGTTTAGTATACCAGCACAGTTGTCTTTTAGATTTTTTAAATGTATTTTCCAATTTAACTTCTGATTGAATATTAGCCCCAAGATTTTATGATTGTTTACTGTAGGTAAAGGAACATCGTTTAGATATATTTCCGGGTTTGGAACGCTTTGTTTTTGGGTAAATCTTAGTAATTTAGATTTTAAGCTGGAAAGTTTGATGCCGTGTTGTGTAGACCAAGAATATAGGTTGTTTACAGAATTTTGAATAAGATTTGATGTACTGGATATGCTTGCTCCACTACAATAAATAAGTAGGTCATCAGCGTACAATAGAGCTTTTACCGGTTGACGAACTTCTTTAGAGATGTCATTAATTGCTAAGTTAAACAGAGTTGGACTTAAAACAGAGCCTTGAGGTATACCATTGAGTTGTTCGAGAAGATTTGACTCATTACCGTTTATTGTAACTTTAAATTTACGGTTATTTAAAAAGTTATCTATGAACGTGTAAATATTGCCTGTAATAATATTATCGATAAGTTTCTGTAATATTACATTCTTTGGAATAGTATCGAAGGCGCTTTCAATATCGAAGACTGTCAAAACTGTATCATGTTGCTTCTTGAAATTTTCGGTTATATGGTTTTGTAGTAATACTAAATTGTCCATTGTGCTTCGATGTGGTCTGAATTCCGATTGAACGGAGTTAATTATATTATGCTTTTCGGAAAACCAGTTAAGTCTATTATTGATTAGTTTTTCCATTAATTTACACATGCAACATATTAATGAGATCGGTCTATAAGAGGATGGCTCTATTGAAGGTTGGTTGGGTTTTTTTATTGGAAGAATGATGGATTGTCTCCACAGGTTGGGAAACTTTTCGTTGATCCAAAGAAGGTTATAAAATGAAAGTAGCTTTGTGAGTCCATTGGTGGCTAAATTTTTGAGAAATATGGAGGGTATATTGTGAATTCCTGCTGCCGAAGTTTTTAAGGTAGATATAGCAAATGAAAGCTCCTGCAAAGTAAAAGGTGAGTTTCAAGCGAAAAGCTCATCTGACAGATCTGTAGTAGAAGGAATAACTTTATGTTGAGTCAGAGTATTTGTGTAGTTGTCATTTTTGCTTTTATTATGAAAATGAGTTGCCATAATTTTAGCAATTTGATCATCTTCAGTTATTATTGAATTATGATAACTGAGCGCTGGAATTGACAAGTGTGTTGTTTTCCCGTGCATTTGTTAAATTTTCTTCCAAACTTGACTGGAAGGGGCGTCTATAGATATGGAAGATATGTACTTATTCCAACAGTCTTTCTTGCTTTGTTTTATCACTCTTCGCGCTATAGCTTTTAGTTGTTTGAATTTAATCAAGTTTGACTCAGTTCTGGTTCTACGATATTTGTTCAATGCTGTTTTGCTTTCTCTAATAATAGCTTTCTTACATTCAGTATTCCACCAGGGTACAGTTATACGAGAAGATGATCTTTTTTTTTTTTTTTATTGAGTTAATGCCTCGACAACTATGATCATTGGCATGGTACAGTCAGGTACCTAGTGTAGTGTGTGTGTATGTGTAGAGTAATTGTCTTGATACTTAGCAAAGTCGACGTCATTGTCTTTGCTAAGAGACGCTAATTGTATCCGAACGTCTGCGGTCCCTCCGGTGAGTACCGATCGCACATGGATAGGAACTATTTTCATTCATTAATTTTTAATAAACGAAAATTTCTCTACCCAGATGGGATTCGAACTCACGACCTTTAGGTATAAAGGTAGGCGCTCTTACCACTGAGCCACAGAGGGGGTTAAGATGATCTTGTGCATGTTCCAATGTGCGTTTGAGCAGCCAGGGTGATTAAACTCACTAGGGAGTCTAGTGCTATATCAGGATCTTCTGGTAGTTCTAGCTGGTTGATCTTGTTTTCAATGAAGTCAGAGAAGTTTTTCCAGTTAGCTTGAGATAATTTCCATTTTGAAATTTTTGCTCTGGGTTTGTTGAGAGAATTAGAAATCAAGATAGGAAAGTGATTACTGTCATAAAGGCAATCCATTGTAGTCCAAGTTAGAAGTGGTGTTAACCTTGGGTCACATAAACTAAGATCAATTGAGGAAAAAATGCCACTAGAAATGTTGAAGTATGTTTTGGATCCGGTATTTAATATACAGATGTTAGAGGAGTTTAAAACATTTTCTACGACCTTTCCTCTACCAAATGATTTTTCAGATCCCTAAAGTGAATTATGGGCATTAAAATCGCCTACTAAAATAAAGGGGGCTGGAAGTTGATTAATTAAGTTTATTAGCTCAAATTCAGTAAGGCTTTGGGAAGGTGGTATGTAAATGCTACAGATTGTAATTTTATTTGGACACCAAAGAGAAACAGCAATAGCTTCTAGTGAGGTAGTTAAGGGTACTTCTTTGCAATAGTAGTCTTTAGAAGTATATTATAGATGTGCCTCCACTAGCTCTAATATAAGTTGTTCTTAAAAAGTGATGTGCTTGAAAACCATTGAGATATTTCTTGTCTGTTTGCTTGAAGTTTGTTTCTTGTAGGCAAATGATATCAGCATTCGTGTCCATGATTAGCTGTTGAATGCGTTCTAGACGGGAGTAAAACCCACCGTAGTTCCACTGGATTAAATTAAAAATGAGTATGTTATGTTTCTGAAGTGGTTGCCCCTACAGAGAGATGTTCTTCTTCGAAATTGTCTTGTGAGGATACCGAGATTATGCTTTCTGCATCAGAATTATTAGAGCCTAGTTCCGTTTTAATTTTTTTACTAATTCTAGTTAGTCGATTTTTGAGAGATCTTTCAGTTAGTGATTTGTAAATTTTGGAAATGTCGGAGAGGAGATCTTCTATATTTTTTGTAAAGAGGAGTGCTTCGTTCAATGGGCTGGATTTACCATAGCAATTCTATAAGAAAGCTATGAAGTTATCGACCGGTAACGTAAAGGAGTCTTTTTATTAGTGTTCTCTGATTGTATTCTTAGATTCCGGCAATATTATGCTGTCATCTTGAATAGAAGAGTCCCTTTTGAGTTTCTTTTTAGCTTGATTTACTTTTTTCGTGGCTTGCTTTGGTACGATAAACTCTTAATCAGTGGATTGTTCTATTTCTGATGAATCAGTTGACTTTGTTCTCTTTTTACCTTTTGAAATTATATTAATATTGCGCATGTCATTAGGTGTTTTCGAATTATCGTCTTGTTGAACTACCGGTAGTGTGTTTTGACTTGTAGCTTGGGAAATATTAGAAGGAAATGAAGATGTTTTGTTTGAATTTTCTGATTGATTGGATTCCGAGGTTAGACAATTTGATGCCATGTGACCTTTTTTTTTACAGTAAAAACAAATCATTTTGTCTGTGGATAAAAATATTCTATGATCATTAATGTCAAATGGAATAATCAGGGATGTTTGAATCTCAGAATTTTTCATGGGAATCGTACTATTTATTGATAAGAGGAGCAAAATACGTCAAAGGTAAAATGTGAACGTATTTATGCCAGTATATGCAAGTAAAATTAAATTTTACTCACCGAAATATTACTGGCAGGTGCACAACACAATAACTTTACTCCACTGTAAATCTTATCAATTAATATCAACTATTTCGCTATTTAGACAACAAAATATTGAAGAGGTTGTCCGATTCGAACATACACGTTCTAGCTCGATTAGGTCAGTCCAAAAAGTTTAATTTGAATTTAATAAAAAATGAATAATTTTAACAGTGAACAAGTGTGGGATTTAAATATATGTATTACAATTCGAACAGTTAATATTTTGTCATAGCTCCATTATTATTAATCACTACTTGTAATCTTCTGGGAACTGAATTATTTAAATTTAGTGACAAGTTTTCATCTTCGGCCAAGCTTTCCCAGGTTTCTTTAATGATGGTCCATAACTGATCTCTGTTTTGGGGAACTACATTTAATTTTTGTATTTTGTTGATCATAAATCCCCAAACGTTTTCTATTGGATTAATATCTGGACTTTTCGAGGGAAATGGAAGAGCTTCAATGCTATTTTCAATAAGGTAATCCCGTACACGGTGGGCTATGTCATGATACCATAAAAACAAGATAGGATCTTCCCGTAGCACAAAATAGGTCGTGTTCGCGCATGCCGTCATTTGAGAGTAGAATTTGAATTCTTGTTAAAGTTAAATTGGATTTGTATGCATTCTGTGATGAAATTACTAGACGAAAATAAGTCAAGAGGTTTAGAAATTACAATAATCGTACACATAGGAATATCTCTAAACTATTTATTAAAGATTATTTATTGATACATACAAAAAACTGACATTTCGAACGTCAAACTCTCCAATGACGTCACGACTTATGCGCAATGTCTTATCTTCTTAGTCTTAGTATCGTGGGCTATGTGGACTGAACAGTTATCATGCTGGAAAATAAAATTATTGTTGAGTAAAATTTCCCTAATCGATGGCAACATCACATCAATATTACAGAATCGTCTCTAAATTCTCTAACACATTCCTAAACCTCCTCTATACATCCAATCCCAAACATTTATAGAGAACCATCCGGACTTATCACTTGATGAAATATAGTTTTCGTTAAACCTATTTCGAGGCAGTCTATAAACCCTAATATGGCCATCAATATGAGACTGAAATACTTTTTCACCAATAAAAATTACACGTTCCCAAAAATTGACTGGATCATTTAAAACGTAATTTAAAGCAAATAGGAGTCTAGTTTGTTTATGTTTCTCGCTAAATTTGTATTTTCGGGCGGTTGCACAAATTTTTAAATATGTTCTTCTAATTCTCTTTAATGCTGTAGTTATAGAAGCATTGAAGTTGGTATTAGCTTTTGCTTGCCTTGCCGTACGGAAGGGATACGCTTAAGGGATACGGAAAACAAAAGGAAAATACTACGATGTTAAATCAAAATTGATGGAAAAATAATAAAGCAGGAATCAAGGTTTATATATGTGAAAATAGACATATCTAGTTACGGAGATGTTAAAGAAGAAGTACGACAACAAAGATTAAAAGCAAGTAAAGTGGCGGAATCTCTTGATGACTAGCAATTAGACCTATATTAACATACACGGCGGAGATAACATAACATGACTGACACATCTAAAACGAGACGACTATTAGAAAAAAAGAGAGATGAAAATACTTCGACGAATATTAGGGAAAAATCTGTTACATAGGAAGCATGCAATATAGAAGACATTAGTGGATAGGCGACAAAACGGAAACAGCAGTGAAAAGAACACATTAGTATAATGGCACAGGATTGAATAGTACGAATAGCACGAGAAAACCAAATGGACGAAGATATATTGGCAGACCAAGAAAAAGATGATACGATAATTTAAACAATTTAGGAAGCTAATATTGAAGAAGAAACAGGCTTTATAGCCTACGTACAAGAAGGAAGAAGAAGTAGACCTTAGGCTATAAAATAACTTCCCTATTAAAATACGTCAATAAAGGTGAAAATACTGCCATATTAAATAGCTGTAACTGTTGCGTGTAATGTGAAGGAAACGATATCACTATAATGCCATTTTCTTTAGAGTATTTTATGACCACCTTCAATTGACCTTACTTGAGTGACTTTTGATAATTAGAGAAATTGCAACAAATACGAAATAAACAGAACACTACCCTTTTAAACTTCATTAAAATTCTACTTACTTTAATTATAATGTCTAAAAACACAACTTTTTGTGGACGATGAGCGAAGATGCAGGTGTGTTTGTCCTTACACCTTGTCCTGATGGATTTGTTTCGCGCACCAGTCATAGGTCGCTGGTTTTTTTCCTTGGGGAACAAGGTTTAGGGAAATAGGTTCACTTTATAAACTTCTTTGAAGGACCACCCAGAAGACTGGGACAAATAAAAAATTCGAAAAGAACGTTTTAACAAGTCTATTTAGACGATTACAACGTGTTTTGGACGCCGATAACTTGCATACGATAGCTGATTTATGAAACTATAAAACTAGATAACTTTTCGGTGATACAATATTGACACGAACTGATTGACACGAACTTATTAATATAGAGAAGGGTCTATATTAGGGAAATTTGTCTCAACTTTCGGAATTTTCGAATGAGTCAAACGGATAATTTGGAAAATACTAATCCTTTTACTGTTACGATTCTATGAAGGTTTTAGAAACTTGTGTAGAAAGTTATTTAAATGCAAGCTATCGGCGCTTTACAGATTATTAGTTGGTACAAAGAAATTTTTTAAATCTTAACTAATATACAGTATGATATAATAATATGATACAAAAATTAACTAAAAATATTAAATATTGTTGTTACGCAACGGACGAAATTAGCAATATTACATAC
Organism: Diabrotica balteata; assembly: GCA_918026665.1. Classification (NCBI taxonomy): domain Eukaryota; kingdom Metazoa; phylum Arthropoda; class Insecta; order Coleoptera; family Chrysomelidae; genus Diabrotica; species Diabrotica balteata. The sequence goes on along the minus strand of OU898283.1, from coordinate 78,920,998 downwards.
GTTTTTATCGATATAATAATATAGGTATAAGATATAGTATATTAAGCTTAGCACATATTTATAGCTTTGTACATAGTTGCGTTAGTAGTACTGAATATAATAAAGAAAGCTAAACTAAAGATTTATAAAAATTATGAGAAAAATGTTAGGGACAATTTTAAGCCTAGGTGACCATTTTACCCGATTTACCCGTCTTACATAAAAAAATAATAATAAATTAGCTGCAATAGAGATGAAATGCCTCCGATGAATATCCAGAATGGGCAGAAAAAGAAACGAAGAAGTCTAATAGAAAACGTAGTTCGAACAAGAAATATTAGAATATATAGAAAAAACAAAAGATTAAAGCGGCGCTTTAAAAGAGATCAATATAGGAGGTTGGGCGAATTGAGGAAGTGAAAATTGTAAAATCGTTTAATATGCATTTGTTTAATAGCGAATTTTCTTTATCAAATATTCTTCCAAATTAACATTATGGAAACATCAGACCACACAGTATAACTGAGACGAAGAATTATGTTCATATTAACGATATCGCCTATATTTGTTTATGGATATTACAACGTCCCAATATTCTTTTATGTCTTCATGTTACAAATTTATCTGATCGAAAAGTAAATAATTATCTGGTATTTAAAAGTGTTCTGCACTAAAACATACCATGTTAGACCACTCCTCTGTTCAGATAATGTTTTCCCTAATAACTATAATCATGTCAGTTAACATATAATCAGTTTATTCCTTAGGCTAGCTGAACGCCCACACATGTTTGTAAAATCGATCGCGCTCACCAATAATCCATTCAATTATTAGGAGTTTTCAATTACATAGTTGCTATAAATGTTTTGTATATTCTAAAGCAACATTTTGAATATATGGCCATTTCTCTCACGATTTTGGTATTATGAAGATGTTTTAAAATTATTTCATAACCTTTTACTATAAATAAAAGCTATCGCTAATTTACATAATTACCTCGTATTTTCGGATTATTATTTAGACAATAAAATTTTTATTATGTAAATACATTTTATAAGGACCGTATCATTAATAAGAATGTTTAATAAAATCCAAGCAGAAGAAAAGATTTCAGAGAAGAATCAATCATACATGTCCTCCATTTTTAAAAAATGTGACAAAAGTTCACCAAATAACTATAGACTGATCTGTGTAATGCCGTCTATAGCAAGAATATTTTCTACAGTTATAAAAGACCAAATAGAACAACACATGGACCATAATGGTGAAGAACAAACTGGATTACGAAAAGCCAGATCATGTCTAGATAATTTTTTTTTATTTATAATTAAAATCATCCTAAGTGGTTATTAGCGCCGCTTGGTATTACAATTTTGTTTTACATTTTTTTAGACATAGATTAAACATAGACATAGACATGATATAGATAGAGTTTTACATACATAAATCTGAGTTGAAGTACATCGGTTAATAGAAGATTACACATTTATTTGTACACGCACTGATGTTAAATTTGGGTGTATATTCCTATTGATTTTAGAAAACTTAAAACAGACGAATAGATACAGTTTTCTTCTAAACACTCACGTAGCGTTGTCGGTAGGTTACACTTTTGCCTCTCGTTTGAATATACAGGGCATTCAATTAAACAATGTTTGACACTTAAACTGTTGAAACACTTACCGCACATTGGATGAACACTTCCAGTAATAAGGTATTCGTGTGTTAAGCGTGTATATCCTTATCTCAGTCTGTTTATTATAATTTGGTCTTTCCTGTTGCTACACATATTCTTCCATCTTGTAACAGTTTTTTTTTATGTCTCGTAGTTTTTGTTGAGATTGATTCCATTCTTGAAGCCACTGTTCTTTCAATGTCGAGTTAATCCAGTGATGAAAATCTTTCTTATAGGTAGGTTCTATCAAGTCTTCGTTGTTAAATGGATAAGTTGGGTAAATGGTGCCTACTAAAAAAAGCTACTCATGGAACTTAAGGAATCTGTTATTATTAGGCACCTGTCTAAGTTGGCGTCCAGTGCATATTCTAATGCTTTGTAGATTGCGAATAGTTCTCCTGTATATAGTGTGCTAAAATTTGAGATTTTGTATAAAGCAGTGTAGTCGTTGTGTATGAAGGCACATTCCACTCCTTTTTCTGATTTGGAGGCATCAGTATAAATATGTTGGTATTTCTGGTACTCATCCATCTTACTGTAAAATTGTTTAAACATAGAGGAAGCATTAAGTTGATTACTAGTCTTTGTTAAACTCAAGTCCAGGAAGGGTTTTCTGACCATCCAAGGAGGAGGGGTTAAAAGGGTGGTTTGATATATTTTAGGGAAGACAATATTATTTCTCATGATGGATCTATTCTTTATAAAAGGGGGGAAGTCTTTCATAAAAAGGAGGTTTAGATCTTTTTTTGTTAGGATATGTTGTGTGGAAACGAGAAGCAAAGACATTGTTTCTGACGGGATTTTCACTATTTGCTGAAACATTTGCAGCATATGCTAGGCTAAGATATTGTCTTCTTAATTCCAGAGGCACTTCTCCTACTAAACATAGTAAGCTATCTGTAGGTGTGGTACAAAAAGCTCCTAATGCTATTCTTACAGCAGCATTCTGGATTGTATGCAACTCTTTCAAAAGTGATTGGCTGGTAGACCCGTACACTATTGAACCGTAATCGACTTTAGATCTAATAAAGCTTTTATATACTGTCAATAAGATATTTTGATCACATCCCAAATTTTTAGTAGATAGGACTTTCATTATGTTCAAATATTGTTGACAAAATGTTTTAAGATAATAAATATGTTGCTTAAAATTTAAATGTTTGTCAAAATTAATTCCAAAGAATTTGATACAATCAATATATTCTATTTTCGTATTAAAGATTGTAAGTTCTGGACTACTAACATTGCGTTTTCTGGTGAAATGCATACATTTATGTTAACAAAATTTCATTCCAGATTTCATTGACCATTTTTCTAATACAGAAATAGTATCTTGTAAAGATTGTTTAATTACTTCTACGTTTCTTCCTTTACAATAAATTATGAGATCATCTGCGTATAGCCTACTTTTTACCGGTGGAGAATCGTTTTCCAAAAAGAGTAACACTAATCGATGATCCTCGAGGGGTTCCATTTTCCTGTATTCTTGTTTTAGAAATGAAATCATCTACTTTTACTTGCAAACTCCGGTCTTTTAAAAAGTTATTGATGAAGTTTAGCATATTTCCTTGTATACCTAATTTCTGTAAATCCATGGCGCCAAACTGTATCAAATGCTCTGGTTGTATCTAAAAATACCACTATGCAGCTTTGATTATTTGCTAGCGCTTCATGTATTTCAGACTCAAGATCAACTAAGTTGTCTAGAGTTGATCTATCTTTGCGAAATCCACTTTGTTTGTTAGATAAAACAGATCTTTGCTCGAGTATCCAAATAAGACGTTGGTTAATTAATTTCTCGAGCACTTTGCTCATTGCACATCCTAATGATACTGGACGGTAGGAGTTTGGATCTGAACGTGGTTTACCAGGTTTAAGGATAGGTATTGTATAAACATTATTCCAAGTATGTGGAAACACTCCTTCAAGCCATATTTTGTTATTTATCTTTAGTAAATAGGCAAATCCATTTTTAGGCAAATTTTTAAGGAATATCATCTGGACCAGGACTAGAGTTTTTAATAGAATTTATAGATTCAGTTAATTCTTCCTCTAGTATTGGTGCATTTATTGGTAGGTTATCGCTTCTATCACAATTAAATTCTTGTAATTCTTGTTTGGTTTTAAATTGTAAAAACTCTTGAGAAAAATTTTCGTTACTTGAATATGACTCGTAGGATGAAGCTAATACATTGGCTATTTCAGATCTAGATGTATGAACTTTGTTATTATATTCCAAGAATCTTATTTATGAGTTTGTGTGGTCCCGAAATTTTGTTAATTTTTTTCCTCACTATTGCTGTTGAGGTAGAACTGTTTATTGTTGATAAAAACTTTTTCCAAGATTCCCTTTTTGCTTCTTTTACCACTTTTCTACTAATAGCCCTTAACTTCTTAAATTCTAGGAGATTTTCTTGTGTTTTTTGTATTTATTGAAAGCTCTGTGTGTATTTTTTAAAGCATCCTGACAGTGATTATTCCACCATGGTACTCCAATACGATTTCTACTATTTTCTTTTTTCCAATGATATGGTCTGCAGCGGAAAGTATGACGGAGGAAAATTTATTTATTACGTCGTTTATATTGTCATGCGGAGATGGATCTGAAAAAGAATTCAATTGATTCTCTACAAATTGTGTAAATGATGACCAATTCTTTATTTCTGTATTCCATCTAGTGTATGGTTGAATTTTTTATTCATTTTTGAAATATATCACTATGGGAAAATGATCGCTTCCATACAATTATGTACTAGCTTCCCAAGATATGTTTTGTACTAAAGAAGGGTCAACAAGAGATAAGTCAATACAAGTAGTGTTTCCAGTAAAAGAATTAAATCTTGTTGGAGATCCATTGTTAAGTAGGGTTAATATTTGTGTTATTAATGACCGTTTCTATTATGTGTCCTATTTTATTATATCTACAGTCCTCTCTCTCTATAACGATATGCAAGGGACCGGGAATTTTCATCGTTATAAGGAGAGATCGTTATACAGAGAGAGACAAAATTCCGTACTGTAATATTAATAATACTGTACTAAATAACCTATTTTAATTTAAAAAAATTATCAAAACAAATATAAATGACTTAACATTGTATTCCACATAGATTTATTAATGAATAATATAAGCAATACAGTATAAAAAATGAGTGTGCAATTAAAACATGTGTACTGTACAATAAAAAAATAAAATGCTACTGTAAAATATATTTAGCCTACATTATCAAAAAAATCTGTCACTTTGGTCTGTCTTCTTTTCCCTTTCCACAGAACTGACCTGACCTTGTCCTGAAGACGCATCGGATCTTCTACAGCACTCATATCGTCTTCCTGGTGGATGTAAATCGATGCAGTACTTTTGCCGCATCCAATGCCTGCTGAGGGGTCGGAGCTGGTTCTGACTCTGCTTCACCTTTCTCTATTACTCGAGTTATCGATAGTTTTTCCTCCACCGAGAGCACTTTACGCTTTTTTGAAAACATGTTTACTGTTGGCACACTAAGACGCAACTCAAACTGGAAATTAAAAGTCGTCAATAGATGACAACATCTGTGTGATAACAGTTAATTACGCCGCCCGAACAATAAACGTCACTTAACCCTCTGATAAGAACGAGTGTATGCCGCATTCCTTAAACGCAAAACAAAACAACCGCTGAACAATGACCTTCTTATTCGTGACTCAGGTAGTCTGAACTTTAAATACAATAACACATTTGTCATCAACTATTGAACGCTAAAAAAGTTATCGCTATAAAGAGAGAACGATATCGGTATAGAGAAAGAATTAATACATTGTTCTTATGACGAACCAACCAACGTTTACTATTTTCATCGTTATAGAGGAATTATCGTTATATAGGGAATCGTTATAGAGAGAGACTACTGTATTAGATCCCCAAAGTGGGTTGTGTCCATTTAGATCTCCTAGTATAATCTTAGGCGACGGAATTTGTTCTATAATATGAGTTATCTCTTTTATACTTATATCAGTATTCGGTGGAAAATAAATGTTACAGATATTAATAATTTTTGGAGTTTTTATGGTTACTGCTACTGCTTCAAGGTTGGTCTTTAAAGGTATTTGTCTAGATTACAATGAGTTATTAACATAAATAGAAACCCCACCACTGGCTTTTTAAAATCACATCTGTTTTTATGATAACCTGTAAATGCCTTTAATTTTGCTAATTTTTGGTCAGTAAAAATCGGTTCTTGGAGACATATTATTGAAGGTGAGTGTTTAGTATTTAATAATTTAAACATTTCTAGTTGTGTATAATGGACCACAGGAGTGATGACGTAGATTTGATTGACATCTGCCAGTTTCACTTTCCAAACAAACCTTATTTAGTGTGGATAATTTGTATTTTTCGTTATTTTTTCATTTATTTTATAGAATCTTTCCGCTTTTTGCAATATTTAAGTATTCTAATAGTTACTACAACAATTTTACAAGGTTGTGTAAATAATAAAGCACATTGTTTTATGCTACTAGGAATAAAATGAAAGTATCAATAAAGTAAGGTTAAAATTTCTTTAATTAAACTTTTAAACCATATTTCATAGAAATAGAACTCTGAATTATGACGGTATTATCGTAAAAACACTATACTTACAAGAAAAAGCAGCAGAGGAAGCAAAATGTTAACTTTATAGGAATTAAAAAGTCTTGAGATTTGACATTTCAACGTTTGTTTGGAAAGTAATAATGACATGTGACGTCACACTCCTGCGGTCCATAACCGTTTATGTTCCACTGAAGAATTGACATTTTTGTTCTATATATTAATTTTTATTCTTGTACTTGATCGCTATATAATTCAGAGGACAAAATTGTTTTGTGCAACGTGTTTTCATTATTTTTTCATTGAATAGAGGGTAGATGTTGTCTAATAATTGTAGTAACCCCTCAATATCTTTTGTAAAAGTTTGAGCAACAACAAAAAAATGTATCGTTTCTTGGTAATTAAGAACCCTTTCGTATGTGTTGTCTTCAAAATATACTTTTGTTGACTACATCAATTTCTCTATATCAATAGGATTTATTGTTGGGATAGTTCTCTTCTTTTTTGAACGTGTATCCTTAGCAGGCAGTATAAAGCATTCAGGAGTTTCAGGTGGTGTAACTGTTTCGGAGAAAGCTCTTTTGCCCTGTGTTTGAAGTGTATATTCTGTGCTAATTGGTGAAGTGATCAATGATTCATTAGTTTCTAATCCTATTTCATAATCGTTTATACCTTCATTTGTAAGCGGGTTATCGTTTTTTGGCCTTAAAAAAGATAAGAAATTCTTGTTTGTATTTGAAATATAAGATGGTTCTTCTTATGTTGTCAAATAGATATTTTTGTTTGTTACTAATAATTGATGTAATATAAGCTGACTTACAGAGTCACCGTTGTTACTCCTAATCAGGAACTTCACCAACTCACTTTTATAATTTTTCAGCGGGTATATTTAACTTAAAATTCACTGGTTAATTTCCAGGTCAGGAATCATGTCTAGATAATGTATTCATCATGAGAAATGTAATAGAAAAGAACAAAGAGAAAAATATTGAAACACATATCGCTGCCCCGGTGGAACATTGACGTAACTGCAAATTTATCGAAAATGAGATTATGTCGTCATTTGGTCCAAACTGGGTTACCCCATTCGTCAGATTACTGTCAGGCCTGTTGTTCAGCTTTTAGCCACCAGGGAGCAGATGCATTATATTTGAAAAATCTTTTGTTATCTGGATTTCTCCTTACTGCAAGGCAACATTGACATAAGTCCATTTTATGTAAGTAAAACATATACCAAGATCCCCAAACACCAACACTTGGTAATGCTCTCTTAGTCAAGAAGGAAAAAAAGACAAAGAAATGTGGATACTTGGTTAAAAGAAAAGAGGAAATCACTAAAGAATTCTAGACAGGGGTATACTTCTAGAATAGAAAAATCTGTAGCTGCTAAAAAATGAGTCCTGTGTATACCGACAAATGCCATTTGAAATGTCCAAATAGGGTATCTGAAAAGCTGAGAGAGAGACACAGTTTAAAGAGTATTGGGCAGTAGGGTCGTCGTAAAGACAGCGAGATATTTTGGCTTCTTGTATTCAACCACTTGAGTTGAGCTGCCGAAGAGCAGAAGAAAGAGAAAATATGCAAGCAACCGTTGAAAGTCACTGAAAACAAAAAATTCTGATAACAATTTACATCTGGCTACTTATGATTTACAAGCACTGTTACCTGTACTGATAGGACAAAGTATTAATATTACTACAAATATATCGTTTTCTTCTATTGTATAGCGTGAAGGCGTTCATGCTGGTTGTCGAATGCAGACATATTCTTCCACTCTCCTGATTATTTTGTTAATATTTAATTGTGTTTAAGTGTTAATTTGTTAGAGAGTGGTTTGGATGTACCACTAATGAACTCTTTAGTTCAGCTGTAAACAAGGAAAGGATAGCCTTGATGATTTCCAATCTGCGATAGGAGTGACACAAGAAGAAGAAGAAGTGTTAATTTAATATGGTGACATTTAATAGCTTATATTTGTCACTACTTAGAAAATGATTGTGCATGAAAACTATCGCTATTTAACGGGTGTTTTAATAGTAGATCTCTCTAGATAGTTGATTTTTCTAGTACCTCTTCATTTGTAACATGGTCTACCTATGAAATTCACAGCAACATTCTAAGACACTATATTTCAAGTTATTCTGTAAGATTCATAAATGTTATTTTAAGTGACCGGGTTTCAATTTATCAGGATGGATCGTAATGCGATCCATAGATAGAAATCAATTATTTCTGTTAAAAATATATCAGGATTAATTGCATATCTCAGATACTCCAGATATCTCTTTAGTAAGTATAAGAGAGTTTACTTGTTTCATCTTCCTCGCGAAAACACAATTTAATAGTAACGAATGTAATGAAATTAAACAATATGAAAAGAAACACGATACATTTCATCTGCACAAGAGATTAAAAGAGATCACTGGAAACAAACGAAAACAAGTATCCCAAAGTTTAGAAGACAGAAACGGACACAGAATATTAGACATCAATGAAAAGTTAAAAGAATGGGAAAACTACATTTCTGAATTATTTGAAGATGAGAGAGTAGAACACTATACACCGATTACTATAAGGTCCATCTATAACAGAAAGTCAGGTAAGTCGTTCAATACAAACGGCAAAAAATGGAAAAGCACTTGGCCTCGATGAAGTAAGTGCTAAAATACTAAAGTTTTTGGGAGACAATAGAATTAAAGCTCTGTATAATCTCTTTAACAGAATTTATGACACTGGAATATTACCAACTGATTGGTTAAAGTCGACATTTGTCACAATACCTAAGAAACATCGTCCAAAGACATGCGGTGATTATCGGACAATAAGTCTGATGAGTCACGTTTTGAAGATCTTCCTGCAAGTAATACACAGCAGAATTTACACGCTGTTAGAGGACACAATTAGCAATACTCAATTTGGGTTTAGGAGTGGCTTGGGTACAAGAGAATCCTTGTTTAGTAAACAGGTGCTAGTACAGAGATGCAGAGATGTAAATCAAAATGTGTACATTTGTGCAATCGATTTTAAAGAAGCTTTTGACAAAGTCCGACATAACAAAATGCTAGAAATATTGAAAACAGCTGATTGGACGATAAAGATCTACAAATAATTACAAATCTATACTGGCATCAAGTGGCAAGAATAAAGGTTGAACAAGAACTGTCGGATGAAATAAATATAAAAAGAGGAGTGAGACAAGGCTGTATATTGTCGCCTTTACTTTTTAACTTATATTCGGAGGAAATATTTAAGGAAGCCTTAATGGAGACAACCGAAGGTATTATTGTGAATGGAGTAACCGTCAACAATATTAGATATGCCGACGATACCTTAGTCCTTGCCAATTGCGGAGAAGACCTTCAAAATCTAATGAACAAAATAAAACAGACTTGTGATCAGTATGGAATAAAACTCAACGTTAAGAAAACTAAATCTTAATATATATAAATCTCGTGTCACAATGTTTGTCTTCAATGGACTCCTAAACCAATTAACCGATTATAATAAAATTCGCACACCATGTGCAGTTCGATCCAACTTGAGAGATAGGATAGTTTAAATCTCAAATTATAGTCGCAATTTTAATTTATTGCTAATTATTTGTCTGTTATTATTTGACAGTCACAATTATCTGTTAACTCCAAATGATTCTAACAGATGTCGATACCTTTCGACTGGGTTGAGTAAGTAATCAATAGATGGCGCTGCTATGGTAAATCTACGAACGTGTCATATAAGCTACATTTTAACAGCATAATTACCACGTATTAAATTATACCACGCTATAAAATTATTTAAATTTATTTTGTAGTGAACGAAATATCGTATAATTCAATTATTTCCACTTTTTAAATTTTTGGTGTTAGCATAGCTGGCCATGTGTTACTTAGACTGAAGTGTAAATTGAATTCATATTATAATGAAGATAATACAGTGAAATCAATCCTATTTTTTACTTATTTGTGCTTCATTGATCAAAACTTTATAATTTAATTTGAATATATGTAAGTATTATCACATAATTATAAAATTTAATTAAAATGTCAATGCAAAAATGATACCCTACACAATTTCCTACACTTTTTCAATAGTTGTACAAATATTTTTTTTATTGTTTTTATTTAACCTCTATTAAAAAAATATTTAGCAATTATTATTTTAATGTGCTATGATAACAAGTTTCTCAGATTTTTTTTCTTATATTTAAAGGATTAAATTAGTATTTCAATTCTTATTGAAATTATTATTAAAATCTATAATTTAAATATGTACATGTAACCCCCTATGTGGCTCAGTTGTAAGAGCGGCTACCTTTAAACCTAAAGGTCGTGAGTTCGAATCCCATCTGGGTAGAGAAATTTTTGTTTATTAAATTTTTTTTTGTGTTTTGGCTTGGACAATTGTCATTCAGCCAGGCACAATCAAGATAAGTGTATTAATGAATGAAAATAATTTCTATCCATGTGCGATCGGTACTCACCGGAGGGACCGCAGACGTTCGGATACAATTAGCGTCTTTTAGCAAAGACAATGACGTCGACTTTGCTAAGTATCAAGACAATTACTCTACAAATACACACACACTACACTAGGTACCTGACTGTACCATGCCAATGATCATAGTTGTCGAGGCATTAACTCAAAAAAAAAATATGTACATGTCAGTATTATCACATAATTATAAAAGTTAATTAGAATGATTTTCAATTTTTCTTTTCTCATATTTAAACGATTAAATTATTATTTTCAGTCAAATGTAACCGAAAAAATCTAACCTCAAAAACGCGAGCAGCAAAGGGTCACGACGCAAACGTGTTGAAAGAGATTAGCAATTACCAGAACAAATCGAAACAAGAAATGCAGCTCAAAGAATCAGGACTGCAGAAAGTCGTGCACAATAATCTCAAGAACAGCGTGACGAACGTCTGCAACAGAATATTACGAGAACAAGAGCGGCACGAGAACGAAACATAGCTACAGTACGAGTACTAGATCGACAAAGGCAACGGATCAGCCGCTCATTAACACGTGCATCATTCGTTCGGCTTGCCTTTGAATATGCACCAGATATTAACTACTCAGCGCATTCAAAAATTGCTATCGGTGGAATGGATAAAGTATGTGAATATTGTCAGGCATTGAAATTTCGGAATGAAGCAGCCGGCATGTGCTGCGCATCAGGAAAAGTTGTGCTATCACCTATACCCGCTCCGCCTGAGCCTTTATTATCCCTTCTTACTGGAAATTCAGATGATTCCAAATTATTTTTTAAGATACGCCAATTTAATTCTTGCTTCCAAATGACGTCATTTGGGGCAACTAAAATTTGCGATCGTGCATCCGTTGGAGGTAATTTTGAAACTACATTCAAAATTCAAGGCCAGGTGTACCATAAAATCGGATCACTGATGCCAATGCCTGATAACAATCCGAAATTTCTTCAAATTTATTTTATGGGCGATTGTGAAGAGCGCGTGACGACTCGGTGCCTGTATAATTTTATTGAACAAGCAGAGGAACGAGCAATTATGATATTATTGGAAAATTTTTTAGAAGATCACAATCAACTAATTCAATTGATCAAAAGAGTTTCGCCACGACTGCAAAATGACAATTATCAAATCGTCATAAAAGCCGACAAAGTACCATTAGGTGAACATACTGGTAGATTCAACGCTCCAACTTTTGATGAGGTTGCTGTTATCATGGTTGGTGATCCAGTTGACAAAAGATCTATAAAAATTACACGGCGAGACAACACTGTCAGTACGATTTCGGATCTACACCGTTCATATGACGCACTACAATATCCATTGATATTTTGGCAAGGACAGATGAATATCATCTTAATATCAAACAATATGATCCAAACATCGGTAAATTTGACAATTATCTATTTACTTTCTTACTGTATGTATAGATTTTAATTTTATATTGCATTTTATTTTTTATTTTTTTAGGTGATTACAGAAATAATAAAGTTAGCTCAATGAACTACTACGCACACCGAATAATGGTTAGGCAACATCAAGACAATTATATCCTTCGATATCGTCAGCTGTTCCATCAATACATTGTTGATATGTATGCTAAGGTCGAAAGCGAACGCTTGCGATTCCTTCGATTCAACCAGTCAAAACTACGATCGGAAGAATATATTCACTTACGAGATGCTGTTGCTGGAAACATCAATGGAAATTTAAATCCCAATGACATCGGTAATGCTTTCATTTTACCTTCAAGCTACATTGGCAGTCCACGGAACATGCAGGAATACATACAAGATGCGATGACTTACGTACGTCATTACGGCCGACCGGGATTTATTTATTACATTCACATGTAATCCAAATTGGGAAGAGATACAATCTTTACTATTGCCAGGACAACAAGCCATTCATCGTCATGATTTAACTGCACGTGTATTTAAACAAAAATTGAAATCCTTAATTGATTTTATTGTTAAATATTCAATTTTTGGTATCACACGTTGTTGGCTGTATACGATAGAGTGGCAAAAGCGAGGTTTGCCTCATGCCCACATTTTGGTTTGGCTTAAAGATAGAATCCGTCCTGAAGAAATCGATCAAATAATTTCAGCCGAAATTCCAGACCCATTAATTGATCAAGAATTATTTGATATTGTCACCAAACACATGATCCATGGGCCATGCGGTGCTTTCAACATGACGTCACCGTGCATGGAAAATGGAAAATGTAAAAAAACTTCCCAAAGCCGCATACGAATGACACGATCACGGATATTGATGGTTATCCAATGTATCGCCGCAGAAGTACTGAGAATGGTGGCCACACATTTACAATGCGACTGCCGAACTTTGCAAATCAAGTTGAGTTTGATAATAAGTGGGTGGTACCATACTCACCACTACTTTCAAAAACTTACAAAGCTCATATCAATATTGAGCATTGCAGTTCTGTTAAATCAATTAAGTATATTTGTAAATATGTAAACAAAGGCAGTGATTTGGTTATATTTGAAGTACAAAACATAAATAAAAATGACGAAATAGCACGATACCAAATGGGCAGATACATTAGCAGCAATGAAGCTATTTGGCATATTCCCAGCTTTCCCATCCACGAAAGAGATCCTGCTGTCTAACATCTGGCAATACATCTTGAAAACGGTCAACGTGTATACTTCACTGAAGAAAATGTTCTCCAAAGAGCGTTCGAAGCTCCGAAAACGACTCTAACTGAATGTTTTACATTGTGTCAAAAACCTGATGTTTTTGGCCAATTCGCGAAGACATTGGTGTTTGGTGATGTTCCACGTTATTTCACATGGAACAAATCCAGTAAAAAATGGGAGCCACGGAAACAAGGAAAACCACATCCTTCCATTACAGGCATATTCAAAGGTAAGACATTGGGGAGACTTTACACGGTACATCCAAAGCAACGTGAGTGCTTCTATTTACGTTTGTTATTGGTGAATGTTCCCGGACCAACGTCTTTTGAATTTTTACGAACAGTTAATGGTCGAGTATTTAATACATACCAGGATGCATGTCGTGAACTGCAATTGCTAGAAGACGATAACCACTGGGACTTAACGCTTGCTGATGCTGCGTTGACATCAACACCGAATAACATTCGTCAGTTGTTTGCAATTATTTTGACGACATGTTATCCCTCGCAAGCACAAATTTTGTGGGAAAAATATAAAAATTGTATGACAGAAGACATTTTGCATCGAATTAGACAAACAAATCAATGCCAAAACATAGATTATACACCAGAGATGTACAATGAAGCATTGGTCTTGATCGAGGATTTATGTGTTCTTATTTCAAATTTACCACTTAATCATTATGGTATGCCATCACCTAATCGTCCAGCCACCGACTTAGCCAATACCGATTTACAACGGGAAAATCAATATGACCATGGAAGTTTAGCAATAATGATCATGAACTGTGAACCATTACTGACAGCAGAACAAAAAATTATTTATGATCGGATTATGCTGGCTGTTGCTGCTGAACAAGGCGGTTTTTTTTTTCTTGGATGCACCCGGTGGAACCGGTAAGACATTTTTAATATCGTTGATTCTTGCCAAAATACGGTCGCAACAAAAAATCGCATTAGCAGTAGCATCGTCAGGCAGTGCGGCTACTTTACTGGATGGTGGGCGAACAGCACATTCAACATTCAAGCTGCCATTGGACGTTCGTAATAAACCAGATAGACGTTTTCCGAGTCCATGAGAGCAGCCCAAAATCGCAAGAGATGGAGAGAATTGACAGCCCGCATTGTAGGGAATCACGATCCTCAGCAATGAGGAAACGACAAGAGAGAGAATAAACCAGATGCAATGTGTAACATCAAAAAGAATAGTGGAATAGCTGCAGTATTGCGGAAGAGTTCTATAATAATTTGGGATGAGTGCACAATGGCACACAAATATTCACTTGAAGCATTAAACAGAACTATGCAAGATTTAAACAGCAATAATAAACTTTTCGGTGGTGCTATCTTACTTTTGTCTGGTGACTTCCGGCAGACCTTACCGGTTATACCTCGCTCCTTTCGCGGATGAGATTAATGCATGTTTGAAACAATCATTCTTATGGCGAAGTGTTGAAACACTTCGATTGACCATAAATATGCGAGTACAATTGCAAAATGATCCATCAGCACAAATATTTTCCGAACAACTACTAGATATTGGGAACGGTAAAATAGAACTGCAACCAAATACGCAATTCATTAAACTTCCAGACAATTTTTACACTGTTGTTCAGGATAAAAATGAATTGATTCAGAGTATTTTCCCGGATATACAGAATAATTATTTGAATCATGAATGGCTTAGTCAACGGGCGATTTTGGCAGCCAAAAACGTTGATGTTGATGAAATTAACTTCCAGATACAACAGTTGTTACCAGGTGATCTGATGTGTTTTAAATCAATCGATACTGTTGTTGATGAAAATGAAAGTGTAAATTTTCCGATTGAATTTTTAAATTCATTAGATATCCCTGGAATGCCACCACATAATCTTCGATTAAAGATTGGTTCCCCTATTATTCTCCTCCGTAATTTGAATCCACCTCAATTATGTAACGGTACGCATTTGGTCATCAAAAAGATCACCGGAAACATTCTTGAAGCAACCATTTTGGCTGGGAAGTTTAAAGGAAAAGAGGTCCTGCTGCCACGTATTCCGATGATACCATCAGATTCTACCATACCCTTCAAAAGGCTACAGTTTCCAATTCGTTTAGCTTTCGCCATGTCTATAAATAAATCTCAAGGTCAAACAATGTCCATTTGTGGTTTAGATTTGGAAAATCCATGTTTTTCTCATGGGCAACTATATGTTGCGTGTTCACGTGTTGGGAAACCGTCGAATCTATTTGTGTTAGCTAAAGACAGGTTAACCAAAAACATTGTGCACCGATTGGTGTTAAATTAAATTGAAATTGAAAGTATTTATAATTCAAAAAAATAGATATTAATGTTTAAAAGTTTAAGACTGTCTGCCTTGCTTACCTCATTCATGAGTTTAAGCGTCACACGTTATTTACTGTATTATACTGTAATATACTTATATTTGTTATAAAATTAAACGGAAATAATAAATCTGATAAATTTTTATTTGGTACCTATTGATTTCTGCTTAATATCAAGTGTAAGAACATTTTAATTAATTGTGTTCAACGTACTTCTCCATGGTACGTCCCCTTCAAATCTCAATCCAAAGAATTTGTATACCAACATCAACATTTTCGTCTTTGTTCGTAAATATTTTCATTGTACTAAAGGGTTATAGTAGTAGAAAGTCAAATAAGGAGATATATTATTTTACAAATACCATGTGTGTAAAAAAGCATAGTGGACTCCGTGACTGATGTTCTCTTATTGTTCCTCTTAGATTGTTTACTATAATGTAATATAACAAAAACTTTAGCCACAGCAACGCGTGACCGGGTCAGCTAGTATATGATAGTTAGCAAACAAAATTATATACAGGATGACGGTAGAAAAGTCGGAGATGCCACACTGGACAGAGTAGAGAAACTCGTGTATCTCGGCAGTAATATCAATGAGAGCTGGGATCCAACCGCAGAAATTAAAAGCCGAATAGAACAAGCCCGAGCTGCCTTTGTGAAAATGAGAAACGTACTTTGCATTGATCTTAGCATTGACCTTAGAGTTCGTATGACATCTTGCTACATCTTTCCCGTCCTGCTGTATCGAGTGGAAGCGTGGACTCTAACTGAGGCTATGCTTAAACGCTTGACAGCCTTTGAGATGTGGGTATACAGACGACTACTGAAAATAAGCTGGGTTGACAGAGTTAGAAATGAGGAGGTCCTTAGACGGCTGAGCCAAACAACACAACTGGTCAATATAATAAAGAAACGCAAGCTGGAATACTTCGGTCACATTATGAGACGCCGTGAAAAATATGATCTTTTACGTCTGATCATTCAGGGAAAGATCCAAGGTAATCGTGGTTCTGGTAGACGAAGAACATCATGGCTGAAAAATCTAAGGCAATGGTATGGAAAATTAGCTACATCGTTATTTAGAGCTGCTGTCAATAAAGTCACGATAGCGAATATGGTAGCCAACATGATATCCAACGATCGATAACGGTCATGGAACTAGAAGAAGAAGATCTTCCTTATTGATCATGAACTCCTATGATAAATTGTAGTGAATATGGAACTTGGAGAGGCCGTATCGTAAACGTAATACTGAAAATAAATGTAAATTAGAAAACTACATTTCAAAAGTGTTTGTAGGACAATAAAAGAATATTTATTTTAAATAATTTGAATCATTTAATAAATATAAGAAACTAGGTATTTCCGTCCATATCTGATTCCCAAGAACCTGTAACATTTAAAATTTATTCATTGAAAAAAAGTTAGTTATCTTAGTTATTTTTGAAGAAGAATAAGTGTTAAAACAAATAATAACAGTACTTGTAGCTCGATGTGAAACTTTTGGGATTTAGGAGTTATACTTTGGCTAGAAGTAATTGACCCCAGCATAATTTCCATTAAAATTCTTAAGAACGGCACCAGGATTTGAAAGCCACCTGCATCGGTTTATAGGAACTGTTTTGTTCCTTAACAACCATGTTTATTATTATATTTAATTAGTATTCAAAAGATAACGTTGTTGTCCGTTCAGTGTATATATGTAGAATGTCTGGCGTGTGCTGGAGCTTACCCGCCAGTGACATATCAAGAATATAAAAACAAAGGAGAACGGTGGCAATGAGTTCAAGTTAGTGAGGTTGTATTAGAACAGCGGTTTTATCAAAGGTTTACTAATTTTGAATATTGTGTGGTATGTGTATTGTACATATTTTTGGTATTGAATGTATCTGAAATTAATTTTAATAATCCAAGAGAATATATTTTGTTTTGATTATTAAGTTTAGTGAGAAAATTACCTATCGATATCAGAGGAACAAAAAAATTATTAAAAGTTTGAATTTAATATATCTTTTTTTAACAATTTGGAACGATCCACCTGAATACTGAACTACTAACAAAAGAGAAAAATACATTTAGAAGACCAAGCTACGGTAGTTATCATTACGCAAAAATGAAATATTCCTAAAAAGAAAAGAAAACAAGGCACAAGTACAAAAAGGAATATTAGTGATAATACAACTTACCCTTGAAAACAACCTGGAAAACAATTTTTTTTATACTTCTTTTCATTTATACATGACTTTGTTTTTCAATGTGCCTCCAGTAAGTTGTCGTTTTATTATTTTTATGGTCTTCTTCATAATTGTCTTTCTATTGGCGAACCGTCTTTTGCCGTCTTTACGACTCTCTTTGTTGTCATTCGGCTTATATGATTGATCCATTCTACTCTTCTATTTCTTACCCAGTTTTTGATGTTCTCCACCTTGCATCTACGTGGTACATCTGTACTTCTAGGTATATCACATTGTCAGTTTCAAGAGAGTAGGTTAGTTCTTCTTCTACTTTTACTTTTGTTGTGTTGTTTTGATAGATATTTTGGATCGTTTTGATTATTCCTAGAGGTATCTCTCTTAAGGTCTACGAAATATAGACATGCCGTTTTGTTGTATTCTAATGATTTCTCTTGCACTTGCCCCAATATAAATATACATATAGCGTTGGTGCATAATCTTCCCTACCTAAAATTTTGTTGTTCATTTATTAGTGTTATAATTACATTCAGTTTATATGTTATGACTATGGTTGTTAACTCTATATATAAGGTTCTTAAACACCTAAGTGGAGCATAGAGCTTCAGTGAAAACGCGCCATCGGGTTCTATTTTGCGTTAAGGCCTTCACCTTATTCCAAGACTTTCCTTGGCCTCTTATCTCGTCCATGATGGATCTTCTCCAAGTTTGTACTGGGCGACCTCCTTTTCTTTTCCCTTGGAGATTCCACTCTGTCTTTGGGGCAGTCTTTGCGATACTGGAAATATTTTTTCGGAGTGTGTGACCGATTCAACCCCACTTTCTGGACTTAATTTCATTTTGTACCCTCTTTTGTTCGGTTAGGTGTAGCAGATCTTTGTTTCTGATGGTGTTAGTCCAGAATATACGGACAATTCTTCGTAGATATTTGTTAACAAAGACCTGCAGTTTGTCTTTGAGGGCGTTTGTCACTTTCCAGGTTTCACATCCATAGAGTAGAACAGACATGACATTTGATCGGAATATTCGGATCTTTGTCCTTGTAGTATATCCGCCAGATCTCCAAACAGGGTTAAGCGTGCTAAAAGCTTGTTGGGCTTTTCGTATCCTCGTACGAATATCGTCTTCTGTACCTCTGTTTTCTGTTATGACACTTCCAAGATACGTAAAATTATCCACATTTTCAATCTGCATATTGTCGATAGTAAATAGCGTGTTGGTTCTTGCATTTATTCTCATGGACTTGATTTAACTAATATTGATTTTCAAACCTATTTATTTGGCTTTAGTGGAAAGTGTTTCCAATTGGTAAGCTAGATTTTGGAACCTCTGACCTAATAGGCAGATATCGTACGCGTATTCTAGATCGCTTAGGGGTGTGGTTAACGTCCATTGTATCCCTCTTGTGTCAAAGTCTAGTTTGGAGAAAACATAGTCTATAGCTATGTTAAAAAGAAACGCAGAAACGCATCCCTGTCTAACTCCAGTAAGTACGTTGAATTCGTCACTGTTGATCTTATTGTGTGTCACGCTGCATTTCGCATCAGTATATAGTGACTTTATAATGGAAATGATTTTTTACGAGATGTTTCTTAGCTCTAAAATTTTCCATACTGCAGCATGAGACAAGCTGTCAAAGGCACGTTCGAAATCAACAAAAACCATGTATAGTTCCATTATTACCCTCACAGTATTAATGTTGTCTATGCAGGAGGATTCTGGTCTAAAGCCTGCTTGATTAGCTCGAAACTCAACCTTGTTTGTTAATCTTTTCAGTATGATGGTCATGAAAATTTTATTTATGACAGTAAGCAAGGTTATTCCTCTCCAATTTTTACACAGTTTGAGGTTGCCTTTTTTTGGAAGCTTGATAATGTTACCTTTTTCCAGCCTGCTGGAATCTGGTTTGTTTCTCATACCTCTCGGATTACGGTGGATTACGGGGAGCAAAAGTTCAACAGTTAGATGCGGATCAGCTTTAAGTATTTCAGCAGCAATGTTATCGTTATTAACTTTAGTGTTGCGTTTAATAAACTAATTCCTCCGATTCTCCCATTTTGAAGGGAGGTATTAGGATGCTTGATCTCCATTCTTGAAGAATTCTGTTTTGTTCTAATATTTTTTGGATTAATAGTTGTTTATTAAGATCTGGTCCTCCGTACTTTAAGAGTTTGTTCGGTATTGAGTCCTCTCCTGGTAATTTTTTAGTTTTTAATTGTCTTAATGCTTCCTTTATCTATTTATTTATTATAGTCACCTTTAGCAAATAGGGATCCAAAGTAATCTACCCATGTTTCCTTCTGAATGTTTCGTTTTTATTAGTTCGTGCATATCTTTTCTTGAATGAATGCATATATCTGTTAGTTATAACATAATCTATCATAGATCTTTGTCCACGGGTGTTATGAAATGTATATTTGTGTTGGTTTTTGTGGTCAAAGAATGTGTTGTTTATTCCAAGTTTGTAATTCGTGCAGAAGTCAATCATCAGTTTCCAATTTTCGTTTTTAACACTCTTGTTATGGTTTTGTTTGATTCCTGGTACTACTTGATCACCTATTCGAGCGTTAAAATCTCCCAGATATGATAATACAAACTGATCAATATTATTTCGAACAATTATGAACAAATAAAACTTCTTCTTCTTAGAGTGCCATATCCCTACGGAACGTCGGTGACTATCATGCTTATAATATTGTTATACTGATCTCGGTCTTGAGCTACGTGTAGCAATTGGTCCGTTGTCAAACCTGTCCACTGCCGCAAATTCCTCAACCAAGAGAGTTTCTTCCGTCCTATCCATTTCTTTCCTTCGATTTTACCGTTGAGAATTAGCCGAAGGAACTCATATCTTGGTCCTCTAATTATATGTCCAAGATATTCTAGTTTACGCCTCTTAATAATATTTAATAGAGTTCGTTGATGTCCCATTCTTCGAAGAATTTCTTCGTAGATACGTTCTATGACTTATCCTGTTAAAATCCATTTGTTTTATTGACTGCAACGTCTTCACAATTGGAGGTTATTGTATATTTCCTACTTTTGCTAAGTAGTATTGCACTTTATTGTTATAGCTCGTGATATTTATTGCATTATTGTATTAATAAAACTATTGATTTAAAATTAATATTACATTATTTAGCTGTCCGTTTCCACCCTACATTTGATTGGTTATTAATATATTTTTTTATAATTTTTTCTCTGTTATATTTAGATTACATTTTTTATTTAACTTACATACTTATTAACTATATCCTTCAACTGTTGGAATTATAGTTGACGTTGATCATTTTATACGCATAGGTCAACATAAATCAACTAGGATATAACCAAGAAATATAATATATTTATCTACTATCTAGATCTTTTCCAAAAACAATATTGCATAAGGGCACCCGAAGTCCCATTTAAATACACTGTTAACATTATGTCACCTATCTCTGTAAACAAAGCAACTAGAGTCCTAATTTTTTTATTTTAAAATTAGAAGTATTGTTTAGTTCTGCATAGATTTTTGTTAAGTTAGATTGAAAAATACATTTATTTTAAAAAATTTTAAAATACTTTTACAAAAAAACTCCAAAAAGTTAGGATTTTTTTATTTTACCTGTTCTTGTTTATTTTTCAATAAAACTTTGCTAGAAACTTTAAAATCTATCTACAACTACTGTAAAAATTTGAACCTTCTATCATCTAAGGATCCAGAGATATTTAAGATCAAATGTTAAAAAAAACTAGTATTCGAGAAATCGCAAAAATATAAAACAATCTAATAGGCTAGAAAGACAGCTACCGGTACATTTACATAGAAGTCTGTCAACTTGCTCTTGCTTAGGGTTTTCTTCTGCCTTATTTTTTTCAGTTCAGTCGCCGCCATTTCAGCATTTAGAATTAGCTTGCAGACGAAACGTTTTATGGCTTCTAATACGTTGGAACCAACTTTTAAACCTAAATGTTCTAAAACCTTGCATTTACTGGAGTAGCCTTCGTTGAATGATAAAACAACTTCATACACGTTAAACTATAGTGCAGGTAAAGTGACAAAGGATCTTTTCGGGATGCGAGACCAAATAAGATTATTGAGTCTTTCATTGGAGTTCTGTGATTTGCCTTTCAGGCATTTACCTATTAGTGGAGGACCAGCAAAACTTTTAAAAATTGGTTTTCTGTTTAACATAACTTCTAAATGCAAGTGGAAGTGTTTAGTGTGATCATACTGTTTATTTTCTAATATGACCTTGTTGTATTTACACATGTCGCGTCATAGTTGGGACACAACTAGTGCATGGGATCTTTAATTTCGGACAAAACATGAAAATAAGTAGCCCACATAGCTTTCTTTATTGCAGATACACTACGAAACTTCCTTCTGATTGCTTACTCGCAGAATGTCTGAAGTTTTTATACACTAGCATTACTTTATCTGTTTTTACCACTAAGTTGCTTTCTATTGACTAACGTTTCATTTTTGGACTTTTCTTTAAGCTTACACAACCATACGTTTTTGCACACACCCAATACACGCTAACTTTTTAATTTGTACATCGACCCTATATGGGTTAGCTTGAGCTAACCCATATGCCTAACCCATAACAACAGCCTCATAAGCATTGGAGTTTGGGCCGCTACAAGTCCTTTGCCTAACATCCTCATACCATAGACCAATCTGACATTCAAATCATATATTTTATTATTGGAATCACTATTAGAATATAACAACTTTTTTTAAATATATCAATACTAAAAAATTATACTGCCAATTATCTTCTGTTAGTTTTAAATAGTAATTATTCTGCCAAGTTAGTAAGATAAATTACTTTATCTTTATAGTTTTTTCTTTGAGCTAGAGGGCTGAGTAGGACGAGGCCTAGATTTACTT
The DNA here is from genome assembly GCA_918026665.1 of Diabrotica balteata. Lineage (NCBI taxonomy): Eukaryota > Metazoa > Arthropoda > Insecta > Coleoptera > Chrysomelidae > Diabrotica > Diabrotica balteata. The sequence goes on along the minus strand of OU898283.1, from coordinate 78,898,220 downwards.
GCAGGAGTTTGTAGCCTAGGCCTAGATGATTTGAATTTGAATTTGTTTTTCTTTTTATTGTATGTCTTATACCTAGTACCTACTTTCTTCTTGTTTCCCATTTTACGTAAACATGTCACAAATACGAAATATAACCCACTCTGTGGCTCAGTGGTACTAGCGCCTACCTTTAAACCTATAGGTCGTGAGTTCGAATCTCACCTGGGTGGAAATTTTCGTTTATTAAAAAAAAATTAATAAATGAAAATAATTTCTATCCTTGTGTGATCGGTACCCACCGGAGGGACCGCAGACGTTCGGATACAATTAGCGTCTCTTAGCAAAGACAATGACGTCGACTTTGCTAAGTATCAAGACAATTATTCTACACACACAGACACACACACACTACATTAATAAACTTATCTTTATTGAGATTGGCTGAATGACAATTGTCCAAGCCAAAACACACAAAAAAATACGAAATACATTAGTATTTCAAACAGAAAATTCACTAGAAAGGAACAATCTGCAAATAATTAACGAACTTCACAATGTTTTGTTTATAAACACAGAGGCTAATTGCTTTTTTTTTTGTTTAATAAAACTCCAACAGGAATCTTATGACTATTGCTATCTGATCATTCACTATGATCAATAAGCAAGTTAGTTCTATATATAAATATTACAAGAAACTTATCTAAGGTTATATTCAGCAATATTCCTTAGGCTCTAATACATTATAGTACTACTAGCTAACGTGTACACTTTAGCCGCACTTTACTCTGCTTTTTCACTTTCACTCACTTATAGCACTAAATCAAACGGCTTCGTTCTCTTTAGTCTTCTTATCTGATTGGCGTTGTCTAGGAGTTTGATGGCCTCGACGTTCACGTGGTTGGAGAGCCTTTGTTCATGACTCTCTGCAACCTTACTTATTGTCTGGATAACTGTATCCATCTGGAGGTCTTAATGAAGATCACAGTTTCTAAAGTACCATGGAGCGTTAACGATGTTCCTTAATACTTTATTCTGATATCGTTGTATATGTTGGATGTTGCTTTCTTTTGTACAGCCCCATAGCTGTATTCCGTATGTCCATATCAGTTTAAGGACTTGCTTATATAATAGCAATTTGTTGTAAATAGACAGAGTGAATTTTTTTCCCATCAACCAGTACATCTTTCTGAACTTAATTTCTAATTCCTCCTTTTTTTTTCTTAACATGTGCTTTCCAACGTAGCTTGGAATCTAACGTCATACCCAAATATTTTGCCGTATTTGCATAAGGTATTTGGTTTCTATTTATATGTACTGGGATATGTTGTTCTCTTTTGTTAGTAAAATTGACATGAACAGATTTTGCAGAATGCATTTGTCGTCTGCAAATGTCGCAATTGTGTTAGATTCTAATGATGGAATATCGCTGGTATAGAGCAGGTATAGCACTGGCCCCAGGACACTTCTTTGTGGAACTCCAGCATTAACTTCTCCTAATTCTGAATATGCTTCCTCATATTTAACTCGAAAGTATCTGTCGGATATATATGATTCTAGTAGTTCAGAATATTGTTTTGGTAAGTAGCATCTCATTTTTTGGTTTTTGGAGGCTAATTGCTAATACAGACAACTCACTTCCGATTAATACAGACAGCTGTAGTATAGCCAACATAACACAACACCAAAAATCGTAGGTTAATGACACTAGGATACTTTTTGTATGAGAGGTCTCATGTCGAAGGTAACCTTATGCCGTTATCTCTTTATTGAGACAATTTGTCAATTTTTCAATTTCCAAATTGAAATGTTCTATACTATATAATACTATAACAAAATCCATTCATATATTTTAGATATTGTTTTGATATAGGTATGACACCATGACTCAATGCCAGAGTCAAAGCAAATAAATAACTTTTAATATTAATGAATGTTATATAAACCATTTCCAAAAAATTTTTTAATATTTCCTACATACACAAACTGGGTCATAAAAATTGTGCTACCAATCATTTTAAGAATATGGTAACATATTTTACCTTCTTTATCATTATAATTCAGCCTTAAAAGTCCACTGCTGAACATAGGCCTCTACCTTGTGTTTCAATCCCCGTCTGTCTTGCTCCACTCTCATCCAGTTTTTATTTTGTCTTCTTAAATTGCCAGTCCATCGTGTATTATTCCCAATAACTAAATAATTACTTTAAAATGCCACAATAAAATAGCTTCAGAACAATAATTTGTATGTACCTTTAATCCTCTTGTGGCGCCAATGGACGAATTAAGTATGTTAGCGCGAGCCAAACCCTCAATTTTTAATAATTCCGAATGTTCATCGTGAATGATAAAGTAAGAATTGACAGACAGGTAGGTCCAGTGACTCAATACTTTTTAGTGGATCCGTATTTTATTTAAAGATATTTATAATATCATGACCTGCTTTTATTAAGCGTAAATATGTATAAAATATAGATACCAAAATTACCTATGGAATAGCAAAGCATAATTTAAAATTAATCAAAAACTGTTCATATCTATCAATATTTTGATCAACGAATAAAGAAAGCTAATAAAGAGTTTGGATAGCTAAATATAAAAATTACAGGTATAAGTATGAAAATTATAAGAAATTTTTATAGAGAATTTGAAAGTTTTCGGTCTTTTCTTTCATACATTTGGTTTTAATTAAAACACTGGAATAATTGATAAGTAGTTTTAAAATATTTAAAGAGATTTTTGTGCCTTGATCTGTTATTATTCTTCTGGGTACTCCATACCTCAAAATTAATGTTTATGTAATCGATTTGGCTACTCCTTCGGCTTCTTTGTGTTTTGTATTACGTATCCTTCCATATACTTGCTTAATTGTAGTGTGCATATGTATATATATATATATATATATATATATATATATATATATATATATATATATATATATACACACTCAAAAATGTTTTGCATAATGTAATATTTTCAAAATTATCGATCAAATCTGGTGAAATCTATTTTTTTTGTAACAAAATACTTTATTACATATTAAATTGTTTGTTTTGAAAAAGAAACAATAAACAAAATTTAAAGAATTAACAATTTATTATTATTATTTATAATATGTATTATAAATATATTTTTTTAAATTTGTACAGATATAAGAACTAATACTTAATATGCCGTATTTCCACCTCTTGCATCAATGCAAGACTGAATGTGATGTCCCATGCTTCTAATGAGTGTATTAACGTAGTTCTGGTCCATGGTGCCCCATTCTTCAATCGCTGCTATTCTAAGGTCTTGTAGTGTCCTTGGGGGTGGCTGCCGGGACTGAATTTTTCTTTTGAGCATATCCCATCCGTGCTCAATGGGATTAAGGTCAGGTGAGCAAGGTGGCCATTGTAATCTGACGATATCTTCTGTCTCTAAAAAATCTGCTATATGTCTCGTACGATGGGGAGGCGCATTGTCGTCCATAAAAATAAATTCTGGACCAACAGCTCCTCGCCACAAGCGTACAACAGGCCTAAGAATGGTATTAATATAAATTTGTCCATTCATGTTACCAACAATAGGAATTAAAGGAGTTTCATTATTTAGCATGATACCGCCCCAAAACATTATAGAGCCACCTTGATATGGGACTCTTTGGATAGCTTGGTTAAGTCTATCCTGTCGATTTGAGTTCCTCCAAATCCTAATTCGGCGATTATCCGACAAAAGGCTAATTTTGGTTTCATCAGAAAATAAGACCTTTCCCCATCTGTTTTCATGCCATTGTAAATGTTCATTGGCCCATTCCAGTCGAGTCCTTTTCTGCTCTAACGTAAGCTTTGGTACAAACAATGGTCTTCTTGTAAATAAATTCGCCGAATGTAACGTGTTTCTAATAGTCTGATCGCAAATTACAATATTATGAGCTTGCTGGAGCTCTCTTCTAATAGCTGGGGCAGTCATAGAGGAGTTTCTCCGGGAAGTTAACGTTAAAAATCGTTCTTGGACATTGGTAGTAATTCTGGGTCTTCCACTTTTTGGATGATCGCTAACAGAATTCGTCTCTCGATATTTTTTCACAATCCGAGACACATTACTATCATTAACTCCAACTTGGACAGCAACGTCGACTTGTGTGTGGCCTTCCTCAATCAAAGTAACGATTCTAGCTCTGTTGAACTCAGATATTACTCGCCTATTCATATTGTTTACTACAAAGTGAATAAAACGCAAACCAATTTTTACAAATATCGGTTTTCGAAAACTGATGAACACAATATGAATTCTAAGAATCTCTGCGGCGATTAAGAAACAAAAAACAAGCAGTAAAATACATTATTTTAGTAGACAAAAAAAATCAGTGCAAAAAATTTCAAATTGGAAACGTTCTGTGGCGTTACAGATAATATGCAAAACATTTTTGAGTGTGTATATATATATATATACATATATATATATATATATATATATATATATATATATATATATATAAGAATTACTGGATATTAGTGACTGTCGATATAAACAAACAACACAGTTTACTAGGGTCGGGACAGTTTACAGTCAGAATATTGGCCGGGATGATATATATTTATATATTTATTATTATTTATATACATATATATATATATATATATATATATATATATATATATATATATATATTATAATGAAAACAGAAATACAATAAATTAACTTAGAAATATATACAACCAGATATGCAGTGTTGATTAGTAGATTTATTTAGATAGTAATTGAAGACATAATTTATAAGTTATATATTAGATAATATTATTAAAAAATAATTATATGAGGGTATTTTTAAGAATTTAGCATAAGAATTAAGTTTAAGAAGTTTTTTGTTTATTTTATTTAATATTTAATATGTTTAATTCAGCCATGTGCTATGCAACCAAACATACACTGTAGTGTCAAAGTCAAAAAGTTATTTATTTTTGGAATGTTAATTTAGAATATAATTGTGGATGTAAAATTGTAAAAATATAGTTCATATAAATGTTTAAGTTACATATAATAGTGTAGTTCTGATCTGGAGAGCCTAAAGTCAAGTAAATTATAGATAGAAAACTCTAGAAATGTCAATGGGACTGTATACATAATACATAACAGACAAGAAATCATTCCAGAATTTTCAAATAGAAAAAAATAGAATTATTCGAACATTATTTATTGCTGGAATATTCTGGAAAGATAGCTCGGTCAGATAGCTCAGCGGGCTGTGCGGCTGCCTCTCATTCGCTTCACTGTCGAATGGTTTAGTGGATGTGGGTCGAGCCCCAGTTCGGTGTACAGAAAACAAAAAGTCTAACGCAGCAGTTTAAAATTCTAGATGAATCTGCGGCTTAGACTAGGATATGCTGGGTTCTGATCGGCCTATGGTGGAGCAGTACGGCAAGAGATAAGGACTTGCGGCTCGGGGATACTCCTCCATAGATCCCTACCGGACGGGCGTAACGCCTAAAAAAACCGGATATATATATATATATATATATTCTGGAAAGAAAAAAGATATATATATATATATATATATATATATATATATATATATATATATATATATATATATATATATATATATATATGCCATGTAATTTGGTCAGAGGAGTCAGTTTTGAGTTAGACTTATGAGTTCAGTTCAGTTAAGTTCAGTTACCAGTTCAGTTATCAGTTATCAGTTAGTAAACTTATAATTCAAGAATTTAGTTACAAGAAGATTATTAATTGTGTTAAGTGAGTTAGTTAGAAGATATTAAATCAGTTACAAGATTATTATTGAGGAGTTAGTTATAACAATTTAAGGATTATTAAGTCAGGTATTTATGAGGTTATGAATATTGGAGATTAATTATTACTACAGTAATATAGTGACAGTTTGAAGTTAATTCATTGAAGTAAGCATTCAATAATACAACCACAAGATCCAGTATATTTGAAAGTACATTATATGGAAATTACAAGGATATAAATTTATCTATTTATATGGTGAGTGGAGATAATTAAGAAGAAGCATATTAAAATTGTTGGATAACCAAGGCAGAGTAAGAAAATAACGAGTGGTGATAATGGAAAAACTTTAGGCGTTCAGTGAAAGAAGGTACCAAATTTTTTTAATAATTTAATAATTGTAAATTTTAGATAGATTGTTTTAAATTGATATTGCTTATATTAGATAGATAGGTTTGTTTCATAATAGTTATAATAAAAATAATTTAAAAAAGTACCTACAAACTAATTCTTTGAGAACCGCGATAAAAACCCTATACTTACATATATCATTCAAATTCACTCATTGCTCATACAACAACAATACATCATAACAATTTATATATACATATATATATATATATATATATATATATATATATATATATATATAATTAATGGAAAATGTGATCGCTAACATCCATTAGTGGATTTGCATCTGAAGAAGAAGAAGATATATATATATATATATATATATATATATATATATATATATATATATATATATATATATATATATATATATATATATATAATATATATATATATATATATATATATATATTAAACCTAGAGCTAAGATTATTATTATTACAAAAATTAATATTAAACGCACCAGTCTTCCGGGTTGAACCGCGTCGATATCCATTGGGCCGAGCTTTCGACATTCTCTCTGATGTCTTCCTCAGGGCTTCCGAGGTCTCACTCTCCTGAGCCCCCAGACACTGATACTTTGGTCACTAATCAATTAATTACTTATGCTGGAAAAAAATACGGGTCATTTTACGAGTCAAATACCGTCGATGGTGACGTGTTTTGGGTGGAGGTTGGCTTGGGGGTTAGCGTGTTGATGGGTGCGGCGGTTGGCACGAGCATTTCTTACACTAGGATCTTATTTGACAAGTGAAGTGGACGGTATTTTCTTTACTACTATCCTGGTGGAAAATAGGTCTACTTCAGAGAAGCGTCCCTGTCCACACGAGCTCATAACTATGTTTGTATGGCCAATAACTGTGTAGTTCTGTAAGTTTTCAGATTTGTGTTTATTTTTAATATACTTAATTATTTCTGATTAAAATAACCTGAGTTTTTATAAAATCTGATGTTTCATTACTATTAAAAAATCCTTACAAAATATTTCACTTTAAAAGATACCAATTTACAATTTTAATTCAATTGACAATTCCTTATGTGGCCAATCACTCTACCCGTTACCCTAACCTTATTTTGTTTTGTATTTTTGCTGTACTTAATTCTCATTGTGGACAAATTAGTTTTAAAAATCAATGCACATATACAACAAAACTAAGAATGCTAATGCGATCGACCACCGACTAAAACTCCACCTCTTTGAAAATCAAAAGCTTATGTAGGCAAAGCGAAGAGATGCCTTCACAAGGATATCTTATTTCAGATTACCTTCATTTAGTAGGTACGTCGTGCATCAAGATCTTATTTTTGCTTTATGAAATTTAATGGTCTCAAACCTTATTATTACCCACACGATAATCTATACACAATATTTAATATTAAACTGCAAATATTAGCCAAGCGTGATTACTGTAATTTTAATAAGTCATGACTGTAATATATTATTAATATTTTGCGTTGGTGGGCACAAGTTCTTCATATAATTTTTTTAACTCCACAGACGGCCACTATTGTTATTTGAACTATCTTAAAGTCGATAATTAGCAGATGTGGGTTGGTTAATATTTAAATTATGTAGATACTACTGTAATATACATAAGGAAGATACTTTGTATAATAATATCCAAGGGATAGTTATTTTAAAAACATACTCGTAGGTATTGGTTTTTGCGGATTTTTTTTAATCATAAATCCGAACAACGTTGGAAGTGTCAAAATAAAAATATTTTATCATCATCATTCTGGCTTTACAACCCTACGTGGGTTCTAGCTTCCTCAAGAATTTCTCTTCAGTAGTCCCTATCGATCGCCTTTCTCCGCCAAGCACGTATTCCCATATTTCCCATGTCTTCATCGATGTTATCAAGGAACCTTGTTCTAGGTCTTCCTCTTCTTTCCGACCAGTGGGTCTATCAAGGAGCGTTTTTATAGTTAAGTCGTTTTGTTCCATCCGCATTACATGCCCTATCTACCTTAAATGTCCTATCTTAATATGTTTCACGATATCAGTTTCTTGGGTATTTTATAAAGTTTGAAGTTCATAAATTCCCCATTTTTGTAGCTGATTCTTTTAATGCAACATACGCCTCTCATACAGCGGTTTCCGTTCTCCTAACAATATTGATATCATCAGCATAGGCCAGGATTTGCACTGATTTGATTGCAGTTTGAATGTTGAATATTGGAAAAAGGAAGCGAAAAAGTACGAAGAATATAGGCTAATAAGTCTAATGGGCAATACACTAAAACTTTTTCTTAAATCGCAAAATATACAAGCTATGTTAGGAGAGAAGACAAGACACACAATTTGGATTCATGAAAGGCATAGGTACCAGAGATGGACTGTTTAGTCTACATGTATTATTTTAAAGATGCAGAGATATGATTTGCGATATCTACACCTGCTTTGTGGACTACCAATAAGCATTTGATACTTATCAAAGTTATTTTTGCAGACAGTTTAAACAGTTTATAGCAACTAAAAAATAAACTAAATGAAGTTAGTAAAGACTGCTTATCAAGAATACACCAGTGGCCCAGTAAAACAATTTACCTATCTTTGCAATATGACCAAACTCTTTAAAAGCCATAACGTTAATCTGGAGATAAACGTAAGGCTCCTACGATAGTATACCTTCTCGATATTACACTACGGAATTGGATCCTGGACACTCACTGAAGTAATGGAGAAAAAACTTAAAAAAGCTGAGGAAATGGTTCTCCATAACAACAACAAAAATATTTAAAGCATCAGTTAATAAAATAATTATATGCAGAATGATCGCCAATATTCCAAACGAATAGGCACCAAAAGAAGAAGACCTAGGTATAACGTGTGGATGCACCCCGATGTGTTACGCATTCTCCAACACACCTAGGCATGCTTCTGATCAGGTGGTCAATGTCCTCTTGTGGTATCTCATTCCAGACAACCACCAACTCCTCTCGAAGTGCTTGTAGAGTCGGTGGAGGACGTTGCAAATTGAGCAATCTCCTTCCCATCATATCCCATACGTGCTCAATTGGGAATAAGTCGGGAGGTCTTGGTGGCCATGATAACAATGTGACATCATTATGTTGAAAGAAGTCTATTGTAACTCTTGCAACATGTAGTCGGGCATTATCTTGTTGGAAAGTTGGATTTGCCAGGATGTCAAGATACGGTAAGAGGTGGGGTTCTAGAACTTCTTGGATATAACGCTGCGCGTTCATGTTGCCTCTGATGAAGATTAAAGGTGACCTAGAACCATAAGCTATAACACCCCAAACCATAACTCCAATAGTGTGACGGACATGTCTTTCAACAAAAAACTGTGGATTTCTCCTTTCACCACGTCGCCTTCTAACCCTCGCTGGACCATCGTGCATGCCTAAACAAAATCGAGACTCGTCATTAAAGACAATACTATTCCATTCCTGATTCCTGAGTGACCGTTCTCTGCACCACTGAAGGCGATTACTGCGATGTTCTGGAGTTAAGGGAGGACCCAGTATGGTCGGTATGAAAACAGGCAAAAACTTCTCATTCGTCGGTAAACACTTCGCATGCCAATAGGTCTTTCGTGTTCTGCAAACCATTCATTTGCAATAGAGCTGATAGTGGAGAAACGGTCTCTTAAGGCCAATATTCTTAGGCGTCGATCTTCACGGTCTGTTGTTCTACGGCGGCGTCCAGCGCCTCTTGCTCTTTGCGTACAACCTTCTTGAAGCCATGCCTGACAACACCTAACCACGGTGTCTACACTTCTTTGCACTCAAACTGCAACTCTTCGAAAAGAAAGTCCAGCTTCCCGAAGTCCCATTATACGTCCTCTATCAAACTCACTAAGTTGACGAAATCATACAGGTCTCCGTACTCTAGGCATCGTAACCAATCGTAAAGAATGTCAAGAATCAAAATCCGCCATATTTGGATCTTTACTGCGGCTGAAATATTCATTTTTAGATTGTTAGTGAATTTAAAAACAAAAAGTATAAAAACCGGAATCTCCAACTGATAAGGCTAAAAACTTAATCACTTGCTTTTTTTTAGTAAGATAAATAAATTACACCAAATTTTATTGAAATAAAATTATTTAAACTGGGTGTTCGGATTTCTATGTCACTTAGTATAGATAGGCTTTTGTCAATTTGCGGAACTTACGGAAAGAAGTTGTAGATTTCAGCAAACGGAGATTGTTGTAAAAATTTTTGCCGAATATAATATAGATTTCTTTACTAACTCAGTGGATGGGATCAGTAAATATATATTAAAGCTTGAGTTTCTGATGGAGTAGTCATGACTAGATCTTGCTGGAAAACATGGAGGTGTTTACGAATTAAGCAAACAGTTTTTAGAATATATAGAGAGGAAAGAATTAAAATCCCGTGATTATTCAAGTAGCTTCTGCAATATGTTATTCGACTCAGGTTAAAAAGATACCGTACTGCACATTTTTGTAACCTTCGAAACCTAATTTTTGAAACAGATAATATTGCATAGCAGACTAAAGCTGGTTTCTTACCTAACAAATCGATATGAAGGGACCATTTGTGGTTACTGTCTATAAAAATACCAAGAAATTGTACAGAATCAGTTATACTGATCTGACTGTTATTAAGAAGCAAGGGTTGAAAAGCTCTATAGAATAATGCTATTGTCTTATCCACGTTTTAAAAGAGTAAATTAGAGTCGGAAAAGGTTTTTATTTTAAGTAGATTAGAAGTTATAATTGCATGAAGAGTTGCAATATTAGAGTTCTTCTAGGTTTTACGGGTATCATCAGCAAAAATAAATTTTTTTCCATCGATATTTAAGTTAGTGATGTCATTTATAAATATAAGGAAAAGTAGAGCACCCATTACTAAACCTTGTGGTAATCCACATACAATGCTTTTGTGACTAGAGTCAGTATCATGTGCTCTAACTAGTTGTTTTCTATTCCTTAAGTAAGATTGGAACCAATTCAAAGAAATACTACGAATTCCGTACAAATTTAGTTTTTTTTATCAAAATGTCATGATTTACACAATCAAAAGCTTTGGCATAGTCATAAAAAACAGTGGCAGTATAAAAATGATTGTTTAGTGCGTGTTAGACCTTATGTAGTACAGAAAACATAGCATAGCTGGTACATTATTTATTAGATAAAAAGGCGAATTAACTTGGTGATAAAATGTTGTTTTCAACGAGGAAGGACATAAGTCGGGCATTTATACGTCTCTCAATAATTTTGGATAGTACTGGTAGTAAGGCAATAGGTCTATAGTTGCAGACTTTAAATTGATCACCACTCTTATAAAGAGGAATAATAATGGCTGTCTTTAGGCATTCAGGAAATATACCTTTTTCAAAATATTTATTAATTAGTGAGACCAGGACTTCCAACACATTATTTGGAAGACGTAAGAAAATTTTTACGGATAGCCCATCAGTATTACAGGAAGATTTGCCTTTGATATTACTGATTGTTTGGATCAGTTCAGATTTATTAACTGGTCTTGCAAATAATGAATTCGAGAGATTTTTTGAATTGAAAATAGGATCTTGCTGTGGCAAAATAGCTGATGTAATATTGTTACTTACATTAGTGAAGTATTCATTTATATTTTCAGGGTTTGGAAGAGAAAATGTTTGAGCTGTGTTAGTTTTATTTCGAAGATCGTTTATTATGGACCTTGTACTATTTTTAGAGCTTCCCAGACGATTTTTATAGTATATTTTATAGCTGTTTTGATACGTTTTAGATAGGTTCCTCTGTACTTGGAGATATATTCAGTGACAAAGGCATTGATAGTAAATTTATTGATGTGCAGTAGTGAACACATATTCATAGCTGATATGCGGATACCCTTGGTAGTCCAGGGTTTGTGATGTTTTGACTTAATTTTAATTAAACGAAATGCCTTTTTGAAAATACAGACAAGCTTATCTAAAAAATCACTGAAATTATAGTCCACGTCCACAGAGAGAAAGTGCCACCTAGAAGTCAAGCATAAATTTTGGAATTTACGAAAGTTCTGAGCTGAAAAAATCCTATTTAAACGTTGCGTTTTCGAGGATTATTTGTTAAGAGAATTAAACTTGGTATATTCTCCTTCATGGTCAGAGAATCCTACATTCATAATTGTAGAAAGTACATCAAGGGATAAGAAATCTAAGATAATATAATTAATTATGGTGTATGAGAATTAACGTGCATTGTGAAACCATAAGATCAAGTAACCGCATAGAATCTTTCTGCTTTTATTGGGTAGATCGTCGAACAAATTTAACAGGTTCTGAAAAAATAGATCCGTAGAGGAGTCAGGTGATCTATAAATGCAAAGAATGTATAGATTAAGATTACTGTTATAAACCAATGAAAACTCAAAAAAAGGATTCATTCAACAAAAAATCATATTTTGTTATAGGAGATAAATCATTATTTGTAGAATAAATTAGAGTGTCACCATGAGCTGAACTTGGACGATCATATTTACCAATTGTGGTATATTTTTCCACAAAATGCTCTTGTGTTCTTCAAAAATTTAAAACCAGATTTCTACAATGTTTTAAAAAGTGGAGATAGGGCTCGGCTTGTATTGGGTCCATAGCAAAATTAAATAAACGAATCTCTTTGATTGTTTATAAAATTCATGTAAACTTCATTTTCACTTCATACAGTTTTTTTTTATCAAATGATAGATATTTGAGTTATTCGTGAAAAACCTATTAAAAACGTGTACTTTTACTAACTTTAATCCTAAATCAGTAAACAAATGCATTTAAAAAAAATCTACAGAACATTTTTTGCTTAAAATGTGTCTCTCGGTAGAGCTATTTTTGACATAAAAATTTTCACTGTCAAGTCGAGGTGGAATTCACCCCCAGGGAAAAAGCACACGTTGGAATAGTTAAATTGCACAAGTGTTAAAATTTTAGGTAAATCGATGTGTCATCAAAGAAGTTGGAGATAAAAACCTTAATAAACTTGACTAGAATATATCATAATATGACATCCGGTATAGTCGAACCTAGATACTAATCAAAGTTTAATATGTCATTTATTAATTATTATCTGAATAATTAAAAGTATATATTTTATATTAAATATAAAAGGTAATAAAAATTATGTTATACGGTATTGGCTATTAAGTTTTACATTAAAACCAATTCGAGTACATTGAATTTAAAATGTTTTAAATTTCTTGGCGAAATCACTATATTACGCCATTACAGAATCGCTGTGCTTCTACAATTCCAATCTAGATCAACATTATTTGTTTGCACGTGTGGACTTTTGCCCTTTCTTACGATAACATTTGTGGCTTTTCTACTAGAACAGAGTTAATGATAGTGAGATTATCTTTCATGGAGGTCCGGGTAGCTACCGTTTCCTTGTAAAGAGTTCGATATCATCCAAAGGCAATGGCAGCGCGGACTCTCTACTCTCGTACGTTATCAACTGTACTCGGGATCGCATATTTTTCGTCGGCACAGCGTTCAGAAGAGCGAGGCCATATATTGAGCCTGGTGCTTTTAATAAACAAACTGTCCTGGCAGCTTTCTGCCAATATGGCTTTTCCACATAGGTCGGTGTTGTTTAGTGCTTTATTTCACGTCGCATTGAATTAAGGCATACTTTCTGTATAAAATGTAGTTTTGGTAGATAATTGATTTCATTTTATGTACATTTTTAAGTTGGCCACTCTTACGTATGACTGACCATTTTGACACTAATGATAATAAAGAATTCAACGCTTCCTATACGTAATATATATATATATATATATATATATATATATATATATATATATATATATATATATATATATATATATATTATACATTCACCGGCAAAATTATTAACGGAATACCTTAACAATGTTAGATGTCTCGAATTTCCTAACCCTGGTGTCTGATTTGAGTGATTTTTTAGTGTGATATAGTTATATTATTTAAAAATATCGATGTAATAATATTGTTGCTAGACAGGTCAATGTCATTTTATACCGGGTGTAACAATCATACTGTGTTTTTTCCTTAAAGTTCGGAACACCCTGTGGAATATTCTAGCATATATAAAATATTGAAATTAAAACTCAATTATAGCCTCAGGCTTTCTTAATATTTTTTTTATTCATTTGCTTGTGTTTGATAATAAAAGAGTTAGGTACGTTAACAACTAGCCATGTTTTTCATCATTAAATCCCCATTTTCTGCTTAGTTTAATAAACAAGCATAAAGTAGGCTACGAGAAGTTAAAAATTTAATACACACACCGGCAAATTTAAAGGAACAAGTTATTAATGCAATATTTCTTTACATTTGTATTTTATAGACTATATCTACATAGCTTTGAATGCTCCTTATCACAAGACAGTCTTAAATGTCAAAATGTCAAATTAATTTGTTTGTTTGTATTGTGTTTTACATTTGACAGTCATTTTATCCGTTGATAACAAGTACAAACTTGTATTTAATTGATAAATTTGTTTGAGTTTGTTGGATGCGATTTTTCTTTTAATTTGTTCTAATCAGTGGTGCTCTTATTGTAAAGAGTAAGTAAAATGGGTGATTTAATATTGACTGATATTCCTAGGGCCCTAACAATGGTCTTAAATAGTCGAACGTACAGGGAAGTTGCTAGAATATTTGGTAAATCACCATCAACCATCCATCGTTGTGTAAGTCGTTGGAGACAAACCGGGGAGTATGTAAGAAGAAGGGGACAAGGTAGAAAACGTTTAACCATAGTTGTAGATGATCGATTTATAACGTTGCAAACATTACGTAGTAGGCGTCAAACGGCAGTTCAAACCAAAAACCTGTTGCAAAATGTTCGTGGAACTACCATAAGTGAGCGCACAGTAAGTAGGAGACTTAAAGAAGCCGGTCTCAAGTCATATATGCCAATAAAAGCTCCCAGACTCCAGAGACACCATCGTTTAGCATGACTACAATTTGGTCGAATACATCAAAATTGGAATGATAACCACTGGAGTCAAATTCTCTTTACGGACGAGAGCCGTTTTTGTGTAAATTACATCGACGGTAGAGAAAAATTGTATCGACGCCAAGGAGAATGAAATGCCCCTTTTAATTTTACTACGACCGTACCTTTTGGTGGAGATTTAATTATGGTGTGGGGCGGTATATGTTTGGGAGCAAGAACAGAGTTAGTGGTGATTGATAATGGAGCATTAACAGCAGATAGGTATATCAAAGATATTCTCCAAGACCATGTGGTACCTTTTGCACCATATATTGGCGAAAATTTTATTTTATTGCAGGATAATGCGCGCCCACACGTCGCAGGCTGTGTCAGAGATTTCTTATTGCAAGTGGGTATACCAACGATGAATTGGCCAGTTTGTTCCCCAGACCTGAACCCGATAGAGCATGTATGGGACATGCTAGGCAGAAAACTTGGGGCACGGGTTCCTGCTATTCAAAACAGAGAGGAAGTCAGAATTGCTTTAATTGAGGAATGGGAGAGACTCCTCAACAACTGATCGATAGCATTATCAGAAGTATGAAAAGACGAATAACTGCAGTTGTAAGGGTTCGTGGGGGAAATATACGCTATTAAAGCCAAAAAAATGCATAGAAAAACCAATTTAAGTTCAAACTGTACAATAAAATTCATGTGTTTAAAATCTGTATTTTGTTTGAGTCTGACATTTTTGTGTTTTATTTCTTCTTAAACTGGTTTTATCTTGTACAACCATTGTAATATAAATTCAAAATACTTCACCAACATTCGTATTATGATCTTATCTAAACAATATTAACAATGTAGAGACTAGAGAGAAAATACTCAGATTTTATGGTTGTTTATTTAAATATGCCGGTGAAACTAAACAGAAAATGAGCATTTATTGATGAAAAACATGGCTATTTGTTAAAGTACCTAACTTTTTATTATCCAACACAAGCAAATGAATCAAAAAGAAAAATGTTAAGAAAGCCTGAGGCTATAATTGAGTTTTAATTTCAATATTTTATATATGCTAGAATATTCCACAGGGTGTTCCGAACTTTAAGGAAAAAACACAGTATGGTTGTTACACCCGGTATAAAATAACACTGACCTGTCTAGCGACAATACTATTATATCGATATTCTTAAATAATATAACTATAACATACTAAAAAATCCCTCCAATCGGACAACAAGTTTAGGAAATTCGAGACATCTAACATTTTTAAGGTGTTCCGTTAATTTTGCCGGTGAATGTATAATATAATAATATATATATATATATATATATATATATATATATAAACAATATGGTCTATAATATGGTCTTGAATAAAATCGTCAATAAATACGTGGATATGGTCAATAAAGTCGTCAATAAGAAAGCGAGAGAAAAGAAAGACAGAGGACGCAATTTCTTTTTAAAGAAAAAATAGTAAAAACGGAGCTGGAAGTAAAAGTTACTTTAAACGTACGTTTTTCACCCCTGATAAGAGATGGATTTAACCTCTCAAGTTAAAACAACCCAGGTCTCAAGTCCAAAAGTGAAGTAGATGGTATAGAAACCTAAATCCAAGTCATTTACGTTCAAAAGTTCTAAATAGTTTCTACTCGAATGTTAATTTTTTTCCATTAGTGACCGATTTATCTTCTGTGTTGAGTTCCCAGATACTTTACTAATATTAAAGTATATATAATAACAAAGAAACACGAAGCAATAATAATTATGGGTGACTTTAACGCTAAAGTTGGACAGAAGATGACGCAGGGCATCACCGGAAAGTTTGGCTTGGGAGACAGAAATCAAAGAGGTGAACGGCTAATAGAATTCTGCCAAGAAAATGACTTCGCCATTACAAATACCTGGTTTCAACTTCCAGAAAGGCGTCTTTACACGTGGAAATCCCCTCAAGATGGACATCAAGGCAGAATAGTACGGAATCAAATAGACTACATCCTAATAAACCACCGATTTCGAAACAATATTAAAGATATAAAAACTTACCCCGGCGCTGACATAAAGTCAAATCACAATTTACTCTGCTTCAAAATACAAATTAAATTAAAGAAATTAAAAAAGCCAACTAAGCCTTGTAAGATATATCTCGACCCCCTGAAAAACCCTCAAACGCGCGAACACGTAACACAGCAAATAAAAAGTAAAATACACAAAATATCGAATATACCAAACGAAAACAGAACCATTAACGAATGCTGGTATGCCATTCAAAACTCGATTTTAGAGAACGTACAAGAGTCTTTGAAAACACCTACCATGTTGGCAAAAAATGAGTGGATGACACAAGAAATTCTAGATCTGATGGAAGTTCGACGGCAAAACAAAAATAGAAATATTATCGAATATCGTGAAATTAATAAACGCATAAAAAGAAAAATTAAGCAAGCCAAAGAATCCTGGGTTGAGAATTTATGTAAAGAAATAGAAGACCTCCAAAAAAAGCATGATAGCTTCAACCTGCATAAGATACTTAAATATACTGCCGGAATTAGAAAACAGAAAAATGCTCACATACTTAAAAGCGCGGACGGAAAAATTTGTGATCACGAACAACAGTGCAAAGAATGGGAGAGATACATCACTGACCTTTTTGACGATGCTTCTAGGGAAAATGCTCCAAATACTGCCTATGACAACCAGTTGGACAGAGGTCCCAATATACTGAATTCGGAAGTCGAAAAGGCAATACAGCAAGCCAAAAACAATAAAGCACCTGGACCAGATCAAATCCCTGCCGAACTACTTAAACTTTTGGATAAGGAAAGCATTGCCTGCTTAACCACTTTCTTCAACAAAATTTACAACGAAGGAAAAATACCAGATGATTGGTTAGAGTCACTGTTTATAACATTACCAAAGAAAAGCAGGCCCACCAAATGCGGCGATTTTAGACTAATCAGTTTGATGAGTCACACACTGAAGATACTCTTACGAATTAGGGAGGCACTATTCTGTATGCGCGTTCTATTACAAAAAAGTTGTGAATTCCGAAAGAATGTTTATGTTTGTTTCATCGACTTCGAGAAGGCGTTCGACAGAGTCCAACACAATACACTTTTCGACTGCCTGCGGGCAGCAGGACTTGACCACTATGATATAAGACTGCTGAAATACTTATATTACAATCAAGTAGCCTCTATCCAAATTGGAGACAGTCCCACTGAAAAAATACCCATCAAACGTGGAGTACGGCAGGGTTGTGTTTTGTCACCTACTCTTTTTAATCTGTACTCTGAAGAAATCTTTAGGGAGGCTTTGGATGACAGACAAGAGATAGTAAGACTAGGTGGAGAAGTAATCAACAATATTAGATACGCTGACGATACAGCCATTCTTGCAGAAAGTTTACAAGATCTCCAAACATTACTAAATCTAGTCAGTGAAGCAAGTTATCGGAGAGGCCTAAAAATCAACATTTCAAAGACAAAGTGGATGGCAGTTGGAAAGATCCATATAGATCAAGGTCTGCTTTCTCTTAATGGAGAAGAGATAGAAAAGGTAAATCATTTCAAATACTTTGGCAGCTGGTTAAATGTAAATTGTGACTCTGACGTAAGGCTTTTATGACCTGGAAACCAGTTTTATGCAACAGAAACCTGTCAATGAACATTCGTAAGAAGGTCCTGAAATGTTATGTGTGGTCGATCCTATTGTATGTTTGTGAGACATGTGAGACAAATGATCAACTCAGAACGTCTGCTCATAAACATCATAAAGAGGAAAAAAACAGAATACTTCGGCCATATAATTAGAGGACCCAAATACCATTTACTTCGCCTTATAATACAAGGAAAAGTGGAAGGAAAGAGATGGATTGGTCGAAAGAAACTTTCATGGCTGCGTAATATTAGACAATGGTGTGGTTTCACAGTAGAAGAATTATTTCGCGCAGCAGCCGACAGAGAAAGGTTTCAGGAAATTGTAAGCATGATGACGGCCGACGTCTGAATACGGACACGGCACCCAAAGAAGAAGAAGAAAGTATATATTTCTTCCTTAAGTGTTAATATATTTGCTCATATTTCATAATTCTTTACTTAGGTAAAAACCGACAGAGCATACAAAGGTAACAATATTCCTAATTAATTCCTTTTTTTGTTTAATTCAGGCAAGTTATCTGTTTTATCTTCTTACCTTCTTCGTCGTGCAATGCTAACATCGTCTATATACCTCGTATGCGCTGCAAGAGGCTTCGCAAATAAACGAAGTATCTTCTGCTTCTGTCCATATTCGACAGTACTATGAAAGTTTTACGTGTAGCTAAGACTAGCTTTGACGAAGACAAGCTAATTTCTTATACAATAATAAAAACACCATTTGAAGTAAAGTAGAATCAGCTGAGTCTGTAGGTTTCAGTCCCGACAGGAGTGCCCTAGAGTGTAAGAAACTGTTGGAGACCCATAAAGGAATTGACTTTTGGCCTGAAATTCACTAATATTTATACATTATAATTTAGGTTTTTTAAGGTCAACTGGCCAATATGAAGGCATTCAAGGTAAGACAATGAGGACCGACATGCTTATTGATCCATAGACTGAGGCACTTGATGACATTGCCCCTCATTTGGGACACGCTGTGTACACGAAGTTGATTTTCTTTTTCAGGTATGTGGATTCCCTCAAAATTAAATTTTTGTAGTAGCAGTGACCATCTAGACAGTTTGGCTTTATCCACTTGGTAAGTATTTATTTAACCAGCAGCGCTGTGCTGTCGTTGGGAAGAGTGAATTTTTTCTCCCGAAAAAAGTGACGAATTTTCTTAAATTTCTTTAACGACACCCAGAGTGTATCAGTTCTGAGTAGTTCTAGGATGAGGTGGAGATGTTTTTGATGGTCATGTCAGGAGTTGGAATAGATAATCCCTGCAGGTTTATTTTTGAGTCCGAATGGCATAACTACGAACTCATAAGCTGATCCGTTAGGTAGACTGAATGCTGTCAACGGGATCGAATCTTTAGGTATGTAGTGGTATTTGTCAAAAACCACCCTTCAAGTCCAATGTCGAAAATATTCTTGCCGTTCCTAGCTCTTTAATTGCATCGTGGATTAGCGGCAGAGTGGAGACTTCGTCAACTATTATCTTGTTTATTTTAGGATAATCAACACAAAATCGAGGAGTGCTATCCTTCTTCTTAACGATCACCACTAGGCTGTTATAGGGTGATCGACTTGATCGGATGCCACCTGCTGTAAGCATTTCCTGGACCTAATCGTACGTGACTTTTTTTTACTGGAGAATATTTACATGGCTTCATATTAGTCGGCTGTGTGTCTATTTCATCACCGTGTCTCGGATAGTAAGTTTGTCGTCGAAGACGTCTTCGTACTCCTGCAGAAGTTCCCTTAAGGCGGAAATACACCCTTCAATTCGGTTGAACAATGTGGATGATTCAACCAAAATGAACCATGTATTTGGCAATTCAATAAAAGCGTTTAACAAAATTGAACGTTGAAATTAGTTGAGATAATTTCTACTTTCGTTGAACTTCGTGGTACAACTGGAATGATTAATCTACATTGACTCGTCTATACAAGTTTTGTCGATTGTGTTCGATTGAACTGTTTATTTTATCGAGTTAGAATCTTTTCATTTTGACTTGTGATATAATAAGTTCCGTACGTACGTTTCGAATCATCCACATTGTTCAACCGAATTGAATGATGAATAAATTAAAGCATGTATTTGTATGCTTTTCAATTTGATTGAACAATGTAATTGAATCATCCACATTGTTCAACAGAATTGAATGGTGTATTTCTGCCTTTACGGTTGGGAATGCAAATGGAGAAGCTTGATCATCTTGAAGTCGAGTCTTTGAGTTGCATTGTTTGGCTGAAAGCTACTTCCAGTAGAGGTCTTTTCGTGATTTTTTGCCAAAATTCAGACATTTTCGGATTACTTCTATTAATAGCTTTTCTTTTTAGAGCCATGGCATACTCAGAATTAGATCTTGGTTCAGATATTTAACACTAACACATCTCGTTGTGGACTGGAAACTTCCAAAATTGATGGTAACTTCGACTGGACCCTGACTGTGGGTAGTGGTGTGGATTTCTTTGAATGGATGTTCGCATCGATTAGTAGCGGATTTAAGATTATCGTGGCATTGATTGGATTTAGTCTATCCGTCGACTATAGTCGATAGTCGATAGTTGATGTAGTTCACTCTGAGTCGATAGTTTCTTTGTGAGGTGACAAGCTATTAAACTTTTCTTCGTCTCAACGAAAGAATGACCTACAGTCGCCACTCCGGCTCCTACACCTTCCAGTGAATGCTTCGTAGTCAAATAGACTTTGTTCGTATTCACTATAAAAAGCGTTCTGTTTTTTTTTTTCAAAGTGATGCCTTCACAAAGGTTCAATCTTGGGTAATAATAATAAACGTTGCATTTTTAAATGCACTTAACCAACAAGGTCTAGCGGGGCTAGTAGTGTAAGATGACTAGATCCCGATCGGAATGTGTGCTGCCTTTTTATACACTTTGTGTTTGCAATTTCGCAGCAGCATTTCAGAAATTTTAAATTAAAAAAAGTTTTCCAAACCGTCACTACTGTATACACATGCAGCATTATATTAAGTACAATTATGTAATATCTAATACTGTTTATATATGTAAATAATTAATTGATCAATAAATTTAATAGATAACTATCAGACTGTATCTGGCAATAATGTTTAAAAGTGGGTAGAGAGTTTGTATCTATTAACGAGAAAATGTAAAATGTCTGAAAAATCGAAAGAAATATTATTACTAAATACAGTATAACTACAAGATACCGATTTTATTCGGGTAAGATCAAACGTACGTAAATAATCAATATCTAAATCAGGTATGTAAGGACGCACTGCAACTCTGTACGATCTTCTAAACAGTAACTCGTCTAAAAAATATCATCAAAGAAATGATATTGACCTTGGAGAAATTTTGCAACTTTAAAATCTCTCTCCTGTCGATAGTCAGATTTGCTTACGTTTAAATTGATAAGGAAAGAAGAAAGAAAGTAAATATCGCTAACTTCAGTTAATTATTCAAAATCGAATAAAAATGCTGGGTCGGAATTGTTTCATCTAGCTACCGATCAAGAAATATTTCATTGGTCGATGTCGTTCTCGATCTTGCGCAACATGTAATAATTCATCTGCTAATAAGCCAGTCCATTGACGAAGATTTCGGAATCATGAGTATTTCTTTCTACCAATTCCTCTTCTTCCGGCGATCTTTCCGTTAAGTATCAACTGCATTATTCTGAATCTGCTTCCTCTCATTATATGCCCAGATATTCGAGTTTTCTCTTTTTTATCATCTTTATTAAGTCACCTTCACCTTTGACCTACTCTGTTCAAGACTTCTCTGTTTAAAATGTGTTGAACCCATGATATTCTGAGCATTTTACAATATAACCACATCTCGAAGGCTTCTAATTTGTTCATCATTAACCTTCATAATCCAGGTTTCACATCCATACAGTAATACAGGATATACATAACATTTTAGGAACTGTAAGTTCAGTTGAGAATTGCTGAGAATAGATCTAAGTTTCATAAATGCTCCTCTTGCAATTTCTATACGAATTTAAATTTCTTCATCCGGATTTAGTGTCTTGTTTATCCAATATCCTAGATATTTAACATGGCTAACTTTTGTTATCGGTTCATTATTGACAATTAGTTGTAGAGCGCTGAGGTCTTGTTTAATACCCACAAGTAACTTTGTCTTTGTTGCATTTATACTTAGTTTATTATTAAAACATTCTCTAGTGACTCGATCTATAAGGAATTGAAGATCTTCGATACTTTCAGCCATACTTGCGGTGTCATCTGCATATCTAATGTTATTAATAGTTTCTTCCCCGATTCGAACCCCACATTGCCACTTCAAGGCTTTGTTAAAAATTATTTCTGAGTAAACGTTAAACAAAGTTGGAAACAACACACAACCTTGTCTAATACCTCTTTGAATACAAATTTTGTCTGTTTCTTTGCCATCTAGAAACTTCTTGATTTTAATATAGATGTTGTAAAAATGTCAGATCTTTACCATCTATTCCAATTATTGCCAGATATTCAAACATACTACCATGTTAAACCCTATCAAACGGCTTCTCAAAATCTATAGAACAGACGTAAATGGGTTTCTGTACTTCCCATGATCGTTGAAATATAGTTAGCATTGTGAACAAAGCTTCCTTTGTTCCCAATCCTTCTATGAAACTGAATTGTTTATTTCCCATTGTGTCTTTACATTTCTGCTTGATTCTATTAAGAATTATCCTAAGAAGTAGCTTGAGAGAGTGACTTATGAGACTAATTAGTCTAAAGTCTTTACATGATGATGCATTAGGTTTTTTTGAAAGTGGGATAAATGTAGACTCCAACCATATTTGTGGCCGTGTTCCAGTTTCGTATATGTGGTTATAAATGTTTGTTCGTTCTGAGACATTGTCGTCATATAGAAGTTTGAGCCAGTCTGATGGTATTTGGTCAGGACCTGGAGATTTTCCATTTTTGCTTTGTTTGATGGCTTTCTCTACTTCTGCTTTTAAGATGCTAGGACGAGTATTCGTATACTTTGTGGCGTTAAGTAGTGCCTTTGTATCCAGGAAGATCTTTTTTATGTAGTTGGTCCGTTCTTCCTTTTTTTTGTTTCGAGAATAATTTTACCTTTGGAGTTTGTCATAAAGTAAGAAGTTCTTTTTCTCTGAGTGTAGGTAATTTCTTTTTTGAGTTTTTTGTGTATATTAAACTCGTCATGTTTTCTTTGTAGCTCTTCCATCTCATGACATTTCTGTTCCATCCAGTCCACTTTTGCTCGCTTAACCTCGTATCTTATTTGTCGATATATTTCTCTATATCGAGCCTCATCTTTATTTTTACAATTTCTTCTTTGCTGAATAAGGTCTAATATGTTATCGGCCATCCAATCCTTTTTCTTTACTGGCTCTTTTCCTGATTTTAAAACTTTGTCTGCTATGGTAACCATGGTGGAATTCACCGGGGAATACTGGGTCATTGTATATTAATCAAACTGTGTTTTTTTATATTTTAATATTTTGAAAATCAAAGTCTAATTGAAAAAAAATTAGGTACCAATAATGGGTGTTGCCGCCTCTAGCCCTTATTACTTCTTGGAGCCGGTTTGGCAATCCATTCGTGATATCCTGGATATCAGATTGCTGGATTTTGTGCCACTCCTCTACCGCAGCTGTCTTCAGCTCTTCAAAGGATGCAGGGGCTGGTACTTTTGCTCTTACCCATCTTTTGCGGTTGTCCCAGATATGCTTAATTGGGTTAAGATCGGGACTGTGTGCTGGCCTTAGTAGAACTTGAATCCCGACCTCATTAAGGTACTCACGGGTAGATGTTGCTGTATGGCAACGTGCATTATCATGCATTAGTCTAAAGTTATCACTAATAAATGATGCAAAAGGCATGACATGGTCTTGGAGAACTTCTTGCACGTATAGTTGGGCATTCACACTGCTTATACCAAACACAACAAGATCAGTACCCATTTGTGAGAAATACCTGCTCAAATCATTATTGACTCTCCTCGGTAATCCACTGTTTCGGTTATAGCGCATGCAGCAAACCTTTCATTTTGACGTCTATAGACACGTTGGCATCTATTTCAACCTCTTAGGGCTATTCTGATCTCATCTGAGAACAGTATATTCTTCCATTCCACCATAGTTCAGTTAGCATATTCTCGCGCAAAATTAAGTCTAGCCATACGGTGTTGTGGGAGCAGTTGTGGTGCACGAACTGGAAGAAAAGCCTTCAAGATTATTTCTGACAATCTTCTTCTAATCGTTTGTCTACTCACACTAACGTTTCTCACCTCAAGAAGAGACCTACGAGCTTCAGAAGCGGTGCTAAAGCGATTTCTCAATACTTTAGTCACAATGAAGCGGTCATCTCGAAGTGCATCCTTTTTAGCCTTGACCTGGCCTGCGGTTGTACGATCCTGTCTCCCGAATCGTCTTATGGCATCTTGTACCGTAGTTCTAGTTACATCGAGTATACCAGCGATATGACGTTGACTGTAACCAGTTTCAACTAAAGCCGCTGCTCTAGCAGTATCAGTTGGAACGAGTGGCATTTTTTAAATCACAAACAATAAATAATCACTAAAATTTCAACTTAAACAATATTCGCCCACAATCATATAAAATTATAATTTTAATTGTTAATTTTAATTAAAAATTTAATTTTAATTACAAATTGTTCAAGAATCGTTATTAATACGGAAACAGATTTGCAACAATATTGTACAAAGACTATATGTCAAAAACCCTTCGATGACACAAATTTAGGAAACAAACTGTCACAGGTAATGTGAACAAAACAATAATAAAGGTGGTGGGGTTATTTTTACTAATGAGTTAAATCGTCTGTATTGATGAAAAACATGACTAGTTGTTAAACTACCTAGACATAAAAAATTACCCATTTTTAAGATAGCCGGTTAATTTTGACCCAGAAGATATATATATATATATATATATATATATATATATATATATATATATATATATATATATATATATATATGTATATAACCCAAGTTAGGCTCTTTGGGTATATATATATATATATATATATATATATATATATATATATATATATATATACCCGGTATTTAGGCGGCACACGCCCTTCCGGTAGGGATCTATGGAGGAGCATCACTGAGCCGCAAGCCCCTATCTCTTGCCGTACTGCTTCACCATAGGCCGATCAGATACCAGCATATTCTAGACTAAGAGAAGCGAATGAGAAGCCAGCTGCCCAGCCCTTGGGAGGCTACACTCATATGGTACAACTTCAGGTCTCCGGAGGACCTAACGTCTAATTGGGAGGTCACACAAGCAGCCCATTAAAGTCATCGATGCCATAAGTATCATCCTCAGTAATTCATTGTTAAGCACTGGAAGGGTTGATTGTTTTTTTTTATTATTTTTTTTAAGTATGGTTGGTTAAAATTTGTTTTATTTGCTACCAGCTAAGGGTTCGGGTTTAATTTTTGGTTTAAGACAAGACAAACTCACACTTGAGATACTGATCTAGGCGAAGCATAGACGATAAGCTTCCATGGTTGATTAAGGTATTAATTTTATAATAGTACTTCAATTCTCTTTGGTAGTCTTGCCGTTACATAACAAATAATTCTAAAAGTAAGTGTTTTATAAAAAAAAATATTCTTCCCAAAAATGTTGCTTACTAAATAACAGACGAAACTATATATTTATAAAGTATGTAGACTCAGTGGAAGCAGAGTTGTAGCTCATGAAATTAAGTAGGTTCTTAGTTGTAAAATTACAAATTGAATATTTCAACGTTAAATAACTAAAAAATGAAGCATTTTATTTTTTGGAAAGACTCATCAAACATTTTATAAAGCGTTTAAAAAACTTCTATTTTTGTTTTCTAAAAAAGTTTCGAGCATCAAACTAAGCCAGTTACGTTCAAAATAAAGTTAGTCTTATATAATAAAGTCTTAATAAAATACTTTATTTATGTGTTCATTGTACGATCTGTGAGTTTGAGCGGTTCAAAGTGCTTATTTTCTAAAAAGTAAGAGAAAAGTATATTCTAAAATAAGAGAAAAATTTTGAAATTTTGAAAATAATTCTTTTTTTTCAAAATAATTTAAAAAGAATTATTAGTAATATAGAAGATAGTGAAGATTTAAAAAATAAAAAATATAGCTTTTGTTCTTCTAAACATTTTAGTTTTTGTTTTTCTGTAAGACAAAAATTGGTTATGTGGCTGTTCAAAGTTTACATACTCTCATGATTAGTTTCAAATAGTGGTTCACCCAAAAAAAAGCCACCAACAGCGCTAGTCCAATTTTGTACTTAAGGGTAAGTCTAACCTAAATCCAAATTTCCATTCAGATCAGTGGAGATAAGGTATTCAAGGACATTATTTTAACCATTCTAGAGGGTAAGGTTTATGGGTTGAACTGTGATACTTTATTTACATAATTAATTGCATGCTTTAAAATAGAATTATACGAGTTTTTTAGTAGGGGTACTTTTTACACCTAAAAAACAAAAAGCAACCAACGGCACAACACCAAAAGTAGAGTGAAGTGAAAAGTAGGTAAAGCAATTCGGTGGTGATAATGAAAATTGCACGGTTTCGCCGTATTTCACGTTTATTTACTGGCCTATTAGATATATGTATGTTTATGTGTGTATACTCAAATTATAGTCAAATTTCAAACCCAAAATCAAACCCTAGATTAAACGTAAATAGAAGAAGTAATATGCTTCATGTAAAACAAAAAAAAACGAAAATAAACTTAAATGTCAAGCGATTAAAACTGTTATTATCAATTATTGTAATAGTGGTTATTATGACTTAATTTAAGGGAGTGGTATTCCATATACTACACCGGTGAAATCTCCATACAACAAGGAGTCAGACAAGGTTGCATTTTGTTGCCAACATTGTTCAATATTTTCCCGAACCAGTTATTTAAAAAGGCACTTGAAAGACAACCATATGGAATAAAAATCAACTGGGAACTACTTAATGTGATTAGATATGCAGAGAATACAGTAATTCAGTCAGATAATATTGAAAGTCTCCAAATTCTGATTAATTGTATTCACGAGGTAGAAGAGGGAATAAGCATTAAAATAAACTCAAACAAAACCAAATATTTAGTGTTTATTCGTGACCCACATCCCGAAGCAAAGCTTTACTTAAATTGAGTCCAAGTTGAGAAAGTTTACAAAATGACATATTTCAGAACTGTGATAATGGACCAACTAGATCCAGACATAGAAATAAAACGTAGAATAACAATGACTAAAACTACTTTTATAAAAATGAAGTCATTTTATACCAATTATCATCTCAGTTTAAAACTAAGACAAAGAATAGTTAAGTGCTATGTTTGGTCTGTACTTTTGTATAGTGCAGAAGTGTGGACGCTAAAAGTATCGATCATGAACAAAATTGAAGCATTGAAAATGTGGATTCATAGATGAATGCTAAAGATATCTTGAATAGCAAGGAAAACTAATGAAGAAGTACTAAGAAGCGTAAACAAAGATAGAGAACTGCTAAAGACTGTTAAATGTCGAAAAATGTCTTATCTGGACTATATAGTAAGGGAAAGTCGATATAAAATATTACAACTGATCCTCTAAAAGCAAAATAGAGCGCCGTAGAGGTGTACGCAGGAAACGGGTTTCTTGGTTAAGGAACATTTGTGAATGGACTCGGATATCAAATGCGGGACAATTATTCCATATTGCAGAAGATCGAGAAGAATTTGCAATGGTGATCGCCAACGTCGGATAATTCTGATATGACACGCGAAGAAGAGAAAGTCTCCAATAATATGCCGAACTCCTCGTATGGCGTTACGCCAAACGTCGCGTATGTATGCTTTGTATAATAAATAATGGATGTAACGGTCGTTATTATACGTTAAAAGCAGTGTGCAACTGCTGTACAAGCATACAGACACGACGTACGGCGTAACGCTATACGCGGCGTACGGCGGGTATTGGAGATTACTGCTTCATATAATAAACAATGGATGCGGTCTCCTATTGTACGCTGAACGCAGCGTGTAACTACTGAACAAGCATACAGGTGCGATATACAACGTAACGCAATAAGCAGCGTACCGCGTTGATTGGAGACCACCGCCTAAGAAGCGATCCTGCAATATACCTAAAATCAAGTTTAACAAGAGAATTTTACATTAGTTACCAAATAATTGATTCTCTATTCATAATACTGATTGATATGTTTCTCATAGTCTTAGTTTCCTACTGTTACTTTATATTCGTTTTCAAACTGACCTATTATAGCAAAATATTATTGAGAAAAAACTGTTAAATCTATTTAGCCTAAAAGTCTTTTCTTATGTTTCATTTTTAGGAACATTCCTAAAACCATTTGAGTAGTTATAATGAAATAGTTGAAACGCGTTTGATTGATCTGTACTTATATAAATCACTTTGTTATAGCCAATCTTGACAGATTGTCTTGTGCTAGTAATTTCAATATAAATGAGGTTACAGTTAGTTTTTTCTTATTTCTACTCTTGATTTATATATGATTTCTAAAATGAGAGTATTGCTGCAATGATTGGTTATGATAAAACGGTTGGATTTGAATGTTTCGCTGTTCTTAAAAATTTCAACAGCAGAAACATAAAATATTTAAAATGTATCATAAAAGTCCAAGTTATCAGTATATTGAAGACACAAAGTAGTATAAAATACAGAAAATATAGTCTAGAAAGCAAAGTAAAAAATGTTTAATAATTGTTTCTATTTGTGTATATTAAAGTAGATTTGATCAATATATTAAAAATAGTAAGGTTGGTTGAGATATATTATGAACGGAAAGGAAGGTATTTTTTGCTATGAGGCTTATCTATTCGGCTCATCAGTAATGCAGATCCCAAGTAAAAAAGAATTACAAAAATCGGTTGACATAAGTTAGAGTATGCCGAAAAGCGGCATGCCTGACTCGAAACGGCTACCGCTCGCCTCCGACTGTCCACTCTCGTACAATCACTTCAAGAACGTTGTAGTATTTCCATATCCGAGCAGGCTATGCAAATTCACAATCAAAGACGCCGGTGTCCGCGCGTTACCATGGTAACTCTAAGAATTGTTTATATCCCTCGTTTGTATCGAGCTGCCTGTGCTTTTTTGTTTCGGATGTGTTTTTGTCCCCGAGATTTTTGCTTGTTGGACTGAGTTATGGACGTCTGAAGTTCGCCAAGTCCGAGGAAGTGATTTAGAATGGTCAACTTGGCTATGTCAGTTTTTTTCTAAGATTATTTAATGAGTTTCGGATGCAAGGGCTGATACTTGGCAGAGATTTAGTGGTCACGACATTAGTAACGATTTTTAAATAGCGACAATTAAGTCGCTTTTGTTGTTTTTGCCGCTGATACCTTCGTCGATACATTTTAACACATTATACAACCACAGAAAATTTTGTATACTGTTACAAATTGGCTTTAATTATTATCTGCGCATTATGTTTTTCACAGTAACTAATACCAAATGTTTAAAATAATAGTCTCAAAATTTATTATCCGAAAATGTTAATTGAATATAATTAAACTTAACTATATATGTACATGTATAAAGGATATCTTCTACAAACAACTATTTTAAAAAGAAATTAATTCGAAAGAAAAAGAACGTTTTTGCAAAAATAAAAAGAACTACATACATGTTAAAGATAAATAAACTTTATTTTTAAGTAAACTTTTAAATTTTCCTTTTGAAAAGACGAAATAAAAGACATTTATTTTCAGTTCAGTTTAATTTTCATTTATACTTTTTACCTGTTTTATATTGCTCATTATTGGAGCGTTAAGGGAAGTTTCCAATGACAGTAATTTTTTTTTACCAAATAACTAATTTTTATTGCATTCTATGAAATTTTTGACTTTGGCTATTTCGTTGAATTTATTATACAGCTCAAAATTATATTAACGATTTCAAGTTTCAATATCATTTATTTGGCCCAATATTTCTGAGAATGTTTCTCCCATATATTAATAGGTAGTCTATTCCATTTATATTGAAAAGCACCTCTTTTTCCTATAATTTGCAAAAGTTCATATTTTTCAGGGTGTCTCATAATGTTACCTAAGTATTTCAGCTTGTGTCTCTTTATTATATTTAGTTGTGTTTTTTATTTTAGCTGTGTAAGGACCTTCTCATTTCTAACTCTGACCCAGCTTATTCTTAGTAGTCATCAGTTTATACAGTGGCATTGGAAAGATATAGCAATAGGCCAATTTAACGCGAAAGTCTTTGATCATCATTAGACACGTTATTATTAGGGGAAATATGCCTATGATGGCATGCTGCCTTTGATGACATACTACGTGTAATTTGTAAATCGTTTCCTGTCGAACGATATGGGCTCCTTAGGCATGCACATAGACAGTGTTTATTAGCAACGGTAAAGTTACAAACACTTATTATTAGTTCCACAGATAAATCTGTAACGGAAAGTGTGATTTATTGAGTGTTGAAACATTATAACGCACGTTAACACAAACAGTTTTTTGCCGCTTCTCATCGGAAGTTAAAATGTCCAAAGTAAGTATGCAATTTTGATTAGTATTAAGCTTCAGTAGGCAATGCGTTTTAACTTCTGCCATTGTGGTGCTAGAAGATAACGCTCTGCTTTAAATCTGATGCGTACTTGCCTATGACGGCATAGCAGATGTGTTCCAATGATGGCACAGTATGCCATCATGTGCACATGTTATATGCCATAAAAGGAAAATGAATAATAATTGCGAAAATTTCAAAAACTCAACTTTTTACTTATATTAAGGTAAAAGTAGATACACAATACCATTTTGTAGGATTTAAAAAAAAATTAGAGCTTTCAAATCGCACAAAATATTTAATAGTAAATTTAAGTGTATACCTGAAATATCCTTAAAAGTTTAGTACAATCCTTAAAAATTAAATTGTCGTTCTCTAGTTATACCTTAAACAGTCGAATATCTCCTGATATCAGATATAAAGGCTTTGTTTTGTTGCAGGGCCTTTGATAATATGACGTCTAATAAGAAACATAGGCAGAAGAGGTCGGAAGAGAACAAGAATATGGCAATTCAACACATCCAAGAAAAGAAGATGGAGTGGCTGTTGGCTTCCAAACCTTTTAATGTTCCTATTACGACACTTTATAGACGCTTTGGAAATAACTCCGATAAAATAAAAGGAGATTTGGGTGGCAGAAGAATTACACTACCTCCTCATCTTAAGCAAGGGTTAGCTACTCATGTGATTGATATGAAAACAAGATTTTTTGGTCTCACAACGCTAAATTTGAGACGATTAGTTTTCTAACTTGCTAAGAGAAATAAAATCAAACACAAATTCAACAAAACGACTCGTATTGCTGGAGGGAAGTAAGCGAGGATTTTTTTAAGAAATAGTACCAGTTTACTCAGAACACCAGAAAATACATCTCTTGCGCGAGCACAAGCATTTAAAAAGAACAATATTAAAGCATATTTTATCTCTTTAGCAAAAGTTTTAGATACATACAATTTTCAATCCGAAAATCTATTCAACGTTAATGAATCAGGTCCCAGTACTATTTAAACAAAGCCTCAAAAAGTGTTTGCAACAAAGGGACGGAAAAAAGTTAAAGCACTGAGCAGTGCGGAAGGAGGTCAGCATTTAGCAGTTGTATGTTCAATGAATGCAATTGGTACTTTTGTATCACCTGCATTTATTTTTCCCAAAAAAAGGTTCAAAAATGAATTAATGGACGCTGCCCTACTAAGAAGTGTTGCTTTTTGCCTGGAGAAAGGGTGGATGTTTTCAGACATTTTTGTTCAATGGCCACAGTAGTTATATGGGTCTGGAAGTCTTACAAGTTGCAAAAGATAATGGTATTGTACTTTTCTGCTTTCCATTATACAGTTTCTACCGGGTGCAGCCACTTGACGTGGGATTTTTAGTCCTATATAAACCTATTATAACCAAGAGATTCAAAATTGGTTAAATAAAAATCCTGGAAGAGACTCGTTACATACTTTCAAGTTGTTGGCTTGTTTAAAACAGCTTACCTTAAAAGTGCTACTCCTGTTTATGCCATAAATGCCTTTACCAAAACAGGGATTCAATCTTTTATTCCTGATATTTTTGAGAAATGGATGTTCGCTTCATCATTAGATTAGAGGTTAGACCAGTTGTTTAGACGGAATAATCAAAATCGATGTTAGATCATCGAATTGTCTGTAAATGACTTATATACCTAACAAGATATTAAACCTGGTACAGCCGTTTCCACATTGCGATTCATTGTGACTCAGTTCTCTACTTGGGGATTCGCCTTATCTGTTAAATGAGACCCCTGTGAGATTTTAGAAGGTCAAGCTATTTTTTATTGAAGTAGAATTCTTCAGAACAGCTATTTTGGATTTTACCAACCTTATCAGTTTAAAGGCGTTCTGCAGTTTTACATTGATTTATATAACTTGTTTCTTATTACTTATTACAGTATCATAAACAGTCTAAGATTGTAGATTTTAAAGCAGCGTAGTTTACGACCATGTACAAAAATAAGAGAAACTGCTCCATATGGGCAGAAATAAACTGAGAGGAGTAACAAGATTGTTGACCAGGTATGTAACAGTGAGCAAATTCCTAAATAAAATAGGCATCTACAATGAAGACCTTAACTGCCGTCTCTGCGATTAAGAACCAGAAAATTTAAATCATATTTTATGCAATTGTAAGACCCTGGGCCAAAAAAGGCAAAAACTATAGAGAAGACTCAAAAAATTTTGACTTGGAGTAAGAAACCACAGTGGGTGGCATACACAAAAGCTTCAATTTCAGTGATAAGCAAGATCCTTTGGATCAGATGGGCACAGGTAAGAAAGGAAATGGGCTTAGGTTATACCATTAGTAACCAAAAAACATCGTTAAGCCAAAACCTACACCGAATGCGATTTACAAACACATCAAATTTCTTCGTATTGAATATAATAATAAAACTTAAAAATATTTAAAAATCCAAACAGGAGAACAGAATCAACCGGATTAAAGTCTCAAAGACCAAATAAACCAATACCAGCAACGTGTGGATATAACTTTAACCAAAAACGCAGAAATAAATAACCAAAATTAACCAAAGAACAGTGACATAGAAGATAGGTACTTGTAAACTTCTTAATGACGCTATCATTTTAGCAGGAAAAAAACTATAGATAAAGTAAATAAGAAAAAAGGAAAATCTTTAAATTGGCAGAAGCCAGACGCATAGCCAAAATAAAGACATAAGGAAACACCAGCAATTAAACAAACAAATGGACCAACGAATTAAAGAAGTATGAGAGATATGGTTAGATAATATATGTAATGAAATAAAATACCTCTAGGCTCAAAATTCTTCTTCTTCTTTAAGTTCCATCTTCTATCGAAGGTTGGAAATCATCATGGCTATGGGGACCCTCTCGACTGCCGGTCTAAATAGTTCTGCACTACTGCATTCAAACCATTCCCCCAAGTTCTTAAGCCACGATATTCTTCGGCTTCCCACATTTCGCTTTTCTCGAATTTTGTCGTGCATAATAAGCTGCAATAGTGAGTATCTTTGTCCTCTTACAACATGGCCTAAGTACCTAAGTTTTTTTCTTTTGATAGTCAATATTATTTCAGCTTGATTTCCTGTTCTTCTAATAACTTCTACTTTCGATATTTCTTAACACCATGATATTCGTACGATTCTTCTGTAACACTGAAATTTAAAGAATTTAAAGGCGGTTAACTTATTTAGATGTATTTGTTTTATTGTCCATGCTTCCAAGCCTTTAAGAAAACACTTAGAAAAATTGATGGTAAGACACTATAGGGCAGAGCTAGAGGTCCAGATATACGACGTAGATGCAAGGTGAAGAAAATCAAGAACTGAATAAAAAATAGAAGAGTAGAATGGAACGATAATATAAACCGAATGACAAAAAGAGTAAAAACGGCAAGAGACGGTTCTTCAATAGAAAGACGATCAGTAGGAAGACTACGAAAATAATGGAACAACAATTTACTGGATGCACATTGAAAAACAGAGTCATGTCTATATAAAAAGGAGAAAAAAAAGAAGAAGAAAAAGATACGAAAAGTAGTGAATACGTAACACCGAAGCATTCTTAGGCGTAGTCCTTTTCAAGTTCAACGAATGATGCACGTGCTATTTCAATATGTGTCTTAATTTTTTTAATTTAATCTACATTTAATGTAATCCATGTTCCTAAGTATTTGTAAGTATCCACACTCTCAATTTCAGTATCCTCAACAATCAATTGCATGCTTACATCGGCTGATTTAGTTATGATCATGCATTTAGTTTTTTTTTTCAAATTGACCATTAGTCCGTATTCACCCCAGCATTCATTAAGTTTTTGCATTTCGTTCTGTAAATCATTGTAATTATCCGTCAATATTACTGTATCGTCTGCAAAACGCAAGTTATTTAAAACTTTTCCATTGATAGATATACCTTCTATCGAATCGGAGAACGCTTCTTTAAATACCGTTACACTATAGACCTAGAAAAGTAGTGGTGCAGCAACTCTGGCGGACTCCTCTCTATTTTGATATCTCGGGTGTTCTGGTTGTCAATTCTTGCCTAAGCAGTTCGATTTAAATATAGTTTAGATATAATTTTCACATTACGACTGTCAATATTTTTGCTTTTTAATATATTTACAAGCTTTTTAGGTTGAACCTTATCAAATACCTTTTCAAAATCTACAGAACATAAGTACATGTCCTGATTTATATCCATGCATCTCGGCCAGCACATTCAAGCCGAACAAAGCATTTATTAAAGCTATTGTTCAGTGATCTAAGTATGATACTGCACTTGGCTTTTTGGGTATTGTGACAAAGGTCGATTGTAGAGCTCAAGATAAAGACAGAGAATTATACAAGAAAACTAGACAAACCTCAAGCCTATGGAAACCCACATGCCTGCCAATAAAAACTAATACAAACAGGAAAATGGAGTTAGATTCTGTCCATTAAACAAACAGCATAAAGCAAGAAAATATGATGATCACAGAATAATATCTCTGATGAGTCACGTTTCAAAAAATTTTCTGAAGATCATCTTTAACCCTATTTACAACAAATGCGATAAATATCTAAGTCTGGTTTCAGAAGGGATACGGAAATAAGAGATGCAATTTTACGATGAACGTTAATGGATGAAAGATATTTAGAAGTGAATATAAACGCCTGCTTTGTTAATTATAAAAAACTTTAGATCGATCCCAACAAAAATAATAGAAATTATCAAACAGGTGGGGTTAAATTGACCTGATATCATTATCATTTGTAAACGTATTGGAATCACAGCGGTTCATTGAAACAAACAATTTTTAATCATTGAATGAGGAGTAAGTTAAAGGTAGGTTCTCTTACCCACACCAATAAGACATATTTTTCTTCTTTTATCTGTTTCGGATGTTGAAAACTATCATAGCAACCTATACTTTGAGACTGCTGCTCTGAAAAGATTTGTGGTTGTTGTATTGAATCAAAAAATTGGTTAAATCACAGTGTGAAGAGATAAAGTTGTTGGAACAAAATCACGATACATTTAATATGCATTAAAAGGTAAAACAAGCAGGTGGCCTTTGAAAATCCAACACACCTACTAAACTCCATGATCAATAGAAGATCATCATCATAGATAAAAATCAAGAAATGGGTCAAATACATACAAGAACTCTTTGATGGTAATAGGTTCGATCAACCTCCGTCCTATATAGGTAATGATCACTTACCAATCACATATAATGAAATATAAAAAGCAAAATCATAACTAAAAGATGGCAAAGCTCTTGGATCTGACAATACATATGCTAAACTCATAAAAGCTATTTAATACCGACGGTACTCAACGTATAATGTAATGTAATGTAATGATTTCCGGATCATCAGCTTAATGAGCCACATTTTAAAGTTATGTCTAAAAATCATACATCAAAGGATATATAGACTATGCGAAGAAAAAATCAGCCATACACAGTTTGGTTTTCAAAAAACAGTTGGTACGAGAGCATACAAGTGCTATGTTAATGATGTAGATATGTAAATTGCGATATTTATTGCATGATATTTGATACAGTAAAACACGACAAGCTGATGGAGATATTAACAAATATTGGAATGTGATTTAGGAAATATTAACAATCTTTACTGTAACCAAACATTGTCTATCTGTACAGAGGCAGGAAAATCCGATAATATCAAAGTCAAATGTGGGGTTCAATAGGGATTATATACCATCACCCTTGCTGTTAAACATATACTCATTACATTAAAAACACACTAAAAAAACAAAATGTATAATTATCTCTAAGAAGGAACACAAAATTGAAAGAATCAATGTAATTGGTTAACCAATAGAAAGAGTAAAAACATACACTTACCTTGGTACGAACGTCAATAAAAACTGGGACCATTCCCTGAAAATAAAATCTAGGGTAGAGAAAGCAAAATCTGCATTTCAAATATTTGCTAAGCTATTCAAATGCCACAATTTATTAGTTCCCATAAAAATCGGGTTAATACGTAGTTATTCTTCTTCTTCTTTTTTTTAATTTCCGCATTGCCAGATTATAGTAAGAGCCTAAGAAGGTATCCATTGAATTCTGACAGGCAACAGTGAGGGAAATCTTTTTTGGACCTATACGTCACGGAACAAGACCCCCTGGTATCTTTCGGCCGAGTGGGATACTAAGCCAGAAGACTTAGGGTAGTGCCGGATTAACCGTGTTCCTGCTAAAATCTTAACCACCGTTCCAGAGAGGTGGTCTTGCCACTCAATAAACAACTAAAATAAAAAAACTTAATAATTTATATATAACCATACCTATTACCGTAAATCAGAAAATGTTTGGACTTTATGCCATAAACTAATAAATAATATTAACTATAAATTTTTAGATCCCTGGCTTAATTTCCTCCTGTGTCCTCCCGTTCCTTTTTCTTCATCACACCAGAAATCAGACAGTGTACTTCTCTATAGTCTTTCTCTCCTCTCAACATTATGTTTACAATATTTTTTTCATCCAGCTCGAAACCCATTTGCCTTTCGAAATCTCCCATCTTATTTGACCATGTGCCAAAACGTGCCAAAACTACCATTCCCGGTCAGAAACTGCGTCAGGAAGTAGTCTAGTTTCCTGAACTTACATTCCCGACACGGTTTCAGATCGGGAATAAGCTCCTTCGTCCACCTTGCCTTTCCACTATCATTTTCCCATTCTTTCTGCCACTCTACTATTGTTCTTTCTCTTTTATTCTCATTTATATTTATATCCATCCTCCTAGCATAAATCCTCGCTCGCTCTTTACACAACAAAACGATCGGTATCACCGCTCCAATGACATATAGAGCCTCATTCGAGACTGACCTATATGCACTAGAAACCCTGAGGAGCATTTGCCTTTTCGAAGCCTCCATCAGTTTAGCATACTACCGACTGGAAAACTCCATTTAACACATTTTCTTCTTCTTCTTAATGTACCTATTTGTTAAGGAAGTTGACGATCATCATGGCAATATTTATATTACCTGCAGTAGCGCAAAAAAGCTGCACAGATGTTGTATTGAACCAAATTCTGAGGTTCTTTAACCAAAATGTTCTTCTTCTTAGTGGACCTCGTTTTCCAAATCTTTTTTCTTGCAGGATTGCTTAAAGGGGGGCATATCTGGATTCATGTCGAATAATATGTCTGAAAAATTGTAACTTTCGAGATTTGAAGGCGGTCAGTACCTCTCGGTTCTTATTTATTCTTCTGAGGACCTCCTTATTTGTGACTTGGTCAGTGCGCGGTATCTTAAGTATTCTCCGTTATACACTCTGATATACGATGTTATATCTTTCCTATAGTGTTCTACGAAGTTGAGTCGTGGACTCTTACAGACGCTACTTATAAGAAAATTGAGGCGTTCGAAATGAGGTTTTTTCGTAAAATCCTGAAGATATCCTATACCGACCACATTACTAACCAGGACGTTTTATTAAGAATGCAAAAAGGAAAAGAGTTGTTAACCAAAATAAAAACAGCCAAAACTGAAAACCTAGGTCACATCATGAAAAACAGCAAAAGATAGGGGCTGCTACAATTAATTCTTTAAGAAAAGTAGGAGGAAAACTAGGACCAGGAAAGTGAAGAATTTCCTGGCTGAAAAATCTACGTACGTGGTTTAACACAAAAATCATAATACTTTTCAGAGCCGCAGTTTGCAAAATACAGATTGCCATGATGGTCGCCAACATCCGAAACGGATTCGGATCCGAAATGACCATGCTTAATATTCCGGTCGGAAGAAGAAGAAGGGGACGACCTAAACTCAAGTATCTGGACAATGTAAAGAACGATTGGAAGTATAAGAAGATTAAAGTAAGTAGGTGGAGAAGACAGACACTCGACAGGGAAGAATAAAAGAATTTTTTTAGGCAGGCCAGGGCTCACGAAGAGCTGTAGCGCCAATTAATGATAATGATAATGTGTTAAACCACGTAATTTCCCATTCAGGAAATTCTTCGCATTTTTAGTGCTCGTTTTCCTTCTATTCTTCTCTGTAAAATGAGTTACAACAATCCACTTATTTCGGTGTTTCTCATGATGAGACCAAAGTATTTGGTTTAGGCTGTTATTATGGTGGTTAAGAGTTCTTTTAATTTTTGTAATATTAATAGATTCCTGATTTATAAGTGGTCGGTATAAGAAAAATATCTTTAAGATTTGATGATAAATCCACATTCAATTTTCTTACTGGTAGCGTCTGTGAGAGTCTACATCTCAAATTCGTACAACAGTATAGGAAAAACATAGCATTGTAGTAACCTGATTTTTATGGATATTGATAAATAATAGATTTCTAGGAAAGGGTCCCAATTTTTATTGACGGTCGTACCAAGATAGGTGTATATTTTTATTTTTTCTATTCATTGACCGTTCAAAGTGAATCGTCCAAATTGCTGTTCCCTCAAAGAAATCAATCATTTTGTTTTTTTACTATTTAGTAAAAGTTCATATCTGACTTACTTCTGAGATCCTAGTCATTAACTTTTGTAGGGCTTTATAACTGTCCGCGAATATATAATAATTCCCTCAGAGTATATGTTGAGCAACAGGGATCATACATCTCTGTCAGATACCAAGTTTGATTTTATTATCATAGGATTTTTCTGCCTCTGTAGTATATACAATGTTTGATTCCAGTAAAGATTGCTGGTAGTACTTAGATCACAGTTATTTATTCCAACATTTATTAATATCTTTATTAGTTTCTACGCTTTTAAACTGCAATTTACGTTTCTGCCTCATTGAAATACCACCTGTATGCTAAACAGCACCTCTTTCATACCCACTGCATTCTAAAAATCATTGATATGTTTTTTAGAAATAACTTTATCCGGAAATCATTGCAGGATACGGATTTTGTTTTCTTTGGTAAAGCAATAAACGTCGACTTCAGCTATGTTCTTGGTAATACTCTACAACCGACTTGTTCTTCTTCTTAAAGTGCCCTCTTCTCAATGGAGGTTGGCCACTTCAATTTTAAACTCTTCTCTGTCTTCAGCTGTTCTTATTAGCTGTTCAAAATTTAGCCCTGTCCATTGTCGGATGTTTCTGAGCAACGATAGTCTTTTCCTTCCTAGCCCTTTCCTAGGAAATCTTTCCCTCGATTTTTCCTTTCACTATAAGTTGGTCATATTGGTACTTATTATTTTTCAGTATGTGGCCTAGGTATGATGTTTTTCTAACTTTTACCGTGTTAAAAAGTTCTCTTTCCTTGCCTATTCTATGCAGCACTTCTTCGTTTGAGGTATGCGATGTCCATGCAATTTTGAGTATTCTCCGGTAGATCCACATTTCAAAGGCCTCCAATTTATTTACGGTTGATGTTTTAAGGGTCCACGTTTCAACTGCATATAGAAGAGTCGACCAGACGTAGCATTTTAATAAACGTAGTCGAATTTCGAGTTTTATTCGAGAAACACAAAGCAGTTTTTTTAGTTTTTCGAAAGATTTTTTGGCCTGTTCTATTGTCGATCTTATTTCTAGATCAGTATTTAGGCTGCTATCAATACAACATCCCAGGTACTTAAATCTATTGACCTGTTCTAAAATGTGTCCATTTATTGTGCAAGGTTGAGGTACGTTTTGGTTTTTTCGTATTAACATCACTTTGGTTTTTTTAATGTTTATTTTCATACCAAATTGCTCACAGGTCGAGTTGGTCTTGTCGATGAGTCGTTGTAGACCTAAGTCGGAATCCGCAATTAACACTGTATCATCGGCGTATCTCATACTGTTGATATTTACGCCATTCACATTGACTCCATCCTTGGAATCCTCCAATGCTTCTTTAAATAGAAACTCGGAGTAAAGATTAAACAGCAGAGGCGACAGAACACATCCTTGTCTAACTCCCCTCCTAATTTCTACTTCTGCGGATGTGGAACCTTCGATCCTAACTCTGGCGTTTTGGTTCCGGTACAAGTTTTTTAAGAATTTGATGTCTTTTCCATCTAAACCGACTTCTTGCAAACGTTCTAATAGTAGGTCGTGTCTTACTCTATCAAATGCTTTTTTGAAGTCTATAAAGCATATAAATATA
This sequence comes from Diabrotica balteata, assembly GCA_918026665.1. Taxonomy (NCBI): domain Eukaryota; kingdom Metazoa; phylum Arthropoda; class Insecta; order Coleoptera; family Chrysomelidae; genus Diabrotica; species Diabrotica balteata. Next base: position 78,856,967 of record OU898283.1, on the reverse strand, counting down.
TCTTTCTGTTGGTCGTAGCATTTTTGGGCGAGAACTAGTAAACTGAACAAGCTTCTCTTGTTCCCATGCCGGCTCTGAATCCAAACTGATCGTAGCCGATGATTGTTTCGCACTTTCTATAGATACGATTATGTACGATTTTTGGTAGGACTTTTACTGCATGGCTCATAAGGCTTATCAGATGGAACTCATTGCAGTGTTGTGGGTTTGGCTTTTTTGGTAGTGGGATGAATATTGACTTCAGCCAATCTTGGGGTATTTTACCTGTATCATAAATGTGATTGGATAAAAGGACAAATATTTCGATATCGATATAACTCCGCCTCTGGTAGATACTGGGTGGATTGAGTAGCTCAGTAAATGCCAGTGCCGGTCCCAAGCCCGGATGAAGGAGGAGGGTTACAGCGGTAGGTTAGCTCCCCGCCCTGCGTAAAAGAAATATTGCTAAAAATCCCACGGAACAGCCTCGGAACTCGGGTGGCTTCAAAGGAAAACGACATAGGCAAAGAAAAAGGCTAACGAATTTTGGATGTTGGAACATACAAGGACTGAATACAAAAGAAGATCAAGTATTTAAGGAACTCAGTACATACCGAATTGACATCGCAGTACTCAGCGAAACAAAAAAGAAAGGACAGGGGAACCACTACAAAGACGACTATATATACTTCTGGAGCGGAGTAAAAAAATCAAAAAGAGCCAAAGCTGGAGTAGCGGTCGTGATAAGAAAAAACATGGAAAAATGTATTACCAACTGGAACCCGATAGACGAAAGAATTATAACAGTAGACCTTACAACAAAGGGGAGAGACATAAAAATAATTGGCATCTATGCACCCACGGACGACTCAGATACAAACACTAAAGACATGTTCTTCGACAAACTCTCAGAAGAGTTAAATAAAATAAAAAAAGACAAGAAATAGTCCTGCTAGGGGACCTGAACGGAAGAGTAGGTAAAGCTCTTGACAACAAAATAATTGGACAACACGGAGAAGATGTAGTAAATGAGAACGGAACAAGATGGTTGGAGGTATGCGAACAACATTCGTTAAAAATACTGAATGGATTTTACAAACATAGAGACATAAATAAATATACATGGACTCAAAAGACAAGAAAACTGCAGTCAATTATAGACTATATAGTAGTTAAACAAGAGACATCTTTAAGACCCTACGATGTAAAAGTTTGGAGAGGGGCAGAATGTGGATCGGATCACCTACTAGTAAAGGCACCCGTGGAAATAAGATATATTAAACAACATAAATCCCAAGAACAGACAAACAAAGAATCCATACGGCTCTATAACATAGACAGCTTAAAAAATGAGTCCACAAGTTTTCTCTATAAACTACGTTTGGCACAAAAATTAGACGAAGAAATAAACGGAACAGCGGAAGAAATGTATAAGACTTTGAAAATCAAAATTCATGAAGCAGCATTAGAAGCTCTAGGTACGAAAGAAAAACTAAAACGTAGAAATTATTGGTGGACAGAAGGTTTATTAGAACTGGTAGAAGAAAAGAAAAAACTGTATCTCAAATGGTTAGCGACAAAAGATGAGGAAGACCGAAAGAACTATAACAGATACAAATATATAGTAAAAAAGGAAATTAAAAAAACAAAAAACATAACCTGGGACAACAAGTGTGCAGAAATAAGCTCAATGGTAGGAGGATCTAGGTCCAGACAAGCTTGGAAAACTATCAACAGTCTTAGAAAAAATACAAACGAAACAAAAAAAATAAACCCCATAGACATAGAAAGATGGAAAAATTATTACGAAAATCTATTAAATGAACAACGTACACAGTTTCTAGACACACATATAGATATAGTTGAAACGGGGTTAAATGAAGTGGCGATGATTACCGTAGAAGAAATAAAAAACGCATTACAAAAAATGAAAAATAATAAAGCTCCTGGGCCGGGTGATTTACCTATCGAGTTATTCAAACATGCCACTGCAATAACATTAGAATTGCTTTGTAAAATGTTTAACAAGTGCCTACAAGGAGAAAGTATCCCAAGAGATTGGAAAGTCTCGTACATAAACTCCATCTACAAAAAGGGAAACAGGAATGACTGCAGTAATTACCGAGGTATCAGCATTACGTCATCCACTGGCAAACTGTATGAAAGAGTTCTGAAAGCCAGAATAGAAAAAGAAGCCACAGAGATCGAAGAACAAAGTGGATTCCGACCAGGGAGATCTTGTGTCGACAATGTATTTACTCTCAAACATCTAATAGAAAAGAGATTAGCAAGAGGACTAGAACTTCATGCCACTTTTATAGATCTCCGTAAAGCGTTTGAATCCGTACCACTGCAGAGACTATGGACAACATTGGAAAACGCAGGTATAAATGCAGTATATATAAATGCCGTGAAAAAGCTATATCAAGATAACCAAGCTTATATTAAGGTTGGAAACCAAATTTCCAAGGGTTTCACCCAAACAAAGGGTGTCAAACAGGGCTCTTGCCTCTCCCCAACCCTATTTAAAATATATCTTGGTAATGCTTTAAAATATTGGATGAGAAAATGCAGCCCAATGGGCATATGGGTAAATGACACTCCTATATACACAATCCTCTTCGCAGACGACCAGGTAGTTCTTGCCGAGGACCTACAAGATATGACGTACATGATAAACAAACTAATAGACGAATTCAAAAAATGGGGATTAGAGGTTAATACCGAAAAGACACAATACATGAATATAGGAGGCATCGGTCAAGACATGGAAACAGAAAGCGGATTAATTAAAAACGTTGATCAGTACGAATATCTCGGAGTTACACTAAGCGAAGACGGAAGAGACGACAAAGATATAACAAGAAAAATAGGAAAAGGAAAAAACATGATAAAAACACTACATCCGATCCTGTGGAATAAAACTTTAACTAAGAAAACAAAGAAAAATATATATCAGGCTATGATTCAGCCGGTGCTGACGTATGGGTCAGAAGTGTGGGTCTTTAACAAGAATATGTCACAAAAACTCCTCTCAACGGAAATGATGTACTGGAGAAGATGTTCCGGGTTAACTTTGTTTGACCACATAAGAAATGAAAACATAAGAGAGAGAATGAAAGTAAAGAACACAATAATGGATACGATAGCCGAAAAACAATTAAAATGGTATGGACACCTGAGACGGATGAACGAAGAAAGGATACCACGAAAGGTTTGGAACTGGAGACCTACACAGAGAAATAAAAGGGGAAGGCCAAGAAAGAAATGGATATCCAATATTCATATAGAAATGGAAAATAGAGGTCTTCAAGAAGGAGACTGGGCCGATAAGAAATTATGGCGATTGGGATGCGAGAAGCGACAAAATTAGAGTTGCAAACACTCGCTATATATATATATATATATATATATATATTATATATATATATATATATATATATATATATATATATATATATATATATATATATATATTATATTTCGATATTTTCTTGTAACCGACATGTAGATGGTCATTTTTGTTCGTAAATTAATTGTAGGAGACCAAAGTAACTAGTTTAGTGTTTATACCACATTTCAGCCTGTTGTAGTTTCTGCTGAGTGTCTCGTTTCGATGTTCTTTTCCTAGCTATCATCGTCGTTAGTTATTTAAATTCTTTCCATTCTTTTATATCTATAATCCAGAATAGTATGTGTCCTTCTTCATATTTTATTCTTAAATATTCCGTTTTGTCAATGTTGATGGTGAATTCCCAATTTTAGTATTTTTCAGTCAACTTTCGGATTAAATAATCTAGATCTTCCTCATCGTTTGCAATAATCACTTGATCGTCTGCGAAAAAAAAATATTTATTATGTACTTGTGTATAAGTCCTATTCCCATCTCTGTGCATTTTCTCCTCTAGTTATTTAATGCTTCCTGAATATAAATTTTAAATAGAGTTGGAGATAAAGAATATCCTCGCCTCAAGCTTTTTGGGACAGAAAATGCGTCTAAAATTTTATTTTTCATTTTCTTCTTCTTCTCATGGCGCCATCTCCTTTCGAAGGTTGGCGATCCAAATGGCAATTGTGGTTTTGGAAACTGCTGCGCGAAATATTTCTGCGGATGAGCGATCGAACCATCTCCTTAGGTCTTTCAGCTATGAGTTCTGGCGTCTTCCTACTGATCTTTTGCCCTGCACTTTTCCTTCCAGTATAACTTGAAGAAATTCATATTTTTCGCCTCTCAACACATGACCCAAGTATTGCATTTTCCTCTCTTTGATTATTTTTAGTAAATCTTTTTGTTTACACATTTGACGAAATACCTCAACATTAGTAACTCTTTGTACACATGGAATTCTCAATATTCGTCTGTATATACATACTTATCAAAGGCATCTATTTTTTTTTCTATTTCAGAGTCCATTGTCCAACTTTCACAGCCATACAGTAAGAAAGAAAAAACGTTGCATGTAATCATTTGGATTCTAAGCTGCAGACTAAGGTCTGATCTTGTAAAAAATGTTTTCATGCTCATGAATGTTTTCCTTGCTTGTTCGATTCTTGATATTATTTCTTTTTTTGGATTGCACTGACTATTGATATTTGCTCCAAAATATATTATGGAATTTACCTGTTCCATCATTTGACCCTTGGCATACACGTGTACGTTTATTGGTGTCTTTAAAAATACTAAAATTTTCGTTTTCGTTAAAAAAACCTTTAGATGTAAGCCAAACATTTCGCTGTGGGGAACTACCGCATTTATTACATTTTGTAGTTCTTGTGCATTGCTTGCTATTAAGACAGTATCATCAGCATATCTGATGTTGTTTATCTTCTTCTTCTTCAGGTGCCATCTCCGCTACGGAGGTTGGCAATCATCATAGCTATCTTAATTTTTGAGGCAGTAGCTCTAAATAGTTGTTTTGAGCTGCATCCAAACCATTCTCTCAGGTTCTTCAGCCATGAAATTCGTCTTCTTCCGATGCTTCTTCTGCCATCTATTTTTCCTTGCATTATGAGTCGCAGGATGCCATACTTATCGGCCCGCATCACATGTCCGAGATACTGTAGCTTTCTTTCTTTAATTGTAAGTTCAATTTCCTTCTCTTTGCCTATTCTTCTCAGTATTTTATTGTTTGTAACTCTATCTACCCAGGAAACCCTCATAATTCTTCTATAGATCCACATTTCAAAGGCGTTAAGTCGTCTCATGGTATCTAGATTTAACGTCCATGATTCCGCTCCATAATATAGTACACTGTATACGTAACATTTTGTTAGGCGTACTTTAAGAGCTAATGTTAGATCTTTGCCACATAGGACCTTTTTCATTTTTATAAAATTAGAACGTGCTTTTTCGATTCTGACTTTGATTTCTGCCGTGTAGTCATTATTTTCTGTTATAAGTGTTCCTAGGTAAGTGTACTTTTTTACTCTTTCGATCTGCTGGCCCTCTACTATCAAGATTTCGTTAGTATTATAGTTGTTTTTACAAATTTTCATAAACTTAGTCTTTCTGACATTAAGAAAGAGTCCGTACTCCCTACTAAACATGACTATTTTGCTCATGAGTCTTTCCAGGTCTTGTAAACTATCGGCTATTATTACTGTATCATCTGCATATCTGATGTTGTTAATTAAGACTCCATTTACTCTTATGCCGACTGTTTCATCTTCCAGAGTTTCTCGAATTACCTCTTCAGAATAGGCGTTAAATAATAGAGGTGATAGAATGCAGCCTTGCCTGACTCCTCTCTTTATTTCCATTTCTTCAGATGTTTCTTTTTTGATTCTTACTATTGCTCGCTTATTGTAATAGAGGTGTGTTATTAGCCTTAAATCTCTTTCATCTAGGTTTTTATTTTTTAGAATTTCCAGGAGTCGATCATGTTTTACTTTATCAAACGCTTTATTGTAGTCTATAAAACAGACGTAAAGGGGACGGTTAACATCCAAACATCTCTGTGTCAGCACATTGAAGGAGAATAATGCCTCTCTGGTACCCATACCATTGCGGAACCCATATTGAGTGTCACTAATATCCAGCTCCAGTTTAGAGTGTATTCTGGCGTGGATAATTTTCAAGAGAATTTTCAAGGTATGTGACATTAAGCTTATGGTTCGATAGTCACTACACTCTTTGGCATTCACTTTCTTTGGCAAACACCAATGTGTTGTTGTGTGATGTTGTTTATGCCAATTCCGTTAATGTTAACTCTGCCTTGGACCTGATCTAATGCTTCTCTGAATATAATGAGTCCGAATATAAATTAAACAGAAGGGGCGATAAGACGCAACCCTGTCTCACTCTTCGTCGGATTTGTATATCTTCGGATGTTGTGTGTTCTATTTCAATTGTTGCCGTTTGGTGCCAGTATAGTTCTGAGATAATTCGCAAGTCTTGTTCGTCAACTCCAGTTGTTCTCAGAATTTCGATCATCTTTTGATGGTTAACACAGTAAAATGCTTTTTTATAGTCAATAAAACATAGATATACATCTATGCATCGTTGCGTTAACACATTTAAAGCAAACAGAGCCTCTCGTGTTTCCAATCCGTTTCGAAATCCGAATTAAGTGTCACTCATCTGGAACTCGCACTTGTAAATTCGTGTATGTATAATTCTGAGAAAAGTTTTAAGGACATGAGACATCAAGCTTAATATTCGATAATCATCGCATTGTGAGGAATTCGATCTTTTTGGTAATGCTACGAATGTTGATTTTAGCCAGTCTGTTGGTATTTTTCATTTTTCCGATACGTTTTGTATTTATGTATATGTTCGCTATAGCAATGATGCGTGTATTACTAAGGCCTATCTTCATCAATATTTCAAACCATCTTTTTAAGGGTACTGTATCATAGGCCTTCTCTAAGTCAACAAATTCTAAATGAGTCAGTCAATTCTAAATTTCTGGCTGATCTATTGTCTATAATTTGTTGAAGTACATATATATTGTCTACACACAAATATACTGATGTTTTAAGGCTGGTAACGGATCTCGGAGGCAGCGTGAGGTGCCGACCTTCACACTGTAATAAAACTGAGAAATATCCACAGTTTCCGACAAATAAGTCGAGGGTTCTAAGAGTAGGATTCAGCTCTGTTAGAAAATCCTACTCTAGCGTCCTCGAAGACATATGTGGCTTAATCACATGCGGGTTTCTGGTGCCTAAAATTGGAATAGGTCGGCTAGTGACAACCCATAAAAGTTATGGTTCTTAAAGAATAAGGGCTGAATCGACGTGCTAGCAACTTGTCATTTGTAAAACACTGTAGATAGACTAACAATGTCAATAATTCATCTCGGAATGCGGATAGAAAAAACGGCTCCTAATTATAATTTACTATAAATTAGTTTAATTATTTGTGAAATACGTGAAACTTGTTTTGCAACAAATTCTATAATAAAGAATGACCAGTTTAGCAGATTTAAATTTAAAAAAAATGGTAAGGCATGCAATAACTTACCTCTTTTACACATATTTTTCGTCCACCGTTAAATTTCACTATAAAATTATTGCTCTCTATTGCTATTACTATAAAGAGCAACGCAAAGAGCAATGAAACGAATCATGCTTGGAATATCACTAAGAGACAAGATTAGAAACACCGAGATAAGACGTAGAACGAAGATTAGGGATATTGTGGAAGAAATTACAAAAATGAAATGGCGCTGGGCAGGTCACGTAGCCCGATATAATGACAACAGGTGGACACCAGAGAATTCTAGAATGGAGACTAAGACCGACAACAAGAAGCATGAGAAGACCTCAAAAAAGATGGGTAGATAACATAAGAGCAGTGGCAGGCAAACAGTAGATTAGATTGACGCAAGATAGAGAAAGATGGAAGCAATTGGGGGAGACCTACATTCAGGAGTGGATGGAAAATGGTTGACAAAGAGATAAAATTATTAGTTTAAAGAGAACTAGTGATGACGATGATTAAGTGACTTATTCTGTATTTTCTATAAATAGAGACCTTCATTTGTATTTAGATTGATAAACTACAAGGATTTTCTTTTACATTTTAAGTAAAATATCTGGAATCTAGAGGATGAAAAAATTTTTCTCGGGTAAGAAAATTATTCGTAGGAGTATTACGACTAAATACTTGTGAAATATACATATTGTCATAAGTTTTAAGACATTTATTAGAAATATATTATAAATAAAACTTTTCAAAGTTATCGACCTTTTGAACAATTAGTTATATTCTTTTCATTATTTATTTATATCATTGTTACAAGCGCTACCGCCAAATTTTACTGAGTGGTGCATTCATCACTTTTTCAATTGATGTTAAAAACAAATTGTGACAATATTATGTCGGCATTATATTTTTAAGGTTAACAGAAATATATTATTTTAATTTTTAATAACCTTGAAAAATTCGTTAAAAGCGTTGCTTCTTTTGAGCTTTGACCACAACTATATTTTATGAAGAGACGGTAAAATCAAAAAATCAATTATTAATTTGACCATTTACATACAAAGATCTTTGAAATTTGCCAAAACTATTGAACTGAAAACACATGAATAGCACGAAAGCAAAATAAAATAGAAATCCTTGTAAATAACACAAATACTAGCAATTTCATAATAGAGAGTTATGTTTTTAGTGCCTGTAAAAAGAAAATAAGGAATTATATGCATATTAATTTTGCTTTTTAGTTACAATAAATGTTAGTCTCCACTGCTCTTCAACTACCAGAGTGTTTCAACATGATCTGCAAATATAATGTTTTCCTTATACTTTTATATTTTTATAATTTTCTATATCACCGTGCAATGTTTTCCTTTTTGATCAATGTTCATGTATAATGACGATCATAATTTGATAACTTAATAATTTGTAAGATTAAGCCAAGCTACTAGATGCATTTATCATATGTTCAGTTTTTTGTTTTTTTTTTGTGACGTAAGAAATACAATTACGTTAAAGACCTATAGTAGTTAGAGCTTAATTTCAGTAGAAGCCCAAAAACCTCCGATTCTATTTTAAATACAAATAGTGTCATTAAATTATATCAGCAACATTTATTTATTTATTTATTTATTTATTTACGGACTTGTCATTACGATAACAACACATCAAACAACTACACAATATTTAGAAGTACAAATAACTATAATAAACATATATAAAAGTCACAAAATATTATAGGCGTAGGGTGCTTTATAAATAGGCACTATGAATGCAATTTCTATTTTAATTATGTGTACAGCCAAATAAATCTATATCAGGTATAATATTAAATTCATTACAAATTCTAGTTAAAGATAACTGTTGGCTATAGTATATGATGGCATTTAATCTGAAAAGTATTGTCTATTCGCTTAGCTAGGGCATATTTTGACAGGCTCATTGTCGGAAACCTACAACACAACAATTCCTACTTCTCAGTATTAATAGCTCAAGTATACTACTATTGCAGACTGCTTTCTTTGAAAAAAAGAAGAATAATTATAAATAGTGGAAGTGTATACTAAACCCATCAAATTTTCCCTGTATATTTAAAATATAATATTTGAATTGTTACAATTTAAAATATTGTAGTAAATATTTGTATTATTCGCGTTGTTTATTTAATTTAATATAGTTTTATTGTTTTATTATCTTTGTTTAATTCTTTTGTTAGTTCTATTCAGTTAATTAGTTAGTTATATTTTAAATTTTATTATTATGAATAGTCAAAGTTTTCTATTTGTTCCATCAGCTAATGCGTTGGTAAGTTTTGCTTAATAAATATGATAAAATGTTTTTTAAAAGTTAATATTTTTAGATTAGTTGTTTCTAATTTAACATAAACTTGTTTATACTTACATGGAGGTTTTTGTTGTTTGTTTGGGTTTATATGACTGCAGACTGCGGCCAGGACACTGAATTAATTCACCATATGTGGAAGATTTTAACATCCTCAAATACTAATGAGCAAAAATTACTATTAAACCACGAATTTGCCTAGTCAAATTACTAATATTTGCTTTTAGCATATGGAAGTACACTTATTTTGTAAGATAATAAAACAACAGTTTATGTTAATGCTATCCAATGAACTGTTAATCTTTAATCATTGATTCCATCCTAGTCACAACATAACATAAGGAACTTGCTGTGTCTTATTTAACCTCACTTTTTTTATTTTGTACAATAAATAATTTTATTATTTGTTATCAATACATTATACGGTGTAAATAAATAAATATTGATTGTCGGCAAAGTTCTATTTTATATATTCTATTTTATTTTTGTATTTACTTTTGTTTACATTAATATTGACTAAGAGCACGTATGCTTGGTTGAATAGTAATTTCCAGCCACTTCGAGTCTGTCAAAAAGTAACTAACTTCGCAAAAAAATAATTACTAAAATCACTAGACAGTTCGGACTGGGAATAGCGAACCGGGTATATCTGAACTACGGGTAGCATTTGTAGATACCATAAAATTCACAGAGCTTAGGGCAATATATTAAATTCTTACATAATTTCTTTAAAAACCATGGTGGAAATGAAAGGAATAAATTCGTTATTTCGTAAACCGGAGACTTTAAGGAAAAATCCTGAAACCCGTCGATTTTTATTTTTAAATAAGCTATTCGTAAGAATACATTTTTATTTTTGACGTCATCTATGTGAGCGTGATGACGTCATTGCTAAAATTTTTAAATAGAAAAGGGGGTATTGTAATACATCATGTGAAAGGTCTTTTTAATACCTATTCAGCTATATCAATATATCTAAGTAATTAAAGTTTGTAATTGTTCATGTAAATAATCATATGGTAGATATCATCTACCATATGATATCTGTTTTTTGCATTCAGTGATGTTAGTTGCGTTATTATGTTTTTTCGTTTTGTTATAAGATACTTTATATTGCTTAATTGAGTTTTGTCATTCTGTGTTTCACCATGGTAAAGATCTATGTTTACTCAATATTTTAGTATTTCCCATACGTGTTTTTACCGCGTATATGATAATATTAGTAAAAATATTTAGAGTTGTCAAAACTGATGTCTAGTGGTTCTATGGACTCAGCGTTTATTTCTATGACCTCAGCGTATATACCAATTATCTTTTTTTTACGTTTAATTTTCGGACTAGTTGGTAATCAGAGATAATGTTATCAGAAAATACAGATACTTTTATTGGGAAATGGTTGCTTTTACATAAAAAGGCTAGAGGATCCGAGTTAAGTGCGATTGAATGACATATCACAAATTGATGGATCGATTACCGATGTGTTCCCATTAGGTACATTAAATCTGGTTGGTCCTCCATCATTGAGAATGTTTAAATTTTCTATTCTACTAGTCTTCGATTAGTATGCCTTTGGTATTAAAATTTGTTTAGTCCACATTGGGTTGTATGTACTAAAATGTCCTAATATTAGCCTAAGCATGGGTATTTGTGAGATGATTGCTTTTAAGTCGGTTATGGAGAGGCCTGCCTTTGGGAAAACATAAATACAACATATATTACAGTTAAAGCATTGGGAAACTTTATCTGAGACGGCTAAAGCTAGGATGTCTGTTCTAAGAGGAATTGTTTGTGCTTTTAAGGTGTTTTTAATATAAATAACCACTCTACCACTTGCCTCTTCCTAATTTTTCTTGCTTTCTATTTTTCGCCTGCAGTTTTGTTGGGTGGTTTGGGTAGCTCGACAGAACTATTGCCAGTCCCAAGTCCGGATAAATGAGGAGGATGACAACGAATTTAGGGAAAATGCATATTCGCATCAATATTTGTCTCGAGTCAGAAAGGGTCAAATTATACTAGATGACTACCTGATTATTTACAGTGGTATCGCGAAAGAAACCAGAGCCAAAATAGGAGTCGCCCTGTTAGTAAACAGAAACTTTTTATACCAAGTACAAGAATGTATTGTATCATTGAGAAGATAGTAAGAATAGTAAGTGTAAAAGTAAAACTGGATGTTAAAACTCTGAATGTGATAACAATCGATGCACCAGAGAACAACAGAGATACCACCACAAGGGAAAACTTCTACGTACACCTACAGACTGTAATAAACGACATCCCAAATAATGAATATATAATCATTATTGGTGATTTTTACGCTTGTGTTGGCAATGATATAGTTCCAGAAATAAAACAACGATATATTAAAAATATTAAAAATGAGAATGGAGATCTCCTTCTGACGGACCTCTGCAGCATAAACAAGATAAGTATTAATAACACGTTTTTTTTCTTACAAAGAACAATACAAATACACTTTTAAAAACGGTAGAAAACAGAGATATATAATATACTATATTCGGTCGAATAGAGAGTTAAAGCCCTCTCAAATCTTGGATGTAAGAGCACTAACATTAACAGAATTAGAAAGCGATCATAAATTGGTATTGTGAAAAATCCAAACGAAAATAAACATATTTGATAACACAATACCAGAATACACTGCAAAGATAAAAATCGAAACCTTACAGGATGACTACACAAGATATCTATTTCAAAAAAGAATTACCGAAAAAAGCAGAAACACCTATGTCACAGAAAGTAATGGAGTGGAAGAAAGTTGGGCAAAAATTAATTCTACGATCTCAGCCTCGGCCAAGGAAGTTCTTGATAAGCGAAATATAAATAAAAATAAATCGTTCCCAAGGCAAAAAAACTCCATGGTTTTGTACAGAAGTGAAGTAACAATGTAAAGAAACGAAAAAGCTTACCTAAAATACATGCCAACCAAAACAAAAGGAGCATACCATAATTAAAAGACCATTAGAAACGAAACACATGCACATTTAAGAAAAATAAAAAATTCTAACTGAAAACGCTTTTCAAAAGAAATGTGATATGAATTTGACGGTCTCCAAATAAAAATATGGCTCTTCATAGGAGGTAAAAGAACCGACTTAAAAAAACTAATAAAACTAAAACACATAGAAACGGATACGTGGATTGACTACTTAAAAAAGCTCTATGAAGAGAAAGAACTATCGAAGGTAAAACCGAAAACACCAGAAATTACCACAAATAAAGAATTTAATACAAATTAACAGAAAGTTCGAAAAATACTTAAAACCCTAAAAAACGAAGTAGCAGTAGGTAAAGGTGGGGTACCAAACGAATTAATAAAATATTATGGAGCAGCAAAGACAGAACAATTAACAATATTAATTAATCATTTATAAAACACAATAAAATACCAGATACATGGAGAATGAGAGAAGTAATTCTATTATTAAAAAAAAAGATAAAAGCTACAGAGGTATAAACTTGTTACATACTACGCTAAAACTTACAACTAAAATTTTACAAGTGCTAATAAATCAGAGGATAAGATAAGCAGATGAACAACAGGGTTTTCGTAGTGGAAGATCGTGTACAGATGCAATATTTGTTATAAAGCAAATTACTGAGAAATCACTAGAGTATAATAGACCAGCACTTTTGCGTGTGACAGAGTAAGACTTAAATATTGAATTCATCTTCTCTATAATAGAGAAGTTCCCCTAAATATTATAAAATTATCGAAAACATCTACCAGAATAATTAAATGAAAGTCAGAATAGATGGACAACTTACAGAACCTATAGAAATAGTCACCGGAAAAAAACAAGTGGATTCATTGAGCACCATACTCTTTAATTGAATTATGGATGAAATCATCGAAAGCGTTAACAAAGGAAGAGGATACAGAATGGGAAATAAAAAAATAAAAATACTCTGTTACGCAGAAGACTCACTATTGATAGCCCAAAATAAAGATAGTCTGCAAAGACTGGTCCACATATTAAACAAGAGCAGAAGAATTTAATATGACAATCTCATCTCAGAAAACTAAAACAATAGTAGTCAGCAAAGAACCAACCAGATGTAAAATAGAAATTGATGGAATCAGTATTGAAAATTGAAATAAAATACCTAGAAATTACACTGTCCAGCTATGGAAACCTAGACAAAGAAGTGAGAAATCAAGTACAAAAGTCAAATAGGGCAGGATGCCTCAATAACACTAGATGGCGAAACAGACACATTAACACTGAGATGAGGAGAAGAATTTATGAAGCCAATCTAAAACTTACATTGAAATATGCCTCAGATACAAGACCTGACACAGCTACAACGTATAGGCTAGTGGAAACGGCAGAGATTAGAGTACTGAGAAAAATTACAGGAAATACTCTGAGAGATCGAAAGAGAAGTGAAGACATTAGAAGAAAATGTAACGTACAATGTATAAATAAATGGACACAAAATGGAAAAAAAAATAATGGAATATTCACAGAAGCAGAATGGAGAAGACCCGTGTCGTCGAAATAGCAAGAGATAAGTCACCAATCGGCAAAAGATGGAGTGACAACCTTCCATAGAGGTATTAATCGGCTAAAGAACAAGCAGAATTACTTATAAAGAGGAAGAAGAAAAAAAAGAAGAAGAAGAAGTTTCTATATTTATAAAATTTGAAGTTACTAATGTATGACAATGTTGGTAACTTAAATTTGTTTCTTAAAGAAAAATAATTGTAGCTGAAAGATCATTAAATAAAATTTTTAACATATTATGATGAGTATAGAACCCATGTATATTCCGTTGTAATAAATTAATTTTTTTTTTTTTTTTAATTTATTTAATGTCGTCCGAACCACTGGAGTTATAGACGACAACAATGGAAAATACATATTATAACAAAGAAAGGTTAATATTAATTACGTACTAACATTAAAGAAGATTGATATATGTAATATAAGTACAGTCTAAATATTAATTTAAATCTTTTATGCCTATAGCCGTTAAAAACTTTATAATATTGTGTAGATGATTATTGTCTCTAAGAAGGTCGCCGATGTCGCTGGGAAGGTTGAGTTTACTTCTGGTTTCCTGGAAAATTTGACATTCGGTTAAAATATGTTTAACTGTACTGTTGGTTTGACACTGGTTGCAGTATGGAGGATTGTCTCTTGTAATTCGGTAAAGATGTGTATGACGGGTGTGACCAATTCGAAGTCGAGAAAAGATGACTTGTTTTTTCCTAGGTAACACAAAGGCTTGTTTTTGTAAAACATTGTCTTTAATTTGCCTCAGTTTTTCGGAACACTGCGACCATTAGTTTTGCCACGCACAACTAACTATATTTTTTAAGCACAATTTAAGATCACTTGGCACTATTTTATTTAATTGCACTTGACCATCACTTGTCACTGCTTCGTGAGCTAGACGGTCCACAACCTCGTTACCATGTATTCCAATATGAGATGGAACCCAGATTAATACCACATGTTTGTTTTCCTTTGCAGCATTTTGAAGTTCTTTGTAAATGTCTTTATGAATAGGATTGCTGGAAAATGTTTATTTTGTTTTTAATTAAATGTTAATTTCCTGGAATGAGTCACTCGACGTATCAGTGTAGAGTTCTTCATCCTCGTATTTGAGTTTTTTCGTCAGTTTTTTTTAACTTTGTACATTTTAATTTTAGTGGACGTTTGGATATACATGAATGGATTTTGGATAAGAATTATAAAAATGCTTGAGTATCTGAGGTATACACAATACATACATTATTTGTAACACTGATAACATATTTAGCTCCTTGAATGTTAAAAAAAAAATTAACTGTTTCTTCGAAGGTTAATATTGGTTTTTCGGAATTAAATAATTCTTTAATCGTTTGCATTAGGGTTTCTAAAGAAAGTGTCGATGTATTTGTCCTTACTCTTTTTTGTTTCAGATTTTGAAAATACATTATCACCAGCTAATGTCTCAATGGAGGGGTGTTGACTCATTGTTTTTTGAAAAAAAAAAAAAACAAAATTTGTTTAATTTACTGTTTGTATTTTGGGAACGATTTCCGAAGTGGAAATTGAAACGTCAATAAACGTATTTTTATCTTTAATTGTGGCTTATTCCCAGTTTAATAGTAATTGTCTTTGACTTGGATGCGATCGAAAGCCTTTGTCAGGTCTCTAAAACATAGATATGCTGGTTTATTATACTGGATGGCCTTTTTGTGTTTGTCTTAGTATAAATACAACGTCTACGCTGGATCTTCCGGATATTCCGGTTGTTCATCTGATAAAGTTGTTAGTTTTTGTGGTAAGCTTAAGTGCGGTGTTCAGTAAAGTTTATATCGAATGTACTTGTTTTGGAACTACCAATAAAACCCATAACTCCACGACTTATTCCACGTAGTTTAGAATTATTTCACATAGTCGATCGGGAAGTTCGAACATAAGCATTTATATTTAAAATATATTATAATCGCGAATTTACATATACAATGATTTTTTTTTACTTTCAAGTGAAAATAACTGTTGAAAATTTATATGGTCGTTTCTTATTATTTAGTTTAAATATAATTTTTTAGCTGTATTATTTAAATCTAATAAGATGATACATTAATTTTGTCCAGTCGTTTATTATAAGGAATGAAATCGATCACATCCATTTTAAAAGACATCAAAACGGTGAAAATACAATTTAGCTGGTTAAAAAGTTCGATTGCATCATGAATTACGGCTGAAATCGACAAAGCGTTGGCACTAGTCGTTTAAATAGCGGCTTAAGATTTAGAATTCTGTGGACATGGTTTAGCTGAAACTGAAAAGAGAATTCGAACTGCCGTGACGTTCGAGAAGATGCAGTTAGTTAGCGACTATTGCCCGCCAGATGTCAGAACAGTAGCGGGTGACAGTCACGGCTAATATATGTTCAAGATAATCGAGAAACAACAAATATGGGTTGGATTCAGCCAGGTTAATTTCCAAGAAATTTGACGCAATATATTTAGATAATGCAATGGCATGAAATATGTATTATTTGTAGTAAAAAACGATATATTATTTTCTAACTGTGTTAGTACTGTTTGTAGTTAGGTAGTTCGAAATTAAACAAGGTATGTACAAATTAAAGAATAAGAAAAAACTCAAGATTTAATTCCGATTGAATTAATTACTGAAATACCGGGGAAGAAAGTAGAATACAATGGTTGACATCCCTATACCCAAATATTTTCTATCACCATAAAATCCCAAACTAATGGAATCCATTATTACTTCTTATGTTTATAAAGTGAATGAAGAAAATTATTTTAAATTACAGAAGTTTAAACTTCATCTGTTATTTTTCCGTTGTTGCGTTTTCGAAATTTTTCAGCTATTTCCTTCACCTTTCGATGAACATTGAAAAATAACAGATGTTGAAGGCAATTTTGCCATAACCAAAGAAGATAAAAACAAAGTATGGGAAGAATACTTGGAGAAACTTTTCCATTACCTTAGAACAATACAAGAGCCCACCATTGAAGAAAATTTAGGTCCCGAAATCCTACCAGAAGAAATAACGGCAGCCCTCAGACAAATAAAAGATGGAAAGGAAGCGGGGTTTGATGAAATTTCTGCAGAATTGCTGAAGCTATTAGATGCAGAACAAATAAAAATAATAACTGAAATGTTTAATGAAATATACCAGTATATTCCAGTAAGGCAGGAAAAATACCAGTAGAGTGGCTCAAATCGGCGTTCGTACCATTGCCCAAAAAACAGGAGAAATCTGTTTTAAAACATCTCTAAAAAAATTGACCGGAAATGCGAGGAACAAATTCTGCCCAATCAATTTTGCTTTGTAAACGCCGTTGGTACGAGGGAAGCTTTATTTAGCGTGCAGGTATTGTTTCAGAAAATGTAGAGACGTCAGCTGTTTTTCGCGCTTTTACATGCCTGATTAACTACAAGAACGCTTTCGATTCGATAGAGTCAGGCATAAACAAATTATGGAAGTGCTGAAAGGACAGAAATTGACGAAAAAGACTTGAAAATAGTAGCTAACCTGTATTTGAATCAATCAGCGGTACTCCGAGTAGATAGAAAATATACAGATCAGGTCAAAATCTTAAGGGGAATGAGACAGGGGTGCATAATTTCAACACTGATTCTTCTCCTTAGAGTGCCGTCTCCCTACGGAGGTTGGTAATCATAATGGCTATTTTTATTTTAGAACTTGCTGCTCTAAACAAATCAATCGATCTGCATTGGTACCAATCACGTAGATTCTTTAACCATGAGTTCTGCCTTCGGCCAACAGATCTTCTTCCTTGAATCTTTCCCTGTATTATCAGTCTCAAAATTATATATTTTGGTCCCCTCATCACGTGGCCTAGGTATAGGTAACACTGATATTTAATCTATACTTGGAGCACATTTTTGAAGAAACTCTAAAAGATATTAATGAAGGCATCTCAATAAATTGAGATAAGCTCAATAACCTGCGGTATGCTGATGATACAATGGTGTTTTCCAATACTATAGAAAGGCTGTAAGCATATGAACTGTAGCATATGAACTGGATATACACACCAGCAAAACCAACCTAATGATCATCAGCATGGAAACCATAACTGGAGCAAGTCTGTATGTGAACCAAATGAGAATTAAACTTATCTCGCAGCACACTTAAGAACTCTAATCAATGAGTGGTGGGGCAATACCTAAGAGATTAAATGTGGTATCGGAAATGCAAATAGTGCATTCTTGACTATGAGCTCTGTTTTAAGAGTCATGACCTCACTCTAAAAACAAAAATAAGGCCCCTTAAATGTTACGTGTACTCAGTGCTTCTGTATGGAGTAGAAACGTAGACATTAAAGGCGGAAACTCTATCAAAACTTAAGACTTTTGAGCTATCGTTATACAGATGGATCTTAAAGATACCATGGACAAACAAAGTCAATAATGAAGAAGTACGGCAAATGTACGCAACCGCGGATTTGATCAACATCGTGAAGGACTGGAAGCTGCAGTACTTAAGACATATAATGAGAAATCAATACAGATACGAGTTATTCCGATGTATTTTGCAAGGTAAAATTGAAGGGAAAAGGGCCTTATGATGAAGAAGAATATCCTGTCTTGCTAACCTGAGAGCATGGTATAGAAAGACCTCAGCACAACTATTCCATATAGCAACGAACACAGTCATCATAGCCAGAATGATCGCCAACGTTCGAAACGAACAGGCGCACTAAGAAGAAGAAACTTAGTGAGCATAAAAATAAAACTTAAAACAAACAACATAACAAATAAAATCAAAAGTTTCAGTCAAGCAGGTCCTATACACATGGCGTCTTTGTTCTCAGTCAAATAACTGATAGACGAGATGAGTATAATGATACGGTGTATTCATGGTTATTTATTTAGTTAACGAATTTGACTATGTCTACCTATATGATGTCATAAAACTTACTCGTCAAGTATTCGCTGAAATGTAATCTGTAACAAAGATGCATTGGACCCCCTTTTCTCAATATCATCATTGGATAAATTTCTGTAAGAATTTACGTTGCTGCGTGTTGCAAGGCCACTCGTAGCAAACAGTGTAAAAAAGTGTTGCTACGCCACTTGTAAGAAACAATATCTAATTTCATAAGATCTATCGAGATAACTTTCTCCGAGCAAATTCCAAAGAAATCGCTGGAATAAAGCATTCAAAAGATGTTTTTACCCATTAAAAACTATTACCTAGAAAATCGCCGCTTAGCAATCATTCAAAAGGATGTTTCAGCTACCTAATAGAACTTTGGAAGAAATTTACCCTGGCCCCTGATATGTGAGGCAGAGATAATTTGAAAGTAGTCACGTAGTCAGTGTCACATTGTATCCCAGCTTAGCTGATCGCGTCTTGGTTAGAGTTTTCAACTCTCGCATATTAGTCAGTGTCAATTTAGTATTCGATCAAAAGGGTCGACACATTTCTGGTCTAAGAGTTTTAGACTCTCACGTATTGAGTATACCTAGTTACTGTTATATAGCTTATAGTTTAAACGCTACATGTTTCACAAACGCTTATTATTAATCAATTATATTAATACTAAAGAAAACATCGTTGGTTCATGTGGCAATTTTATTGGTACATAACATATTTAAACTGGAACAGTGCTCTCTTGTGGTGTTTCGCAGACTTGTGTAAATTGGACAGAAATCGGCGGTAGAGATATAAAAACTTTGCGTTAAGACTTTGGCTAGATCTTAATCTATTTTTAGTAAAATAGTTAATCATTAAATTACGTATTGTTTAATGCTTTTGTTCTTATTTCCCACGTAAGTGGGTGGTCCTTCGAATTAGAATTAATTGCATTACTTATTACACTCTAAATGGTAATAAGATCGTCATCCTAATTTGTGGAACAAATCTTCCATTTATTTCTACCAATCATGAATCAGATAACAAACTTACGTAAATTAAAAGATTAGAAAGTACTGTCCAGATCATACTTGCTAATAAAATGGATAACAAAAACGAACTATCAAGACTTTTAAAACAATTTAATGGTATAGCCAATTTCTTTAATAAAATGATTTGTGTTTTATTACAAATTTGAGTTTAAAAAAGTAAAGAAAAAGAGTATATTAATACTTATAAGATTTTTAAGTATTTATGTTTATATATATATATATATATATATATATATATATATATATATATATATATATATATATATATATATATATATATATCGGAAAAAGGAGTACGACCGTCAATCCAATATATATATAAGGATCACTCAGACGAGTGGTGGGTTCTTATATCGGTCTCTAGGTGGAGAAATAGAGACCGATATAAGAACCCACCACTCGTCTGAGTGATCCTTATATATATATATATATATATATATATATATATATATATATATATATATATATATATATATATATATATATATATATATATATATATATATATATATATATATATATATATATATATATTAATCGAATCAAAGAAAACAAAAAAAGCAACTTTTTATTTTCTGAAGTGTAACCAGTGACAGTAATAATACAAAATAAAATAAGATTAATTGAAGTAGACTTTCAGAAAACATGTCTAACAAATTAACAGAGGGAATAGAATAGGAACAGAGCAAATAAATGAAACTCAAATATGCTCAATTACAAAAAGGTTGGAAAATAGAGACCTGCAGTGGTACGGACATGTACAAAGAATGTCAGAGCACAGGTTGCCGAAAAGAATATTGGACTGGATCTAACCAAGAAAAAGGTAGGGAGTAAGACCTGCTATGAGTTGAAAAACGTACATAGGAAATGTTATGGGAGATAGGAACCTCAGAAAAGGTGACTGGGAAAATAGAGTCCATTGAAGAACGAAAACTTATATTTATGTATGTAAAAAAAATATAGTAGAGAGTCTAAACTCTTAAATTATTATAATTTAGCGTTATAAGGTTATTGGTGTCTTAGAAACTCGTTTACAATGCATAGAGTACGTGAACGCGCAAATTTCCATCAACTGAGCGAGTTTAATATGCATAGTTAATCTACGAGAAGCCAGACTTCTTAAAACTTTGGTAGCACTTCGGGAGGAGTTAGTTAGACCGTGGAACGAAATAAACCAGGAAAATATTGACAAACTAATTAGAAGCGAACTCAGCTGCATCCAAGAGTGTTGCCCACTGAGATACATCGACACATTATTAATTGATTTACTCCTGTAAATTTTTTAATCATACTGAAATTTTGATCGTTTGTTTATTTTACTAACTTGTATAAATGTACAAGTTTTTTTTTATTATAGTAATTTATAATGGGTATTCGAATTTCTATGTCACTTAGTATATCTACTTTTTCTCTTCCTCTTCCGTTTACTTTTAGTTTAGCCGTAGTATTTCAGAAGTCAAGAACTATTATTTCATTCGTTTGGTAGTTGTTCATTAGACCATATCTTGATAATGAATTTCTGTAGCATTTTGACTGCTTGATGTGTGTATGCTTGTGTGCGGTTGGGATGTAAACTACGAAACCTCTGGTTTCATTCACCTATTCATATTTGACCTTGATTCTTATGACAAACACTGGCTGATTTATATAGGCCTTTATTAAATATATCGGTATGTTAGGTTAGGTTATATCTCTCGGGTCTAAATATATGTCCAACATAAGATGTCTTCCATTTTTTATAGGTTCTACAAGTTCACGTTCTCTATTTGCAGTCTTAAAACTTTGTGATATCTAACATGGTCAATTCATAGAATTTTTAGAATAAGTGTTAATAACTACATCTCAAAGTTGTCCAGGTATCGTAACTAGAAACAATAGCTATACAACTAACTATATAATTGTCTTTATATGATGATGTCTTTTTCAAGACTTCCGAGGTCTCAGTCTTCCGAACTTCCAGACACTACTAATTCTTGGTTTTGTAGAAGCGGATAGGGGCTATGGTTATGGAGGTGTTAACGCTGAAATTGAATTGGAATTGCGAACAGAAATGAAATCTTCATAAATCCTCTTTTAGATTCATAGGCCTTTAGTTTGGCCTATGTAGGATCGGGGACAGGCTGCACAATGAATTTTATAAACCTCGTGTTGTTTATTTGGAATGTTGTCTTTGATTGATCGGACAAGAGATGAAAGTTTGTGTTGGGGGGTAAATGTTATTTTTATTCCTCTTGATTTAACAATTTTGTCGATTTTATCAGGGACCTCTTTGATGTTCTTTTAGCTTTCTTGCTTATGAGGGTCTAAGACTTTGAATTAAGATTGAGCGGGAGATTGGCTGGAATATCAGTGGATGCCTCTATTGATGTGATTTTCTCGGTAACCGTTTTGGATGAGGGTTTGTTTTAAACAAGAGAGCTGAGCGGGTCTACTTGCATCCTTGCAAAGGCGTATTATTCTGAAGTCAAGGGTAATAATGAATTTATTAATTTGTGAAGGTGAATGATGAGAGTTGGCATGCTAGTAACGATTGGTATATGTGGGTGTTTGATAAACCAAACGATGAAAAGCTTGGGATTGGGTTTTCTTTATGATAACGTCGAGAAACGGTAGGGATGAATCAGTTTCCATCGTGAATTGGATACTAGGATGTTTACCATTCAGATGGGTTTAAAAAGACACCAAAACATCCCTGCCATGGGGTCAAAGGACGAATGTATCGTCAACATATCGTAGCCAACATGTAGGCTTAAGCAATGATGTGAATAGTGCTCAGGTGTCGAAGTCTTCCATAAAGATGGCAATCGCTGAAGATAGAGGGTAGCTCATTGGGGCTCCATTTATTTGTCTGTAGAATTTATTTTGGAAGATGAAATAGGTAGATACTTAGAGTTTAGTCTATAGGCATGTTTGTAAAGAGTGAAACAATATTAAAACTTACTAGAATGTTTAACGGTGATATAGGGTATTGTTTAAGAAGTTCGATAAAATGAAATGAGTTTTTAACGAAGGATTAAGCATTTTCGGCGAAAGGTTGTACGGTTTTGGCCAAATACTCGGCCAATGGTTATGTAGAGCAGTTGTATGCACTGACAATGGGACGTTGAGCAATATCGAGTTTATGAATTTTGGGTAGGCTATATATTCGAGGTGATCTGAAAAGCTTTTCACGAAGAATTAGAGATTGTTTTATGTCGACAGGAAGAGAGGTTTTATTGATAATGGCTTTTGTTGTTTTCTCCAGATATGTTGTTAGATTATTAGGAATTATTAATACTCTTAACTACAGATTCAATTCAATTAGCAAACAAGAAAAGTAAGCAATACAAAGATTTTTTCCAAATTGTTTGTATTGCAACAATTTTTTGTATTAACAATAAAGTACTAGTATATTCAGGTAAATTAATTCCGACCTAGTTAAATAAAAATAAACTATTTAAAATTACTCAACCAAAACATAACAAATTTTAAAACAAAGTCACATTTGCACTCTGTGCTATATATTTGTTTTAAATGGAAACTTCAATTTATACTTTACTTCTTTTGAGTACAGTTCTTTGTACGTGAATAAATATGAGTTTTTAAAAATACGCAATTAACTTTTTCTCCTTTTGTCTATCTAAATTTTTCATGTGTTCAATGCGGAAGAATATTATATATATATATATATATATATATATATATATATATATATAATATATATATATATATATATATATATATATATATATTGTTCATAGCAAGGGGAGATAATATTTCTCCGTTACTGTGGTTCTTTTTGCTTAAATTTACGTGATGTTATTCTGTCAATAGAGGTAAAGAGATAAAATCAGAAAGGAAATGGTTAAAATAAAAAAGAAAAGTTAAAATTCAAATCTATATAAAAAGAACTGAAAAATAGTTCTGACTGTAAAATATCAGTGAACTCAAAATTAAAGCAGCAGAAAAAAATCACGATTAAGTCAAACTAACGTTATGTAATATATAAGGTAATTTACTGTATAGGTTGGTACATAAATAGGCTTTGAGTCTTAGCAAATACATGGCGATTTGTCTATCTATTAAACAGTAAAATGTATTTCATTCTATATACAATTTCTGCGTGAGTAATTTTTTATTAGTTTAGCAGATATTTAAAAGCATAAAAAACAACGAAAAAGATTTGTGGTTGCAGAGACAAGCAACCTGTGTGTGTATGTAGATAGTGAATGGTCAGATGGCATGTAGAAGTTATGGTCGCTTGCGACTTGCGACCGCATATTGCTTTGCAGGCTAAACCGCCGACAAACCCAGGGATGGACTGAGTAGTCTCACGGAAATATCATTTTCAAGTATTTACTTAAATTCAAGATTCAAACATCATTTAATCTACCAACTACTTACCATGCTATGCAGACGACGCAATACTACTCTCTAAAAATTGAAGATGATTTACAACGTATGCTGCACCAATTTAATATAACCGCCAGAAAATTTAACATGTTAATTTCCCCAAAAAAGACAAAATGCATGGTTACAACAACAAATTTACTAAGATGTAAATTGAAGCTAGAAGTTCAGATAGAACAAGTGATGGAGTTTAAATATCTAGGCATCGCATTATCTAGCTGCGGAAAGTTCGAAACCGAAGTGAAAGATCAAGTGAATAGAGCAAACAGAGTCGCAGGCTGCCTAAATGAAACAATATGGAGAAAGAAAAGTATCGGGAAAGAAACAAAAGGCGGAATTAAAAACAGTCATCAGACCAATAATGACATAAGCAGGAGAAACTAGACCTGATACAAAGAGAACAAAAAGGATGTTAGAAACAGCAGAGATGAAAACATTTGGAAAAATTGATGGTAAGACACTATGGGACAGAGCTAGAAGACAGAGATGCAAGGTGGAGAACATCAAAAACTGGGTAATAAAAAGAAGAGTAGAATGGAACGATCATATAAGCCGAATGACAATAAATAGAGTAGTAAAGACGGCAAGAGACGGTTTTTCAATAGGAAGATGATCAGTAGGAAGTCCACGAAAACAATGGAATGACAACTTACTGGAGGCACATTGAAAAACAGAGTCATGTCTATATAAAAAGAAGAAAAAGAAGAAGATAAAAATTACTCACCATCATTTAAGAACTAAAGCTTTTCTATTCTCAAATTTATCCCAGTCAATTAATCCTTTGTTACATTAGTTTTGTATTTAACTTCCAAACAACATTCATAGTTTTCGAAAAAGTATTGAATGTGGTGTAAATATAGTAATTAACAAAGTGGTTTAGAAAAAACAGAACTAACCGTCGATACAATAAGAACATTAAGGATGCGTATAAGGACAGCACTTTAACAGATAACCTATTTGCCCATACACTTTTAATTTACATAGAAGCGCGTTAGACGCGGGGATCCACTATCCTCGAAATTATTCATGAGCCTTATAGAGGACTGGAAAAGCTTAATTCTTTTATTTTACGAATATGTATATATATATATATATATATATATATATATATATATATATATATATATATATATATATATATATTGAAATGATTTCAATATGTTAAAAAGGATACAACTTAAATGGATCTTTATATGAGTTTGTTGTTCATGAATTTCATGAAGCCATCACAATGTGGGTTCGACTCTAAAATAAAAGAGAGAAAAAGATTAGTAAATTGTTAATAATGTGTAAATAAATTAATTTTGACTTACCTGGTATAGTGTTAATAATTTTTGAATAGTATAGTTGCCTAGTGTATAGGTGAATCGTCTAAACTTTAAAAAGAAAAAAAAGAAGAATTCTTAAAAAAATATTTAAACATAGAGATTTTAAAAAGGTCAGAAATAAACTGCCAAGCAAGTCTGTGGGAGCTAAATTAATAGGGGTTTTGTTAAATAAGAAATTACAATGATGTGGAGATGAAAAGAATAAATTATATTAATAGACTAAGTTTTATATCTGAACATTTTTTTATATTCCCAAATTAGATGTGATTAAAGTGATTATGAGAAAGTAATGTGGCTTGTCAAATATGTCAAACAGGACAGTTTTATGGTTTAAAATATTTAAATAGAAGACAGAAAAAAAATGAAGGTGGGTTGCGGTTAGCAACGGAGATTTGGTTTTTTGGGGACGCCGACGAGGATTCTTGGACGACGGGAGCCCTGAAACTGTGGAATAGGTCGGGAGTGTTTTTTAACTCGGCTAATTAGAATTTAGTTTTTCCACAGCAGAGATATCCAGAATTTGTTCCAGAGAGTAAGAGAAACAATTTGACTTATAAATTATATTGGAGTATCGAAATGTCATTTAAATTGAGAAAATTAAAATTCATGAATTAACATAATTGCGATAGGCCTTAAAAATTGAAAATATTAATGATCATTAAATTAAAAATAGAATAGTACGTACCTTAACTTCCGAAGAGAGGATTGATATTCCAGTTTCACCGATTATTTTGCGAGTAGTTAGTTTTCTTTAAAGAAATCAGAACTGTTTTAAAGTGAATTACTATTTATAACTGGGAATAAGCCACATTAAAGATAAAAATACATTTATTGACGTTTCAATTTCCAATTCGGAAATCGTTCTCAAAATACAAATAGTATAGAGATTTTAAAAAGAATTTTAAAACTATTTGTATTTTGAGAACGATTTCCGAATTGGAAATTGAAACGTCAATAAATGTATTTTTATCTTTAATGTGGCTTATTCCCAGTTATAAATAGTAATTAATTTACAATGCCACAAGAAAATAGCTTCAGAACAATGTTTTAAAGTGAGGTTCGATAATAATTTTGGGGATTATTTAAAATCTTGATTATATTTGAATGCAAGTTTAAAGTCAGCGGAGTAAAGTGTTCAGTTTCTGTTTCTTTATAGTTCATTTAAACACTTTATAAAGTTGCAATATTTATTTAGTTTTTAGGTACTTGTAGAGAGTCTCCACATTTTGTAATAAATTTTTATTGTCACGACACTAACCACATTAAGATTTACACGATTCCTATTTTTGTAAATTTTTAAAGGCAACCCAAGTTGCAGACGAATTTTATTGTTTAAATTAAATTTGTTCAATATTAATAATTAACGTGCTTCATTTGGGTTAATTTATCAAAAGTCTAAAGTAAATTTTGGTTTAATTTCTTTTTGAACACTACCAGGAGACTACAGAGTCGACGTCACACAGTGACAGATTGCTTAGAACACATAATTGAGCTAGCTGAGGTATATATTAAATTAAACAACGAACCACATATTTTAAAAATTACAACAGTTATTATAAAAAAAATAAAATTAATAAAATACAACTTTTTCAATATATATATATATATATATATATATATATATATATATATATATATAATATATATATATATATATATATATATATATATATATATATATATATATCAATGGCCCCTTGCAAAGCTAAAATTTGTATAAGATATCTGCTGAAATTTTCTTTACAGAAAACGAAAAAAGCAGACAAAATCAGATGAAGAAAACAAATTACACGGACAAGTTAAAATAAATTTTTAGAGACGATTTTACGTAATAGCAATTAATTAGCTACTTAGTTATTTTAAGCTACCTTTAATTCCTTCGCAGAAAGCTGGTGTTTCATAAAAACCTGTCAATTTTACTAAACCAGAACAAACTGTTGACATATTAACACCTTAAACGCCACAATGCATAGTAAAAAAAGTTATGTGGGCCAAAATATTAAACACATTTAAAGTATTAGTCTATGCATTTTTAATAGTTGTGCTTTAGTTTAAGTACAAAATCTTACAATTTTATCGCTTTTTAGAATTATTTGTGAGAAGCACGTGTGCATCTCGTGGGCACAAATAACTTTTGGATTTCTGGAGCTATTTGATGCACACTTGCTTCTCGTATAAGACAAGAATAAACTTGTCGTAGCTTGTTTATTTTATACGTTACAGTCTTTAGACGAATGAATTACGTGTTATGCCGGGTCCAGACCAAACAGACAAAACAAAAACATTCATGTTTCGCGACAAAGTGGCGACAAATCGAAAACATTTGTTGAGACATTTCTGAACAATTTTGTTTTGTTTGCAAATTTGAAAACTTTTTCAGGTCCCGTCTCAGGTCGGTAAAGATCAAAATGGCTGTGTCTTGTCTGTGTATTTGACGACAAGTTGTCGGCGCAGTGTGGACGCGTGTGCGTGCCAAAACGAGTTAAGCAGTAGGAGAAATAGAATGTACAATTTTTATCAAAATTAAGTGTATTTTTCTGTTACTTAGTCTCAACACAAATGTTCACTCAACTCCATCCAACTCCAACCCACACCATTCATACTCAAATCCTCCCACCATTGACACACATTCATACTTAACTCCTTCCAGCATTGACACACATTTATACTCAAATCAACCCAGCATTGAACATTTCTACTCAAATCCACCCAGCATTGAACATTTATACTCAAATCCACCCAACACGCAACATTCATGCTCAAATCCACCCAGTGCTGACCCACAAAACTATTACTTAAATCCACCACACACCAACACACAACCTTTATTTTCACATCCACCTAGTATTGATACAGAGCTTTCTCAGTATTCAGATCAAGAAAACGAACGAAATTGATGATGAACTTTTTGAATGTAAAAACAAGTAGACTCGTCATTATTTTGCATGTAATATGTACCTATCGTTAACTTATATTGTATTAAACATTTAACCAATAAATATGGAGTTTATTTTAAGGGATATTAACAGAAAAATAGTAATGAAAAAAGTTTAACATACCTGTACATACATACCACTAAGACTGTTAATTAAAGCTTTACATACTTCAGGTATTATTACAGATATTGATTGCTTTGATACTTTTGAAAGGTACATTAGGCTGTGGTAGGAATCACCTGTTGCTAAAAATCTTAAAGTGATTGCTAACCTTTCTGTTACACTCATAGCATTTCTAAAGTTAGTATGTATTTTTGCAACTGCAGGACCAACAAGGCATATTAGATTCTCAAAATCTTCGGTGGACATTATTAAAAAATTTTTGAAGCTTGATCGAATTTCACCACTTAGTCCAATATCATCTGCTCGCAGCTGAACTAACAATTTGTCTATCGAACAACTTTCTCGCATTTTTAGGCTTGGTCTAATCTAAAAACGTTTCGGTTTTCTTTTAGCAACCTGGGATGATGATAAGAGCAAAAAAACTTGCGGCTAGCAATAAATCTTCAGTTTCATTTTTTTCTTGATTAAAACGCCACATGGTTAACCAATACTAATCACAACAACAACGTCACCAACTGAATTTGTTTTTATATTTTGTTGTTCTGGTGTGGACAGTTTGTCTCAATTTTGTTTTGTCTTTTGACGACAAATTTTGTCGCCGGTTTATCGTGTTTTTGTTCCAGAATTGTGTTTTCGTTTTGTCTGCTTGGTCTGGACCCGGCATTACTTGTTAGTTAGTTGTCGGTAGGCGAGGTTGTAGTGTGTCTTATCATTTCCCAATTTGTCGTATAAAAACGAGCAGAAGCGCTTGCAAAAGCTAGTAGAAGAGTTTATTTCGGACGAAGACAATGATGAAAGTGTTCGGAATAAAAATTTTTAATTGGATAGTAATGACGAAATAAGTAGTTTATTCTCAAATCAATGTATTGCGGAAAGCAAAAGACCAAAAATGCAAAGTAATTTACAAAATTTACCTTCAACATCATAAAATTTAATAATAGTAGACGATATCATTGAAAATGATATTTCCCAATATCGACGGCCAGATGATGAAAGTATTTCAGTAGACGATGACACTGAGATTGATGATAACACACCTTTAATATGGAAGAATGTAGATGGCCAGAACTAGAAAAATATTACATTTAGTGTTTAAGACTCAGGTATCATAGCTGAGTTTTTTGAGATGTATGATAAAACTATTCTTGACTATTTTCATTCCAGCAAACGAATAGGAAAGATACCTGACGGAACTGTTTAAAGCAAAGGAAAATAATAATCAACACAATAACGTACCTAAATTAAGACACGAAATAGAAATCAGTTTTCAGGAAGTACAAATAGCCATAAATTCGCTCAAAAATAGAAAGTCGCTAGGACCAGACGGAATAACCAACGAGCTTCTAAAATACGGAGGAGAAAGTATAACCCTAGAGATGACAAAACCTATACACAAACTAATATTGCACTGCAAAATACCAGACGCATGGAGAAACCGCATAATGATTCCAATGTTCAAGAAAGGAGATAAAGAAGACCCCAACAATTATAGAGGTATAAATCTACTGATTACCGCACTTAAGCTTACCACAAAAGTCTTAACCAATAAAATCAATAAACTACTAACTTTATCAGATAAACAACAAGGATTCAGATCCGGAAGATCCTGCATAGACGCCGTATTTTTATTAAGACAAATCACAGAGAAGGCCATCGAGTACAATAAACCAGCATATCCATGTTTTATAGACCTGACAAAGGCTTTCGATCGCATCCAAGTCTAAGGGCGAGCGCCCTCCAAAGTGGCGTGACAAGTAGCACGTAGCAAGTAGCACGCGTCTAGCATGTTTCTTAAAATGTAACCAATGAAAACGAATGATTACAATGAATGACGTCACTGTCATTTTGGTGTACGCTGAATCATTCGTTTTCATTAGAGGCTAATATTATAGAAGAAACAGGTTTTAAAGCCTACATACTAGAAGGAAGAAGAAAAAGAAGAATACTATTTTCAACTATTTGTGAATGACTATATTATTGAGTGGATTGTGCAAGAAATTAATCGATACGCACATCAAAAGTTTACGTAGTGATCACGGCCCAAAAGCTACAATTCATAAATGAGTAGATACAAATAGCGAAGAAATTAAGACATTTTTGGCCATTCTTGTCTGGATAGGATTGCAAACATTACCAAAGTTGTGTTCTTAGTGGTCAAAAATTCCATTATACGAAAGCAAGTAAAGTGTCGTATGTCGCGGAATCATTTTGAATTATTACTTGCTAATTTACACTTTAGTGACAATAAAAATAGTAACAAAAAACTTTGACTGTATAAACTATCATACCTGTTGGAGATGTTTTGTTATCAAATTTTTAAAGAGTGGTAGTGCCGGGAGCAGAACTCTGCATAGATGAAATTGTAGTTCCATTTAGAGGCAGACTGTCATTTAGGTAGTATATCAAAAACAAGAGACAAAAGTTCGGGGTAAAAATATACAAACTCTGCTTGGATCGTGGTAATACTTATGATCTACAAATTTATTGTGGTAATGATAAAACTGAAAATATGTCAGTTCCGGATAGCGTTGTATTTCGTATAGCTAATAACTTATTAGATGTTGGACATACTATATACACAGACAATTTTTATATTAGCGTTACATTATCACATAGGATGCTTAACAAAAATACAAATTTGGTAGAAACTTTGGGGTAAAACAAAAAAAATTGACAGGTGCAAAATTAAAGAAAGGGGATATTATTGAGGTGGAGAGTATCATAGGTGTAGTCGCAACTAAGTGGTAAAATGGTAGACGTCCATCAAAGGGGAGGAAGAGTTAAAAAGCCAGTTTCTGTTGTCGACTACAATAAGAGTAAAGGATTTATAGATATATCCGACCAACTAAAGTCTTACTCTACAGATTTATGAAAATCAGTCAAACGGTATCGTAAAATAGCAATTGAGCTCTTTCTAGGATCAGATATTCTGAACGCCTATATACTTTAGCAAAAAGTAACCAACAATAAAATGTCCATCACATCTTTCAAGGAAGTGTTGGTTTGTCAACCGATAGATTTCTCTAGACCCACTTTCAAGAGCAAAAGGTGCCACATGCTCGTGAAGGTCACCATATACAGGAAATGCAAAGTTAGGCTAAAAGAAAATGTATCACATGTTACGCAAAAAAATAAGCAGATATTAATAGAGAATTTACAGACTAAAACTCCCTTTTCTCGTTTCAGGTGCATTCAGTGCAACAAATTCTATTGTATCACGTGCTTTTGCGAGGTTCATTCATGTAATCTATAGACATTTATATATACACAAATATTTTATTTTTTCATTTATTTCTTAACTTCAACCATGTTTTGCTTATTCTACATTTATGATCTTTTGCAGTAAAAAAACAGAAGCCTCTTACAAAGTCCTATTAGAAATACTAGTTAAGATAGGTCTCCAAGGAATCGATCTCCCGCAACTCACTACAGATATATAAACAATAGCCAAGGAAATAAATAAAAGTCGACACTAAGGGGCAAACGTCGGCTGTATCTAATAAAAGCCTCCAAATTCATAATTCTTCTTCTTAATATGCCTATCCATTACGAATGTTGGCGACCATCATGGCAATCTTTATCTTATCTTCAGCAGCGCGGAAAAGCTGTACAGATGTTGTATTAAACCAGATTCTAAGGTTCTTCAACCAAGATGTTCTTCTTCTTCCTAGACCTTGCTTTCCAATTATTTTTCTATGCAGGATGGCTTGAAGGAGAACATATCTTGATTCATTTCGCATAATATGTCCGAAAAATTGTTCCTTTCGAGATTTAATGGTGGTCAGTACCTCTCGGTTCTTATTCATTCTTCTAAGGACCTCCCCATTTGTGACTCGATCTGTCCACGAGATCTTAAGTATTCTCCGATATAGCCACATCTCAAATGCTTCCAGTTTTTTTGCTCATATCTTCTTTCAAGGTCCACGATTTAACACCATATAAAAGGACAGAGAAGACGTAGCATCTAGCATTCTTACTTTTGTATCAAGAGAGAGGTTGGGACTCTTGGTGAAGGCCCCCATCCGATTGAAGGTGGATCTAGCTTTTGCGATGCGTGATCTAAACTCCTGGTTGTTGGTCCATTCTTCATTTATTATGGTGCCGAGGTAGTTGTAGTGCATCACTCTTTCTACAGGAGATTGGTTGACGTAGATGTGACTTCTGTTATCCTTTTTTTGCTAATTATCATATTGAGTCCATATTGTTAATTGTAATACGTGATTTTGTTTATAAGAACTTGTAGGTCTTCTAAGTTGTCCGCAAATACTATGGTGTCATCTGCATATTTGATGTTGTTAAGCCGGTAACCATTTAGTAGAATACCTTTTTCAGTTTCGTGCAAAACTTCGATAAATATTCGTTCAGAATACAGATTGAAGATTAGAGAAGATAAACTACAGCCTT
This sequence comes from Diabrotica balteata, assembly GCA_918026665.1. Lineage (NCBI taxonomy): Eukaryota > Metazoa > Arthropoda > Insecta > Coleoptera > Chrysomelidae > Diabrotica > Diabrotica balteata. The sequence continues at coordinate 78,823,615 of OU898283.1, read as the reverse complement.
GCCTCAAGTTACGCATGATTTTCAAATAGTCAGTGTGTTCACCTTCAACTTTGAGATTTTCAGTCTGATTCCAGTAAAGATTTCTAATTATTTTCAGATCTTGGTTGTTAATTCCTGCTTCTTTTCAGGAGGTTAAGGTTCAATGGAATGATTCAAATATAATCCTAAAAGAAACTGATAATAAAAAGAGAAAAATCAAAGAAGCGGCACTAATTAATAACTCGTATGAAAAATGGACCAATTCTGTCGCAAATTCCCCGGCAGAATATAGTAGCATCTGGTTATTCATAGTAAAAGAGGAATTTATTAAAAGAAAAATACCAGTATTAGCAGGTCAGTAATATATAGAGGATAAATAACAAACATAAAATCAGAATTTGGTGTTTATTAAAGGTAAACTAAATGTATGACCAAATACTTACCATGTCGGGAGAATATTATTAGGTTTTTTCCTGGTTTTTCCTCATAATTTACTATGGAATCACTAACAGGAAAATTTTACTGTCAGTATGGCATGTGTTTGTCTTTTTAAAGACGAATTACATGCTATATTCTTTTGCTGACGGATATAAGTTGATTTCATGTAATCGAATGAACTATTTTAGAAGTAAAGTCGTCCCAGGAACGCAACTCAACAATATTGGCAATATCATTTTAAAGTCGTCATCTTTAAATTGTATAATATATGGCTGAATTGTTAATATCAATGAGTCAGATAAAATTAAATTATTAGAAAAATTTTTCACCAAGTAACAAAAAAACAACATTTGTTTAATTTACTATGTTTGTATTTTGAGAACGATTTCCGAAGTGGAAATTGAAACGTCAATAAAATTACTTTAACCTTTAATAATTGTGGCTTATTTCCCATTTAAATAGTAAGTTCTTGTTCTTGTTCAAAAAGCATACCAATGAGGATTTCATTGATAAGTACCGAATTTAGTTTGTTATAAATATCAGGCAAAAGCTGTAGTTTAGTCAATTAAGACTAGTAATAGGTTTAATAATAAAAAATATTAATTTAAAAATTAATTATTTTTAAGAATAAGAATAAAAAAGGATAAATAATGAACAGAAAAACACCATTTTTTGATAAGATGGTCAAAGTAAATATGGTTAGTATGACATGACTAAAATACATGGAGGACTGATCTATGAAAGATATAAATATTTTTATGATCAAAGATAAAAACATCTTAAGAAATGTAATTATGGAAGTTAACCTCGCCCGTTAATTACGGTGTTAAAAAATAGATCTCACAATCCAAACAGCACGCGAAGCAAATATGAGTTGCTACCAAAAAATATTATTACTGAATTGGTACATTAGATCAAGTGATTGTTAATACATTATTTAAGAGAAAGAAGAATGCAAACTTAAATTTCTTATATACGAATATAAACAGTTCACCGTTTCCGTATTTACTCTTCGAATTATCACTAAAATAAAGGGGGTCAAACATTAGTCTGGTTTAGTTCTACGATTTTATTCAGACTGAACGTTAATATTTCATTATGTGGTCAATTTAATTTTTAAATATGGATTACTTAATAATATTATTGGGCACCTATATATTTATATCGGTAAGTCACTACATTTAATTAAAATATTTATATTTATTCCTTTCTTATTGATTTCATAGTAGCGTAAATAATGTTTTAATATATGTTTTTGTGGTAAGGATAATAAAGTGTTTTTGTGGTAAGTTGTTGGGCATACCACCATTATCGGGTGGTCAGGGCGTGGGTGTGTAAATTGGAAGAAAGCCGTCCTGATTATAGTTTGTTTAGAAACTTATTTGCTATCATTACCATGTCATTATTTATTTTATTTTTATTAAATAAGTAATAAGTAATAAAACTTTATATACATTGTGTAAAAACATTTTTCATAGAAATGTCTTTTGGTATGTCGGTAAAATATCCTTGCAGTTCCAATTTTTTAGTGAGCTTCTGAAACGCTCAATACTCTGGGAGTATTGGGTTTTTGGAAGTGTAGAACTTCCAAATTTCAGAAGAACTGAAAGAGAAGTGATGAAAAAAAAAAATACTAAAAATAGGGCTAAGCTCAGAGGAACAAATTTAAATGGCCAAAGAGACACTAAATCTCAAGAGAGTGTTCGGGCTAGCTTCAATGCACTGGATTGTGGCTTTAAAGATATAAACAACAATAACAAGAGATAATGAGCTAATGAGACAAGAAAGAAATGAGACCTGGTAATATCAAACGTGATACAACTGAAGAAAGTCACTGGGAATAAATTTATAGAAAGAGAACAATAAGAAGAGAAAAGAAGGGCGCCAACTCAACGATAGTTGAGATTTTGAAGTAACAAATGAATCTGGAGATAATACTCTGAAATACAAAAATACTAAATAATAATCTTGTTTTGCTATGTTATATACTGGTTAGTAGAACTGAAATAAAACTCAAAATAGCAACAATAAATATATTTATAAAAAATGTATATAGGTATATGTGTATACACAATTTACATATAATGCAAAGCTAACTAACAGTGGTAGTGGATGGTGTAAATATACAATAGGACCTAATAGCACCTCAACAAGCGAATAATCCCTACCACTGGCCAGATAAAGTATAAAAATTTTCCGTAAACAACAAGAATAGTCCGTATGGTAGCCTAAGTCTTAACACTAAGGTTAGTAATTTAGATTTAAATAGTTCTACTAAAATGAGAAATAATTACCGTATTGTACAGATATCAACAATGATAACTCTGTTACAATTATATTATCTCAAAAGTGAGTTCTCAATACTCATTAGATCATATTTAAAAAAAAAACACATTAAATTTATTTCCCTCTCTAAATATCAAATTGTATTAAGTATATCAAATGTATTGTATTAAAAAAAATATTATAGCAAAAGTGAGTTTGGTCAGTACTCTTAAAATCCTATTTAAAAAAAACTAATAAAAAAAAGGTAATATATTTTCCCTCTCCCAATAATATCAAAATTATATTTTATCAAAATGTAGTTACTTGATCATATGCATATGAAGAGGGTATACTACTAAATAGGAAGTAACAGTAAATAAATAGTAACAAAAAGTCAAATAGTTAAACAACTTATCTTTACAGCCCCATAAGTCCATAGGAAAATTCCTCTTGGCACGGTTACATCAGTTTATGGCTGTAAAGACGAATCCTGGGCACAAAACCACAACCAGTCACTGGTCTCTGGGTGACAGCAAAATCCACGGGTTACATACACAAGTTGCTAATTAGTTTCGGGATTCAAAGTTACTAGTCCTTGAGGGAATATTCTGAAGAGAATATCCTCAAGTAAAGTGAAATTAATATTTTCACGTGACGGAATCTAAAATTATTATTTAATTTAATAAATACAATTCAATAGGTGTAGCAGCATGGATTGACTGCACCAAAACAAAACATCAAAACATTTGGTATTAGGTTAAGTCAACATCATGTCAAATTTATGAAGTTACTTTCGTAGGCATGGCAAGCTTGCGCCATGAAATGAACATGCGCAGAATACAGAAGGCTGTACCACATTTGTAGAACCTTTTATATTCCACCAAAAAAGTTAGGTAAAAAAAAAAACCAAAAAAACTTAATGGTAACGACATGGAATAAAACAGAATTTAAGTTTAACTATATAAAAAAAATGACCTTCTGTTCTTTGCAAGTAAATCAAGGAAATTTTATATTTAAATTATTTCGGAACTCAAAAATAAATCTCTAAAGAAATACTAAATACAATGATAAATTTGATTATATGATAAAGAGATAATACGTATGAAATGATTTACTTACATGGAACTGCAGCACGCCAAAAAAATCTCTTCCTTTTTATATGGAACTCTTATAAATGAATATTGATTTTATTATACAAATTCCTTATTTATATTATTATTAATGAATTATATTCTTCCCCAAATTATTTTTCTGCTCCAATTCCGTCACTTTGAAGGTGAACAATTTCACCGGCTGACGTGGCTGCGTTGAGTTCTGACCAAAAACTGATCGTTCGGCTTCCGCATAAAATCGATCTTCCTTTCAAAGCGATAACAGCGCGTGGGGAAAGGAATGTCGATTTAAAAATCGATCACAGGCGGGTTATAAGAAAATTTCTAAAGGGGTTAATCAGTAGCGTAAACGCTACACTTCATATAAAAGAAATTAATTACTATTTAACTGGGAATAAGCCACAATTAAAGATAAAAATACGTTTATTGACGTTTCAATTTCCACTTCGGAAATCGTTCTCAAAATACAAATAGTAAATTAAACAAATTTTGTTTTTTGTTACATAGTGAAAAATTCTTCTAATAATTTAATTTTATCTGACTCATTTATATTGACAATTCAGACATACATTATGCATTTTAAAGTAGACAACTTTAAAATGATATTGCCAATATTGTTGACTTGCGCTCCTGGGACGACTTTACTTCTAAGATAGTTCATTCGATTACATGAAATCAACTTTAACTTGAGAATATCCGTCAGAAAAAAATCGTAGCATGTAATTCGTCTTTAAAAAGACAAACACATGACATGATGACAGTAAAATTCTCCTGTTAGTGATTCCATAGTAAATTATGAGGAAAAAACCAGGAAAAAAAACCTCACAATACTATCCCGACATTGTAAGTATTTGTTCGTGAATTTAGTTTACCTACAACAAACATCAAAATTCTGATTTTATATGTTACGTTATTTAAAAAACATAAATGATGTATCCTCTATATGTTACTGACTTACTAATACTGGTATTTTCTTATTAATAACTTCCTCTTTCAATATTGGTAACCAGATCCTACTACATTCTGCCGAGGAATTTGCAACACAATTGGCATCATTTAGCATACTTAGAGCCGCTTCTTTGATTTTTCTTTTTTTACCATCCGTTTCTTTTAGGACTACATTTGAATTATTCCATTGAACCCTATGTTCATTATCCCATGCGTGTTTACATATTTGAGATCTATCAAATTCTCTATTTTTAATATAAGATTGATGTTCACTTATTCTAACATTTAATAGCCTTGATGATTCACCTAAATAAAACTTGTCGCATTCACAAGGTATTTTATAAATGCAATTCTTTGTCCTTTCTTGTTCATTGTTAGGTTTGGTTTTGGACGAAATAGATCTCAACGTGTTTGTTGTTTTGAATGTTGTTGAAATGTTGAATTTATTTCCTATCCTTTTTTTCCTATCCTAAGTTTTTCTGATAATCCTTTTATGTACGGTATTGTTATTTTCCTCATATTATTCCTTGTGTATACTGTAGGATCTCGTTTCTAAGTTGTTCTGTTCTATTCGATCGATTGTTGAAAATTCCTTATTTATAAACGATAAAGGATAATCATTTTTTAATAAAACAGATGTTAACAAATGTTTCTCCTCCAAGAACGAATTTTCGTTAGAACAAGTAATTCTGGCTCTATCGTATAAGGATTTAATTATTCCCTTTTTTACATTAATATTGTGATTTGATTTGAAATTTAAATATCTATTGGTGTGTGTTGGTTTTCTATACACCTGAGTCCCATATCCAGTATCGTTCTTAGAGATTAGAACATCCAGGAAAGGTAGCGTGTTATTATATTCCTTTTCCATGGTAAATGTTATTGTCTCTTCTTTATCGTTTATATCATTTAGGAATGTGTCCAACAACTCTGATCCATGAGGCCATATTGAGAATACATCATCTACATACCTCCACCATACTGTGGGTTTTTGTTTAGAAATGATATTTGTTTCAAAATCTTCCATAAATATATCGGCTAAGAATGAAGATAAACTAGAGCCCATTGCTAGACCAAAATTTTGTTTATAGAATTCATTATTTAGTTGAAAATATGTATTATCAGTACATAATGTTAATAACTCCATTATAGCCGATATGTTTAGTCTTGTTCTAGTTGCCAATGAATCATCACTCTCTAATTTTGTCTTGACTATACTTAAAGTCTTATTTAATGGCACATTCGTAAATAAAATATTTATGTCAAAACTTACCAAAGTATTATTTGAATTAAATTTAATATTTGATAATTTATTTAAAAAATGTTGTGTATTTTTTATAAATGTGTCATTTTTATTTGTAAATGGTTTTAAAATATTTAATAAAAATTTTTATAGTTCACTACAAGGAGAATTCATGGTACTACAAATGGGTCTAAGTGGTATATTCGTTTTATGAATTTTCGGTACTCCATAAAAATGAGGAGTCTTACTGTAATGAGGTGTAATTAATCCTCTCTGATAACTTGTTAAAACATCTTTAAACTTGAATAAAGTTCTACATATTTTGTTTTCGAAAGGCTTTGTTAGATCTTTTGTTAATTTTGTATAAGGTCCGTTTATTAATAGATCTTTAATTTTATTTTCGTATTGAATTTTATCCATTATCACAGTTGCATTCCCCTTGTCTGCTGGTAGGATGATTATGTAGTCGTCATTTTTTAAAGTTCTTTTAGCCTTTAGTTCCTCTTTGCTTATGTTTTATTCAATTTTAGTAGATTTTTCCAATTCAAGTTTACATAACACTCTGTATTCTTCCTTTTCGTGGGTTGATAAGCATTGAGATATTTTCTCCACTGAGCTTATTATGTCTAATTTTGGAACGGATGGCTGAGAAATAGCAAAATTTAGACCCTTTGACAGTATTAAATTCTCCGTTGCACTTAAATGTCTATTTGATAGATTGACAACAGTCGCTAATATGTCATCATTTCTATTGAGGTTATCTAAAGTGTGTATACTGTTTTGTTCTTAAAGAATATTAAATTTATTTAAATGTATATTTCTTTGTTTTCTATATGAATTTTCATATACTATATGTAAACTAAAAATAATCTGATCAAAATCAGAATTTGATATCACATTGAAAAGCAAATCTTCAATACTTACAATATCTTGTTTAACAAAAATTATATTCGATCTATGATATTGTAATCTTTCTCGGATCATGGACAAACTGGCTCTATCTAGAATGTTTTCCAACCTTCTGCTTGAATATGCTGGACGTAACTTCAAGCCCTTTGGTATTAGGTTGTTATCTCTACATCTTCGTAAAAATTATTCAAAAGGAATTATTCAAAAGATTTACTCAAGCATAAATATCCAAAGAAATGTTTATTAAAACTTTCTTCTTAGTTCAGAATTTTATCAACAAATACATCAGATTTTCAGTTCCTTCACAATTTCAATTTCTTCTAGAAATGTTAGACAGTGTAAAAAATACAAAGTTTCTTCTCCTATATTTGTGAAAATAAGAGGACCAAGAAAGAAGACGCGAAGAATGTGGAAAATCGTGAAGTATATTAATCAGGTGAAGACAGCCATTATCAGCGTAATGCTGTAGAATTCATAATCTCAATGGAGGCTAGCAAATGTGAATGCGGTAAAGAAAGGAAAAACAGAAATATAAATGTAATACAAGTGTATACACCGACAGCGGAAAGTAAACTAGAAGCAGATATAGAAACTGTTACTGACCAACTCAAGAATAGAGATCTCACCATTCTGATGGATGAGCTTAATGCAAAGATAGGAAAAGGTAGACAAGTTACCTTAATTAAATTTTTGGCTTATAGAAGCGGATAAAGGCTGTGGTTTTGGAGTTTTTAAAATCAATTTTGTGACCTGTATGAAGATGGTCTTAACCTAGACCTGAAATTGAATCGGAATTGACAGAAATAAAACGTTCATAAATCCCATTCTTGATTCTGCGATTTGGTTCGCCTATATAGAATCGGGAGCAGTTTGCACAACAAATTTTATAAATTCCTTGTGGTTTATTTGAAATGTTGTCTTTGATTGATCGGAGAAGAGACAAAATGTTTTGGTGGTTGGTAAATATTGTCATTATTTCTCTTTATTTGAGAATTTTTTCGATTCTGAGATCTCGGAAGTCTTGAAGAGGACATCAAAGAGAATGTCCAAAGCTCGGCGCAATGATAATCGACGCAGTTTAACTCTAAAGATTGTTGGGTTTAATAATAATAATGCTTATAATAGTATTAATTTTAGCTCTAGGTTTAATTGTACTAACCGCGGAAATCTGTCGGAACATTTTATTCACCTGTACGGGAAGGAATTTTAACAGCTTTCTAAATCATATAGCAATCTGCTAATACGTGAGAATAGAGAATTAAGTCATTCTCAAATTTCTAAAACTCAAACAGCATACGTCTTCTTCTATCTCTCAAATTCTTACAAAGGCCAATTTTACACTTCTTCGTGAAGTTCTTTAGTCCACTAGATGAAAACTAGATGTAACAAATATCAATACTTTTAATATCTAGTCTACTAATCATTCTTTTAATGTACATTCTATATTATGGGACAGTTTCAACCATATTAATACACAGACAGCTCTAAACACTTTCGAAACTAAGACTGAAATTTAAAGCGCAAATTAGCGCATCTAATTGCCGAACAAATTTCAAAACTACAACGTTGAAACCCACTACAGTGGTTCATAACTTTTCTGATATCCCTATTTATATCATTGTTGCTCAAGTTTTAGCACAAGGTTTCAATTATTCTGATACCCTAAGTCACAGTCCAATTGAGACAATTATCTATCAAACTGAACAAGCTACCTCCAGTTTACCTTTCGAAAATGCTGAATTCACTAGAAAAAACATCGCTAGAACTCTTAGAAACTCAAAGCCTCCTACCCTGAACATTAGCCAATCCGAGAAAAAAGGTCTGAAAGAATTTCACTCAAATCCAAATCTAGTCATTTTTTTCCGGAGATAGAGGCAATGCCACCGTCATCCTAAACACTTTTTCTTACATTAATAAACTCTTAAACCGCATTATTATTTCAAACTACAGACCAATTCCTTATAATTTAACAACCTATCTGGAGAAAACAACAAAGGACATTATCAATAAAACCTCTCTTTCTGTTGACAAAACAATCTCTAATTCTTCGTGAAAAGTCTTCCAGAATACCTCGAATATATGACCCATCCAAAATTTAAAAACTCGATTTTCCTCTATGTCCATTGTCAGTGCATACAACTGCCCTACACAACCATTTGCAAAGTACTTATCTAAAACTGTACAACCTCACGCTTAACTCACATTTCACTTTTTACTAAACATTCAGTATACTCAAATGCAGTATCCAGCAAGAGCATTTATCTCTTGTTAAACCTTGTATGTCCAACACTTATTTTATATTCCAAAACGAATTCTATAGACAAATGAGTGGTGCTCCAATGGGTTCCTCACTATCTACAGTAATTGCCAATATCTTTATGGAAAACTTCAAGATCCGACCACTATCCACATTAATAAGTAATCCAACTGCGATACGTTGACTAATCATTGGCCATTTGGCGCTATGGCATAAATGCTTTGGTGTCTTTTTAAACCCATCTGAATAATATACATACTAATATTAGGTTCACAATGGAAGTGGAAACTGATTCATGCCTACCGTTTCTCGACGTTATCGTAAAAAAACAATCCCAAGGTTTTTATCACTCCGTATATCTGCTACTAAATCAAACAAAGACTATTATATTCTTATCGTGCATTAATGGATTCTCTGAACAATTGTAGAAAATGTTGACAAAATATGATATTAATTCAGAGATCATCGGTCGGATATTCTTTGTACAATAAATTGTAAAGACTGCAATTTAACATATGTTGGGCAAATACACCAATATCTGCTTAGAAGGGTTGTTGCACACAAACATAGGGTATAAACAAACTAATTAAACACAACAGCCTTAGCCAAACATGCTATAGAAAGTAGCCATTCTTTTAATTTTGAAAATAAATATATTTTGGAAAAAGAACAAAACTAAAACAGAAGATGCATATTAAAGATGATTCACATATAAAAGATCAAATTCTATCAATAACAGGACCACAGATACCACTTTTATATTCTCAGAATATCTTAGAATATAAAAATTAGAATTTGGTGTTTATTTGGTGAGAGTAAATTAAATGTAATACCAAATACTTACCATGTTGGGATACTATTATGAGGTTTTTATCCTGGTTTTTTCCTCATGATTTACTATGGAATTACTAACAGGAGAATTTTACTGTCATCATGGCATGTAGTTCTGTTTTTAAAGACGAATAACATGCTATGATTTTTTTCTGACGGATATTCTGTGCATATTAAAGTTGATTTCATGTAACCATGATTTCATGTAATCGAATATACTGTAATGAATAACTAAACATATACATGTAATTTATATATTATAATCAAGTCATCCCATGAACGCAACTCTATATGAACGCAATATTGGCAATATCGTTTTAAAGTCGTCTACTTTAAAATAAATAATGTATGTCTGAATTGACAATACAAATTAGTCAAATAAAATTAAATTAGTAGAAGAATTTTTCACCAAGTAAAAAAAATTTGTTTAATTTATTAATGTTTGTATTTTGAGAAAGATTTCCGTGGAAATCTTTCCTGTAGTGGAAATTGAAATGTCGTAGACATGTCGTAATCGTAAAGAAAATTTATCGTAATTTTCAATTGTGGCTTATTTCCATTAAAATAGTATTTATTTGAAAGTTGGAATTATGGTTGCTGAAACAAAATATTTGTACGCAATTATCTATATTATAGATAGACATGATTTGCCTAAACTTCACATAAACATACACAAATTATTTAACAATTTTAATTATAATTAACATTCCTTTAATTTATTGGTTTTAGAATTCTTGCATTCAACGTAATTGTGCCTTTGATACAATAGAACCAAAGTGCTCCAACAAAAGAATAACATGTTTAGATAATAAGAGATACAGATTTTGTTTTCGTACCAGTAAGTCAGTTATAGAGTATGGGAACATAAAATATTGTCCAAAATCTACGACGTGCTGCGAAGATACAGGAACATCACCGTAAGTGTTTTGATGCAATATTTTTAGCACTACTTAGATTCTAAGGGAAACTATTGGGAATGCCTAAAACAGTAAGGTAGCAGATTAGATAAATATAAAATACTGGTTAATCGTAGGAATAGGTGCAGTGTTTATTTTCTCTTCAGGTTCTAGGACGTTATCTGTCACAGACTAGACCAATTATTGCTTCATCCAAGAAAAGCAGATGAAGTTGTGCTAGAGGCTTTATATTAGGTAAACCATTTTCTTCCAAATTATATGCTTCGAGTTACCGTGCTGTGGAGTTGCTTTGGTCGCGACAATTTGATAGTATAATATGTCTAGAGGTGTGATCACTTACCTCACACAATTTGCATTTTGAACTACTACATGTATGTGATTTACTACATTTAATCTTTTATCAGTCCGCAATGACCGGTGAATATTCCTGTGAAAATACGTAGTACTTTTGTTTAAACTATTCAAATCTTAAAATCATCTATGGTTATCTTGTTCTTAAAGTATCCTCTCTTTAATTAAGGTTAGCTACTACAATTACAAACTCCTTTCTATCTTCAGCTGATGTTATTAGCTGTTCAAAATTTAGCTCTACCCTGTATCTCTTTCCCTTTTACGATATTTCCTTTCACTATTGATTAAGCGTATTGGTACTTATTTCTTTGTATATGGACTAGGTATAAGATATTTACTTACTTTCTCTACGTTGAAAAGTTCTTGCTCCTTGCCTGTTCTACGCAGTACTTTTTCGTTTAGGATGTGCTATGTCGATGAATTCTTTAGGATCCTCCGGTAGATCCACATTTCAAAAGCCTCCTTTTATTTACTGTTGATGTTTTAAATTTCGAGATTAATTCGAGAATCAAACCGAATCTTGTAATTATTTCGAAATATTTTCTGGTCTATTCTATTCTTGATCTTATTTCTAGATTAGGATTTAAACTACAATCGATTTAACTTCCCGGGTACTTGAACTTATTGATCTGTTCTAAAATGTGCTCTCGATTGTGCAAGGATAAGGTATATTTTTATTTTTAATTTATATCACTTTGGTTTTCTTAATGTTTATTTTAATACCGAGTTACTCATATAGCGAGTTGGTCCTGTTGATGAATCGTTGTAAACCCAAGTCGGACCCATGGTTTCCTTAAAGTATTTTTGATTTTCTCGTTCCATTTAAGTCTCTCCAATATTAAGATATTTTACGATATACTGTTTTTTTGTTTTCTTTCAGAAAACTCAGGTTCTCTAAAAGATGTTTTATTTTTTTTTTCTAATTCATCGGCAATTTCGTTTGCCTGTACTCTAATATTTTTCGAAATATATAAACAACTAACTGAATTTTCTTTGCTTACTTCATTATTTTCTAAAGCATTTCTGTGCCACTTTGAACTTAATCACATATTATTGCAGTGTTTTATTGACTGTTTTAGTAGGTATTGAATATTAAAAAAATCTCTTGTCCGTAAGATTTTTTGTCTAAATTTCAGTGAGTGCAGTTTTCAAAAATTTTCTAAGGAGTAAACGAAATTTTATGCGGATATTTGAACAGGAGGAATTCTTTTGATTATTCATCTTTGTTGTCCGTATCTTTTAAAAGTTGATAAGAAATGCGAGAGGAAAGTACAGTTAAAGTTGCTGAGGCAAGACACTCAACCTATGGCTAAATGATTGAAAATGGACCAGAATCCATTTTGGGAATTTCAAACATATACCCGTTAAAAGTGCCAATTGCTTTAATCGTATATTTAGTTAAGGTACGTTTAACGCCGTTCTAGATCTTAAATTATCAGCATGCAGTGTACTTCTTGTTATACTTTAAAATATTGATCTACGGTATGTTTAGAGCGTAAGCGCAAAATTTCGGACCCATGATTTTTAACGCATTCTTTTTTTTTTTTCGAATTCTGATAAAACTAATAAATATTTTTTTAAATTTAAACGCACAATAAAAAACTACATTGTTATCTAGTGCTGCAAGTTTCTTAGAATAAACAAAAAGTTTCATTTGAATGAGATATTTGAAATTAAAAATCACACTTAATTTTATCTTCTTTTTCACCTCTGTAACTTACTAAAATGAACATTATAGACGTTTTCAGGGACTTTCCGCCCTCGGCAATAATGTAATCTTTCATTCTGCGTTTAAATTTTTTAAAGATACTGATTAGTTTTCTCAGAATTCGAAAAAAATAAGTGCATTTAAAAAGCATTGGCCCGAAAGTTTGCGCCTACGCTCTTAGAACCATGAGTTATTATAAACACTAATTGATTTTTACTACGATCTATTTCGTCTACAGATACAATTAACTAAATAATATTGTCTCTTTTTTTTTATTGTTTAAAAGTCCAATTAGACACCACTTGTTATGTAAATTCATATGTAAATTCATAATTAAGATAAATTTGCAATAACCCAATGTATGGGGCATACATATAGGACATAACCCCTAATTATGTGTGCCCTTATCTATATCTTAATATATTTTATGTCATTTGATTCTTATTTTAATCATCAAGTATGTGACTTCAATAATTGTGAATATTATTAATATGACTAAAATTTTTGTTTATAGCTATCAAAATTGAAGAAGTCAACAAGAAAAGTCTTTCGATCAACACTGTATGAAATAAAAATATAAAATAAAACATACATAATATACATATATAAAAAAATAAAAAAAATAACTAGAAATATAATAAAAAAAGAAAAATTAAAATATTTTTATTTTTTAGGTGTATTAAACAAGACAATAATGAGACGAATGTAACGTTCCAAATGATAACTCCAGGTATAACACATTTTTATAAAAATTTTAAAATATAATTGAAGGGTTAAGGGAAATAAGAAGGAATATCACGTATATTCATATTGTTTTCAGAAAATAGGAAGTTTAATGTTTGTTGCTACATATCTTTAAACCGTTGCATTAATAGTATTTTACTTTATGAGGCGGAGAAGCATGACTTTTCTTGACGCGCCGAACGAAGTGAGGCGCGTAATAGAGGGCAAGTCAAGAAAAGTCGCTTCTTTGCCGAATAAAGTATACTATTTTTTCTTCAAACGTAGCAATTTTAAACCATAAATAGTACAATTCATACGCCATTTTTACTCGAAATTAACTGTGACAACTATCAAAGTCGTCTAGATGTTAGAAATTAAAATAATTAAGTCGTCGGTGGGATTTGCGTCTCCCTGGTTACAGTTGTTTGACAGTTGTTTGCAATTATTAAAGACAGCTTTTTGTTGTTGCAACCGCAAGCGCAAATTTAGTGCGAAAATGGAAAATCTAAACGAAATTGAGTCCGCGGCTAATGATGCAGTAGCACGTTTGGGGCCCTCCAAGTCCGGAATAAAGTATCGGTTAGCGTACGAGCACTTCCATGAGTGGTGCGATACAAGAGGAGTACAGCAAGTTACCGAAGACGTTTTACTGGCATATCTTAATATAATGGAAAATGAAAATAAATGGAAATCTTCTACAATGTGGTCATGATACTCTATGATAAAATCCGAGTTAGTTATTAGAAAAAATGTGGATATAAGCAAATTTTTAAAGTTACGTACCTTTCTGAAAAAAACAAGAGAAGGATATACTGCAAAGAAGTCTAAAGTTTTCACTAAAGACGAGTTTGATAAATTTTTGTTTGAAGCGCCAGATAAGTTGTATTTAGGATTAAAGGTAAAAAAAATTATATTGCAAAGCATGTAGTATACTCTACTAAATTATAAAAATATTTCAGATTGTTTTGTTAATTGGGGTTACCAGCGCCTGTCGATGCGACGAAATGGTAAAAATGAAGACTGTTGACATTGAGGATAAAGAAAATGTAATAATTATCAAAATCCCAGACAGTAAAACACAACAAATTAAATATTTTACGATAATTGGTCAAAACTACATTAAACTGTATAAAAGTATGCATAAGTGCGGCCTGAAAATTTCACAGAAAACCGATTTTTTATCAAGTACCAAAATGGAAAGTGTTACCGAAGCGTCATGGGAATACATTCGATCAGCGCAGTAGCCCAAAAAGTAGCTAGTTATTTAAATTTAAACGATGCAAGCGCATACGCGGGTCACCCTTTACGACGAACTTCAGCAACACTTTTAATTGATGGAGGCGGAAATCTAGAATGCCTCAAACGACATGGGGGCTGAAGATCAAGCACGGTTACCGAAGGATATATAGAGGATTCAATAAGAAATAAGAACGATAATGCTCAAAAAATTTTAAACCCTCATGATTCGCCAACATCGGGAATGATTGCTGAAAGTTATTCTCATTTTTGCACGGTTTCAATTTTGAAAATGCGTCAATAACTAATTGTACTTTTAATATCACTATAAATAAAAATGATGTTTAATTGTTGTTAATGACATTTGTATTGTTGCTTTGTGACATGTTTCATATTGTTGCCATGACAACATTTTTCCCTCCGCCGTAAAGAAATGGGAAAAAAAACTGCTGCCAGCGGAGACATCAAACTTTGACAGGATCAAGTTAGATAAGTAATGTCATCATTATTTGACGTTTGAAGAAAATAGTTATTTATTGTACAAGACGATAAAATTGTACTTTATTTTCGAGAGCGTTTTTTAGCGTCAAGACGTCAGTCAAGACGTCTATATTCATCCACCTTCTCGAATTCTACAACTGATCCATCCTTCACCTCCAATTTAAAGGATCCCCTGGCGTTTATTTCTTTTTTTCTCGAGATCTCCATGTACTTCGATTTATTATTACTAACTTTTAATCCCATTTTAGAGCTTTCCCAAATCAGTCTTTTTGTTATATTTGATAGTTCTTTTCCATTTCTTGCCATGACAACATTTTTCCCTCCGCCGTAAAGAAATGGGAAAAAAACTGCTGCCAACGGAGACATCAAACTTTGACAGGATCAAGTTAGATAAGTAATGTCATCATTATTTGACGTTTAAAGAAAATAGTTATTTATTGTACAAGACGATAAAATTGTACTTTATCTTCGAGAGCGTTTTTTAGCGTCGAGACGTCAGTCAAGACGTCTATATTCATCCACCTTCTCGAATTCTACAACTGATCCATCCTTCACCTCCAATTTAAAGGATCCCCTGGTGTTTATTCATTTTTTGCTCGAGATCTCCATGTACTTCGATTTATTATTACTAACTTTCAGTCCCATTTTAGAGCTTTTCCAAATCAGTCTTTTTGGTATATTTGATAGTTCTTTTCCATTTCTTGCAATAAAAATAAGCATTGGTGTTCCTTGTATAAAATAGTTCCGGACCTATTTATCCCACTAACGCATACATTTTTTTCTAGAACTATATTGAATAGCAATGTAGACAAAGGATCTCCTTGGCGAACACCTTTTATCACTTCAAATTCTTCCGAGACTGTACCGTTGCATCTCACAGCACAAATGGTTTATCTAATTGTCATTTTTACCAATCTTATGATTTTTTCTGGCACTTGGAATTCTTTTAGTGTTTCTATTAACTTGTTTCTGTCTATTGTATCGTAGGCAGCTTTGTAATAAATGAAACAGTACTTGTGCTGAAATGTTGTATTCATAGCAATTGATCAGAATATGTTTTAGCATAAAAATTTAATCGGTTATTGATCTTCCTTTCCAAAATCCTCCTGGTATTCTCCTAGATTGTTCTCTCTCTATATCTCTCTCTTTCTCTCTCTCTATCTCTCTCTCTCTCTCTCTCTCTCTCTCTCTCTCTATATATATATATATATATATATATATATATATATATATATATATATATATATATATATATATATTTCTAATCGTTTTTAATTAGTATATCGAGTACTTTATAAATTACCTCTAATAAGGATATTCCTCTATAGCTGCGCATTCAGTTCTATCTCCCTTTTTGTGTATAGGAATTATAATCGACTTATTCCATTCTTGAGGCATTTCTTCGGCATCCCATACTTCTAGTATTAGCTCACCAAGTGTGTGTATTAAGGCCTCTCCTCCATATTTTGTGTTCTCTGCCACAATGCCGCTCTCCCCGGGGCTTTTTTGATTTTTCATATCTTTTATTATTTCTTCAATTTCTTCTCTTGTAGGCTCTGGTATTTCTTCTATTACTATTTCAGGTTTAGGAACAATTTTCTTCAGTAGTCACTTCTTCATTTAGCATCTCTTCGAAATATTCTTTCCACCTTTCACATATTTGGTCTTCGTCCACTATCAGGTTTCCTTTGCTTATCTTTACATTTATCTTTCTTCCCTGGTACCCAGTTTTGATGTATTTTACTTTTGTATAACAATTTTTTATTTCACTTATCTTGTAATTTTCTTTAATGCTCTTAATTTTATCATCCATATACTTTCGTTTCCGCTCCCTTAGGATTCTCTTTACTTTTTTTCGTTGTTCGGCATACCTTTCTAGGTCGTCTTGTTTTTGCAATCGTAAACTTTTTAATCTCAAATCTGATCTCATTTTTAACTCTATTTTGCAATCTTCATTGAACCAGTGGTTTTTTCTAAATCTTTTTGTTCTTGGTATGTTGTTCGACGTAGCTTCCTTTATAGTGTTTGTCATTTTGAAGGACTTTTGTTGTATGTTACTCACAGTAGTACTATCTTGTTTGGCGTAGGTTTCTTGTAGATCCATTTAGTAATCCTGCGCTACCTCAAATTTTCGCAATTTTTTAAAGTTAAATTTACGTTGCACTTTCTTTTTCTCTTTATGTTTTTTAATTATTGCTTCTCTCATATTAATTTTAACCAAAAAATGATCTGAGTCTACGTCAGCTCTTCTGCACGTTTTCACATTTGTGATTAAATTGGCAAACTTATCTTGTATTAAGATGTGGTCTATTTGATTAGTTCCATTTGTTCCCGGAATTTTCCACATTCCTTTGTATATTTTTCCTCCTGAAATGGGTACTCATTATCTTCATCATGTTTTCAATTGCGAATGTTATTAATCTTTGTCCGTTATCATTTGTATTCAAATGTTTACTTTCACCCCCTGTTATGTTTTCATATATATCTTCTCTTCCGACCTTTGCATTGGCGTCGCCTATAATAATTTCAGTATCTTGTCTGGGCATTTCTTTACACAACGACTCTAATTCCTAATAAAATTCGTTTTTTACTTCTTCTTCTTTTTCTTCTGTTGGAGCATGTATATTTATCAACGATATCATATTCTTTTTTCCTTTAATTCTAATTGCACACATTCTATCACATTATACTACGCATCGTTTTACCTGCTCCACGTCTTCATGTACCAGAAAACCTATTCCAAAATTCCTATTATCGTCTCCACTTGTATAAAACGTGTATGAGCTAATCTTTTTAATGTTGTTTCCAGTTAAATGTGTTTCTTGTACTACTAAGATATTTTTTTAATTCTTCTATAAGGTTAATTAATGCTCCCTCCTCGTATACTCCTCGTACATTCCATGTAGCAATATTTAGGTACATATTCTTATGGTATTTATGTTCAAACTCAATTTCCTGTTCATCGCTAGGATCCGTTGGCATAATGTGTCATCTTTTCCTTTTTCCACTACTATATGCCGTTTTTTGGGACTATATTTCTGGAATTTTCTTGTTTGAAAGTACCTTTTCCGGTCCATACCCATTTTATACCATCCACAGTTAGTTTTTGTACCATATCTTCACATGTCTACCTTCAGCTCTTAATTCCTTGCCTTTATTTACGATTTCCTGCCTCATGTGTCTTTCTTTTTCGGTCAGGTCATCGTTGATGAAGATCTTTTCTGCAGTAAGAAATCTGATTTTGCTTTTTTCTTTCATTACCTTAATTTTTTCGCCATAATCCTTCATTTGTACCAGACATATATTGTTCTTTAACTTCATTGCAGATTCTATTTCGACATCCTCTTTTAGGTGCTTTTGTATAAAATCGTTTACATTACTTTTTTAAGAGTGTTTCATCTGTTGCGTTTATTGGTACACCCGTAATTACTATATTATTTATTTTTATCTGTTTTTTCCATTCTAACATACGCAGATATGTAACGTAAGAAACTTTAATGGTCGAATATTTTTCTTTGCACAATGTGAACATTTTTGTAATGTTCAAACTCTCCGGTAAATACTTTTTCTTAGATTGGTGTAAACATTAATGTGATAATCTAGTTTTAAAAGAATTTATGTGGTTATATATTGCTTTGCTCGTTTCTGGATGCAACTTTTATTCTGGGAACCATGCATACCACGTTTATTTTGTCCAGAAATTTTTGTAAGTTTTAAATTTTTTTGTAGGTGTTCAATGTTGCCCTTAGTTACACCAGGTATTGATATGACTGCTTTAAAGCACACACTAATTTCTTGGGAAACTCCATTACGCTTAACTCTAACGTTATAAAAGTTTATATTAAGTAAAAAATGCACCGTAAAATTTTGCGTGTTCTTCGTTTTGACGGGATCGTCGTCTTTGAACTGGTTTAATAGTCATCAATCCAACCAAATATGCGTTTTGTTCATAATTTGAACCTAAACTGTTAAAATATTTTAACACTTCTCTTCTGTCTATACTCGTTACATTTTCGAAACACTTGAGCCTTTTGCAATTGCATGGCGGTCCTTCTTCGTCTGACTGTAGTCGCATTTTCTTCATAACATCAACCATTCTTCTCCTTATCAGCCTCTTTCTCGTACTATCACTGTCTATAAAACAAACTTGTATAGTTCTTCATGTTAATATTTTTGATATAATCACAAATATTCTGCTCTTTTTACAGCAATATGAAACTGTTCCAACAGTTCTCGAATGGGATTATCTTTTAGTTATTTAACAATGTCTTTCAGTAAAATACTGAGTGGCATGCGATAACCACTAAACAGTTCCATTTTCCTTCAATTTAATTAATAAATAGTAATAATAAAGTAATTAAATTTGTTTTATGTTAAATTAATCTATTTAACTTAACACAGTCCATAATATCTAATGAAAAGTATACTTACTTTATTTATACATACGTACTATAAATTGTAAGTATTAGGAATTTAGCTTGTATTTATTATTTCGGTATTGGTAACTTTTTTAGGTCTAGTATGTTTTTGAGTGGTAATGTTAGGTGTTTTTAAGTTTTTCAGCCTGAGAAATAGACCTCAAAGTTAAAATATGTAAATTTAAAGATGCATCTACAAGCTAAAACAAGAATGTATATTTTAAACATCCACATAAACATATAAAAAATACATCACCTACTTCCCTAACAGCGGTCAACGGTAGAATGGAGTCGTTTCTATCATGTTCCTGTTTAAAATAATAAAACAGAGAAGCTACCATCTCTTTACAATGACTAATTATAGCCATTTGTGTATTGTATAGCAAATTAAACGTTTTTGTGTAAAAACTAAAGAATTACTACTCTTCTCTTTCTTCATGTACCATGTCTTTTCAGAACGTTGGTTACCTTTATAGCTATCTTAATTTTATTCACTGCCATCCTAAATAGCATGCTTGTATCAACACTATACCAATCTCGCAAGTTCTTTAACCATGAGGTTCTTCTTCGTCCTGGACTGCGCTTGCCTGTTATTTTTGCTTACATGATATTTTGTCTTCTTCTTTCAGTGCCTATTCGTTCCGAATATTGGCAATCATTCTGGCTATAATTATTATATTGACTGATGCTTTAAATAGATTCGTTGTTGTTGTGGAAAACCATTTCCTCAGGTTCTTCAACCATGATATTCTCCTTCTCCCAATTCCTCGCTTTCCGAATACTTTACCCTGTAGGATTACCTTCAGTAATCTGTATTTAGTGCTGTTTCTCATTATATGTCCGATGATATTTTGTAGCAATTTATATTTGGGACCTCTCATTACATGTCCGAAATACTCCAGCTTTATCTGCTTGATATTTTTTCTGATCTCAGTAGTCTTGCTGAGACGTTCTAGTATTATTGTGGTGTTGTAAATCTTCTCCATCCAGGAAAATTTTAAAATTCTTCTGTAGCACCACATTTCGAAAGCCTCGATGCAATTTAGATCGATTTTATTTACAGTCCAGGACTCAACACCATAAAGTAAGACCCAGAACACGTAGCAGCGCAGGCGAATCCTCAATGCCAATTTTAGGTCTCAGACCTGCCTCCCTACAACTCTCAACGACACTATCAAATAGTGTTTGCAGATTTTCTTGACTAGAAGCTTAGAGTACTGTATCGTCCGCATATCGCAAATTATTGATAACTTCGCCGTTCACAAGTATTCCTTCTTGTTTTTCAAAAATTGCTTTTCTCAAAATTCTTTCGGATGTTGTTTGATCTCTGCCGTCTAAGCCAATGTCTTTTAGAGCTTCGATCAATATAGAGTACTTAACACGATCAAATGCCTTTTGGAAGTCAATAAAACAACAGTATATGTCTACAGATATATCTAGACCTCTTTGAGTGAGTACGTTTACTACTAAACTTAGTCTCATCCAGGTATTCCTTGCATTTATTGTAGATACGACCATGTATTACCTTCAGAAAAATTTTCAATAAGTGGTTTAACAAAATGCCGTACCGAAGAAGCAAGAGCTTTTATCAAAGCTTTTATCAAATTTAAACCGCTACTATGTAACCGCAATCTTACCTTTAATCTCCGCTACAGGATGGTTAAATGCTATGTAAGGTCCATATTGTTATACGGCATGGAAACATGGACGTTAAGATTACCTTCCATTAATAAGTTGGAGGCCTTCGAAATGTGGATGTTGCGAAGAATGTTACGCATACCATGGACAGATAGGGTGAGAAACGAGGAAGTTTTAAGTAAGGCAAATACTGAGAGAGAACTACTCAATTAGATCAAGGTATGAAAAATTGGATACCTCGGCCATATTCTGAGAGGAAAAATATACGCAATCCCTCAACCAATCATCCAGGGAAAGATTGTCCTGAACTGGACTGGCATAAATAACGACTGGCGATCTTCTGCATGCCGCAAAAGACAGACGTCTGGCCTTAAGATAATTCGCCAACGTACTATAGGTACACGGCACTATAAGAAGAAAAAGAAGGTTTAACAAACGGATGGTTCTATGATCAGCACAGATTTTTGCTATTGTCTTCTTAGGTAGAGCTATTAACAGTGAATTAGACCAACCATTAGGTAGTTTTCCGCTGGTATAAATGGTATTGAAAAACGAAGTTATAGCCTCTAAAACATTGCTATCATTTATAAGCTTGTATATTACAGTTGAAATTTTATCAGGACCAGTCGCTCTGCCATCTTTTGATGATTGTATAACTATTATAACCTCATCATCATCATCAGTGGTGCTACAGCTCTAGTTGAGCCTTGACCTTCCCCAGTCTATTTCGCCAGTCGTTTCTGTTCATCGCCAACCGTTGCCAATTTGCCGCGCCGATTTTCCTTGCGTCCTCGTCCACACCGTCCCTCCATCTCAGTCGTGGTCTGCCTCTACTCCTATTTCCCACTGGGACCGATAATAGAGTTCGTCTGGGTGGGTAATTTTCATTTGCTCTTGACACATGTCCAGCCCATCCAAGCCTACCTATTTTTATGAAGGATATTACATCTCTACCATTTACTATTTTTTTATACTTCTCGTACAATTTGAAATTATATCGCCTTCTCCAAATACCATTCTCACAGAATGCGCCCATTATTCTTCTTAGTATCTTCCTTTCGAAGTCTTTCGAGATGGTCCATGTTTCTGACCCATACGTCAGCACTGGTGGGATGAGCGTTCGATATATTATTAGTTTGGTTTTTTGGCTTAAATTTCTGTTTTTTAGCTGCTTGCTTAGTCCAAAATAGCATTTGTTTGCTAGCAGTACCCTCCGTTTAACTTCTTCAGATGTGTCATTATCGTTTGTTATGAGAGAACCCAAATATGTAAACTTATTTACTACCTCAAAATTATATTGGTCTATACTGAAGTTTTGTTCGGCGTTTCTAGCTCTATCTCTGTTATTTGGAATAGATGCTAACATTTTGGTTTTTTCCTCGTTTATTTTAAGGCCCATATTTTGTGCGGCTGTCAAGAAGGTGAAAGTCATCTCTTTAAGTCCTCGCGTAGTACGTGCGATCAAATCCAGATCGTCAGCGTAAGCCATAATCTGCGTTGATTTATTAAAGATTGTTCCCCTATTGTGTAACTCGGCATCTCTTATAGTCTTTTCTAACGCTATATTAAAGAGAAGGCACGCCAGCGCGTCTCCCTGTCGTAACCCTGCATATGTTTCAAACGCTTGTGACATATCGCCTTATATTTGCACTCTGCACATCACTTTACTCATAGTTGTTTTTACGAGCCTTATTAATTTATGGGGAATGTTAAGTTCATTCATGGCTTCGTATAATTTACCTCTTAGGACGCTATCATATGCTGACTTAAAGTCCACAAAGAGATGGAACGTGTCAATATTAAATTCATTGGTTTTTTCTAAGATTTGACGTAGCACAAAAATCTGGTCAATTGTTGACCTACCTGGTCTAAAACCGCTTTGATACTCACCAAGGATTTCTTCCACGTACGTACTTAAACTGCTGTACAGGGTGTTGAAGAATATTTTGTACATTGTATTCAGAAGAGTTATACCCCTATAATTTTTACATTGCGAATTCTAAGGATATCATGGACAGACAAGATAACCAACGAGACCGTATTACGAAGAGTGGGCAAAGAAAGAGAGGTGATGTATACCATTAAAAAGAGAAAGTTGGAATATCTCGGACATATAATGAGAAACAGCACTAAATACAGATTACTGAAGGTAATCCTACAGGGTAAAGTATTTGGAAAGCGAGGAATTGGGAGAAGGAGAATATCATGGTTGAAGAACCTGAGGAAATGGTTCTCCACAACAACAACAAATCTATTTAAAGCATCAGTCAATAAAATAATTATAGCCAGAATGATTGCCAATATTCGGAACGAATAGGCACTGAAAGAAGAAGAAGAATTTTTACATTCCAACAAATCTCCCTTTTTGTGCAGTGGACATATGATTCCAGTGCACCATTCCTCTGGCATTTGTTCTTCTTCCCAGACTTTGACTATTATGTTGTGAATTTGGTGCATAATGCTGTTACCTCCATGTTTGATGAGCTCTGTGGGGATACAATCCACTCCTGGGGACTTGCTATTTTTGAGTCGTGTGATTGCGTCTTTCACTTCAAATATTGAAGGAGGTTCTACGTAAGTGTTATTTCTTGGTCTTTGGGTTGACGCATCATTTTCCACTTCGGTACCAAGTAGTTCTTTGAAGTGCTCAACCCATCTGCTTTGTATTGCGGTAGCTGTACTGACTGTATGTCCATTTTGTCTCTACACATCGTCAGCCGTGGTTTAAATTCTTTTCTTGTCTTATTTAGGATATTATAGAACTTTCTAGTTTCATTTTGCCCCTTTAATGATTGAAGCTCTTGCATAATCTGGTTTTCGAAGGTCCGCTTTTTCCTTCGATGTATGCGTTTTTCCTCCTTCCTAAGATCTTTGTACATTTGCTCCTTATCCCGTGTTATTATAACCTCAGAGCGTGTTATTAGGGGTCCGTCGCAGTTAGTAATATCGGGAAGTGAACTACTACTATTGTCTTCGAATAGGTTCGTGACGTAATTTTTCCATTTTTTAAGTTTTTCCTCTACTTCAAATATTACTTTACCATGTCCATCCTGTAGCAATGTAGTTTGTTTTTTATGTTCTTTATGTTCCGTCTTCTGCCAAAGGTTGGCATAAAACAATTTCTTTGTTAATTAAACGATTAAAATTCTCGTATAGTATGTATATGTATGTACGCAATAATATTTTTTCTTTAGGGGGTTGGCACCTGTTTTTCGTTTTAAGTTGGCAGATATTCTTCTTCTTGTAGTGCCTATATGTTTCGGATATTGGCGACCATCATGGCGATCTGTATTTTGTAATCTGCTGCTCTTAAAAGATTTGTGATTGTTGTGTTAAACCACGTACATAAATTTTTCAGCCAGCAAATCCTTCGCATTTCTGGTCCTCGTTTTTCTTCTACTTTTCACTGTAAAATTAACTGCAGCAACTCATAACTTTTGCTGTTACAGTTGGCAGATGGGCTGATAAAAAGTATGTAGCGAAGTTTCCCCTACATTTTATCACAGAGACAGTGACGTTTCCCGTGGCTGTTAATTTAAGAATAGAATAACAACACCTATTCTGCAATATTTTGCAGGGTTCGGTCGTAAGATATACACGTTTAGAAGCCCATTAAAGTATCATCTTCAGGCCTGATCGCCTTACCCATAGGCAAGTTACCTTCTTCACTCTTTATAACTATTCTACCTCTTGCACTTAATATTATTTTTAAAGATTTTCTTGTGGCAAAAATACAGAAAACTTGTGATTAAATTTTGCTTGTTTGTATACTGCTGAATTCGGTATTTTTTGTTAAATGTTTTGTAAAATACCAATTTTTGGAGGTGTGTACATTAGTTTAGTTAATTTTATTTTTAGATTACGAAATTACCAAGGCAACTGAAACTACCTTAAAGAATCAAAGTAGTACTGCTGTTAACATAACTCCCTTTATTCAACAATATGAGACATTTATTACGACACCAACCCAGGCCGAAGCATTATTGACTACTAAGTCTACAACAGAGCAAAACACAAAGTTAACTACAAAACCAACAACTGAGAGGATTTTACAAATAAAACACAAAAAGAAACCAAACAAAACTAAAAATAAAGCTCAAAAGTCCAAAAGAAAAACGCTATTGACCAAAGTTAAGATGTATTTAAATAAATTGCAGAAAAAAATTAATAAAAAGAAAAAGCATAAGAAAACTAAGAACTCCTCTACACCCAATTATATACAAGCAGTACAACAAGTTTCAACATCAGATATAAATCTTTTTACAAAGCAACACATAAATGTTAGGAAGAAACCAGTACGAAAATTACCAACAAAACACCCTTTAAGAAAAGTAACCCAGAAAATTAAAAAGAAAGCTGCAACAAAACCATTTCCAACAAAAAGTACGAATTCTAAACTTAACAAAATAAAATTGCATCGCCACCAGATAAGTTTATATACTAGAACAAATGATATTTTACTACCAGTTACAGAGCACTTGCCTGAAGAAGATGGTTGGAATAATCTATATACAACGAATACCATAAAAGTCGTTAATAAAGTTACCGATAAGTCTAAAGTTAAAATAATTAAAAATAAACCAGTTAAAACGTCGAGTATTAAAGATAACTTAGATTTAAGTAATCACATTTTTACCAGCGTTACAGATAGTTCTACAATTTCTACAATAACAGATAGCCCTTCAACATCTTTGTACATCCAGACTTCATCCCCTTGGATCTTTACAAACTTTAAAATGCCATCCACGACACGTTCAACAGGTAAGTCAAATAAATTTGTAACTTTACTTGTTTTAGCATTTTATTATATAATTTTGATTACATAAAGAGATTTAAAATATTAAAACAATAAAATTACCCAAATAATTCTAAATACTTAGTAATATCAAATAAGATTACAAAAAATGGTTTAATGAAAAATTAATAAACATCACTGTAATCACATAATTTAAAAATTCACTGTATTAGTTTTAAATAAAATTTGTAGTACTATATCTATATCTCTGTGTAAATTTTTGCATTTTCATAGTGTGTTATAGATATTTTTGACATTTTATTTCAAATTAGGATCTTCTATATAAATGCGGATTAAGACCATCTACGTTTAATAAAACAGTGTACCCAATACTTTCTGGGAGAGGTTAGTGACACACGGACCAATACAGAAACGCAAATACTCTCGAAAATTTAATATCTCTACATACCACGTTAGGAGCCTATAGATAGAGAATAAATTACTAGAACTTTAAGAACTATTAGCTTGAAATTAGCAAAATCAGAAACCGAGATGAAAAATGGATTATTCCCAAGCCAGGGCATATCCTCTTTTTTCGGTTCATAGGTAAAAGGTATAAATCCATAGATGATTTAGACTGCTTTATAAATGAAAAACTTTAGATATTATAGTATAAGCATTGCAAGCGTTTCCAAGAGTGTACTGTCAATATCCAGTCGCTACTGGCTACAGGCTCACAAAAAATATATAATATCATTATAGATTTCTTTTCAGACATACGCACGGTTCTAATAAAATTTGTACAAAAGCGTGAAATTTTTCATGATCGTGTGGAAATTTAGATTTATATCCTTTGTTTATAATAAATGTTATAACACCTTATTCGTGGTCCAGTTTTGTTTGTCTACTAAGAATGTCTTCATGGGCCCCTAGACGAGAAGCAAGTGACTCACGCAAGTAAGTTACCTTGTCGTATATTCTTCTATTAATTATCCGTTAGTTTTCTATAGGGATAGAGTATAGGGTAGTGTATAAGAGTATAGTGTACTTAATACTTTGCCTAAACATCAAACTTAAAATGAAAATTATCCAAGTATATACACCCACATCTTCAGTCGGTGAAGAAGAACTGGAATAATTTTACGAGAACGACAACGCAGCCCTTGCAGTTACTGAATGCAGTCAAATTTTTTCACACCATGAAAAATTGTTCACAAGAAACTTGTTTTAACTTAGTGCATAAAATGCCAACGCTACAGCTACACTAAAAATTATGTACTTTCTTGCACCCAGATGTGGTAAATATGTGGTTAACCACAGTTCTGATCAGTGTTCTTGCAAAGAAAGAAACAACCAGGTGAAATGAATGCTGTGTAAAGTAAATAACACAGCAAACTATCATGGGTGCTTAGCCCACAAAGAGCTGCAAACAAGAGCATTTTTATAACAGCAGAGAAGCAAACCAGCATTAACAACATGTAAGTCTGTCTAATCAAACCAACATTTAATAGTTTCTGATGTGACCTATGCTTAGATAGCAACTGCTGGTAATCAGGTTCCCAGTCTGCAACACTCCACTTGCATGCTTTAACTTATAAATATTATCAAACAATTGGTAGATTAAATGGCCACAACAGTAAATCTCTTAACTGCTAGCTTTCTACATCTTTATAAAATAGATATATTGCTAGTATTCGAAGCTCACTTTACATAAAAAAGTTAACTTAAGATTGAAAACTATATTATATATACTGCTAATTACCCAGATGGATCCGCACGTGGAGGCTGTGCAATTATAGTTAGAAATAAAATAAAACATCATAATGGTGTCGAGTATAAAACAAATCATATTTAAGCGAAAAATATTGTGGTTAAAAATTTGGAATGGACTACTTACAATATCTGCGCTGTATTGTCCCCCTCGATACTATATCACCAAGAAATAATTTAAAAATCATTACAATTCTCTTGGGAGCCACTAGATTTCAGCAGGGGACTAAATACCAAACATGCCAGGTAGGGATCAAGACTAATCATTTTGAGAAAGTAAAATTCTCCTCAATATCATAGAGTCAAATAATATGGATTATGTATTAACCAGCAAAACCGACATACTGGCTTTCAGATAGAAATAAAACCCCCGTGAATTTTGCTGTGTTTAGGAATATCCCTAGGACTAAGCTACATCATACTACGGATTCTTGGTTTGATCACTCACCTATACTATTTACAGTTAGAACCTAAGTATTTATAAAGAAATATTCAGAGATATAGTACTTCATAACTAATGCAAAAACTGGTCAAAATTCAGATCTACTCTGAAGAATCAAGTGTCCCTAAATATTCCACTAAAAATCAAAGAGGACCTTTTTTTACTGTGGAAACTCCACCAATAGTTAAAGAAAAAAATATGCTAAAGAAAACATTGAAAAAAATGGCAAGAGACTAGAGATCCTGCTAATAAACATAGATTCAACAGTGCAACAAGAAAATTTCAAAAACTGTTCCAAGACCTCAAAAACCAGTCACTTCAGTCCTAATTTAAAATTTAGATTATACCAAAGATAGCGATTACTCACCATGAAAAGCTATAAGAAAGCTGAAAGAACCACAGAAACCGTCACCTCTTATCAGAAAATCGAACAGAGTATAAAGCACGTAGTGCACAAGAGAAAACATGTTATTTTACATTTCTCCGAATTATTTACTCCCCACTGGATGGATTCACCTCTAGAAGTAGACGTATCCTCAATTCTTAAAAGTTTCTATCAGATGAGTTTGTTTATTGTAAAATTCAAATCGTTTTAAGTCACGTTAGCTATTAATAAATAATTTAAATGATCTGATAATGATAAATCTACAAAAACTCCAGGGTGTTACTTGATCAGTGAAAATGTTTTGAAAAATTACCTGCCAACTGCATAAAACTTATAACGTTTATATTCAATGTCATACTAAGCTTAGGTTACTTGCCCGATCAGTGTAGATCCGAAATTATTCGGATAATAACAATTCTAAAACCAGGAAAGTCTCCAAAAGAAACTACATTCTACAGACCAATCGGCCACTTGCCAATCACATCTAAAGTATTCGAAAAACTATTAGTCAAAAGACTCTGGATCAAAAACCTAATTCCAGACCACGGGTTAGGATTTCGGTTTCAACACTCAATAATCCAACAAGTTCACAGACTGATAAAACATATAAATGGCGATTTTAAGGCCAAGGGATACTGTTCAGCGGCGTTTCTGGACATTAGGCTGGTATTTGACAAGGTGTAGCATAAAGGACTCCTCTACAACCTAAAAAGGACATTATCGAACACCGCTTACATTATTCTTGAGTCATATTTGTCAGGTAGGCGTTACTTAATTAAATATCAAAATGCAACTTCCAAACTTTATTTTATCAAGGCTAGCGCACCACAGGCTAGCGTTCTGGGACCTACCTGATATCTCCTGTTTACCACAAATATACTTACAACTCTTTAGGAAGCACTAGAGAAGAGACCATCTGCAGAAGAAATCAGTAATCCAAACCTGATGCTAACCTTATTTATGCCTCGCATCTCCTTTAAGCGTATCTAAACAGAATACAAGGTTGGTTTTAAAAATGGGAAATAAAATTTAATGAAGGAAAATCTATTTGTTACATTAACAACTCGAAGAGCAACACGCCCAACTGTAACTTTAAATAATCACCAATTACCTTCAGCTAACGGGTTAAAATATCTTGGTATTTATTTGGACAGAAATCTCACATGGAAGAAACGTATTTGGAGAAAGCAACTAGTCTCTAATTCAGAAATATGTATTAGTTAATGGGTCGTTCATAAAAGTTCATCTCTAGATATTAAATTGCTGCTCTATAAGGCAATACTTACATACATCTGGACATATGGGTAGAAACTGCGAGGAAAAGCCAATCACTCCAACCACAAAATTATTCAGCGCTTCCAATCAAAAATTCACCGAACTATCACCAATGCACCGTTATACGTCAACAATAGAATTATTTATCATTACCTTAAAATAGATATGGTACATAGTCATTAAAAAATCTAGTATTGCATACATTACGATGCTGGAAGATCATGAAAACCAATTTGTACTTAACCTCCTAGACAATTTCCAGGAACAACGTAGATGAAAGAGATTAAACCCACTGAACTTACCATTTAGAGTAAACTTGTAAACTAATTAGTTTGTAATTAATTACTATTTAACTGGGAATAAGACAGAATTAAAGGATAAAGTACGTTTATTGACGTTTTAATTTCCACTTCGGAAATCGTTCTCAAAATACAAACAGTAAATTGTGACTTATTCCCAGTTAAATAGTAATTAATTTAAAATGCTACAAGAAAATAGCTTCGGAACAATAATTAGTTTGTAGTTATAACATGTATATCTATGTATTTCCTATATCATTTTATAATAAGTCTACTTTGATTTTACCAGTAGGTAAAATCCTTTTTGTCTTTATTCAATGTAACTACTTTTTTATTGTTGATACTCAATAGATTTGAAAACACTTTTAAATAAAAAATCAACGCCAGAATTTCAAAACGACTTAATAAAATTGAGGGAGTAATCGGATCATTTGGAATTTTGGTCAGAAAGGATAGACGCAGTACTATAATTATATTTCTCTCACATATCAACTATATTTAATGAATGCATTTTCCACAAAAAGAATACAAAATATAGACTTGGATAATCCACGACGCATAAACACAAATACTCTTCTTTATTTCCAATAAAAAAGTAGTAACTAACGTAATAGTGTTAAATAATTGCAAAATAATGTGTGACCACAGGATGGTTAGAGCAATGGTTAGGATAGATTTGAAACAAAACGCGTAACAAGCCTCATATCTTGGATGACTCACGAAATACTGGAAATTATAGAACAAAGAAAAAATATAAAAATCAAACTCAGATAAATATATAGAAAAACAAAAATTAACAAGGAACAAAATAAAAGAGATCAAGGCATAGTAAATGATGAAAACATGCATTGATATAGAGGAATTACAGGAAAAAAAATCAAAATAATTACAATTTATATAAAAAAGTTAAAAAATTATCTGGAAAATCATGAATAAAAAACATTTAGTATGGACTAAGTATATTGAAAATCTTTTAAGAACACAAGGAGGTAACCAACAAAAATAGATAGCGAGGAAACCCCAATAATACCATAATCTGAAGTCCAATATGCTATAAGCAACTCGAAATCTGATAAAGCCCCTTGACCGGAAAAAGTTCACATCGAGCTAATTAAACTTATAGATGAGGACAATTTAAGCGCAATAACTATGCTCTTTAACAACATATAAAAATCTGGCGAGAGATCTAAAGAATGTCTACTACCGAGCTTTGTTCCGCTACCAAAAACTAAGAACCTAAACACTGTAATAGATTGAGCAATTTAATTTTCCAATTATTAAAACTATTTTTAAATGTGATATATATATATATATATATATATATATATATATATATATATATATATATATATATATATATAAATATTTTAGAAAAATAAAAAGCGGATATCAGTAACAGACAGTTTGGTTTTCATAATGGCTTCGAAACAAGTGAAGCTCTATATGGTTTGACAATTCTTGCTTAAAAATGTTGATATCAACAAAAAAATCTTTACGTCGGCGTCGCTTTTATAGACTATGAGGAAGATTTAGATAACGTTAAGTATAACATTCTCATGGAAGATCCAAAGCAAAAAGGACTCGGCAAAAATGATAACAAGGTGAGAAATCTCTATTGGAAGTGATGGCTGTGATCACGTTAGATGGAAATAGCACGGATTAGCAAACTGCGTTTTGTCTTGATCTTTGTCACACGCTACAGTCTCTAGTCGCTACAGTATTTCGGGAGCTGTTTTTTTGGTAAAGTTATGAATCCGGACTCTAAACAGTCCTCTGGGATTTCACCCGTAAATTACACATGATATAAAACCTTAAACGTTAATTAGTTTTAACATATCTTCCGGGATATAATCAAGGATTACACCTTTCTTGTGCTTTGACAATTTTATAGCATACAGTACTTATACCTTTAGTAATTCTAATCTTCACCTAATGTCTGTTGTTCTTCTTGTCTGACTAAATAGTTAATGTATTTACGTATACAAAGTTGTCCGAATTATGTCTGTATCTGTTATGATTTGCCCTGTCGAGTCTGTGAGTGTATAAAAAGTTTTCCTATGATTCAGACCAAATATTTTTTTGCTTTCTATAACATATTGAATGAGTCATATTTGTATTTTAAGTCTTTCATCTCAATGTATTTATCCTCCATCCACTTTTCTTTCGCGATCTTTATCTTTTGTTATGGTATTTCTTGCATTTACTCTGTTGTTATTTCTACTTCATCAATTCAAACATTTCTTTAGTTATCCATTGCTATTATTATCTTCGATTATTTTTAGTATGTTTTACATTATTTGTGAGATATTCTTTTTAAACATTGTCCATATTTGTACACCTTCGTATGTTGTTTTACTAAGCTGGTTATTTAGATCTTCTTTTATTTGTTTTTTGTTATCCTCTGTTATATTTATTTTTGGTGTTTTGGAAATTGGTTGAAACTTCTTTGAGCTTGAATTTGATGTTAGGTGTTGATGTCAGGATTGTGGCCTGAATCACTACACGTACTATAATATGCCATATTCTGTTGACATCACTTTTCATTTTCTTATCTAGAATATAATCTGATTTCTGATTATATGATGTGGATTATCTTCTGTTTTTTTTTCGTGTATACATGCTTCTGGTGTATAGTTTATACCAGGTATTTGTTATTGTCATATCGTGTTCTTAACATAGCTACTTAGGTAAACATATCGCCTCGTTCATTGCCCTTTCCTTGTCCATATTCGCCTACCACGTCAGATCTTCGACCTTTCCTCCTCCTCCTCTTCAGCACTAATCCCCTTCGGGATGTGGTGACACCATCAGGCCTTCACAGTTTTTTTAGGATTTCCCTCGATCCTTCTCTGTCCTGGGCTAGTTCTTCGGCTTCATGTAACCCTTGGTTAATCAATGTTTTTGTTTGATCTACCCAACGGCTTGGAAATCTTCCCCTAAGTCTTTTTCCTTCAACTCTACCCTCGACTATCAGTTTTTCCATCGTGCCTGTTCTTCTAGCAATGTGTCCAAAATACTGCAAAATATCTCTGTTGTATTTGTTTAAGCAATCTATCATTTACTTTAAGTTGTTCTAGTATCGATGCATTAGTGCGATGATCAATCCAGGATATTCTCAACATGCGGTGGTATACCCACATTTTAAAAGCGTCCAGTTTATTTTTATCTGCTGTCTTTAAGGTCCACGTTTTGGATGCATATGTGGCTATGGGAAAAATGAGCGCGCCCTTACCAGCCTTAGTTTTGTGTATTGTTATGCTAGAATTTTTCCAAATTGTTATCAGTTTCATCATGGCTGTTCTAGCAATAGTCAACATTCTACGTATTTCTCTGTCACACCCTTCATCATTTGTTATTAGGGACCCCAGATATATGAAAGTATTTACTACTTCAAAGACCCCAATTTCTTTAATGTCTTTAAGTTACACTAAATGGTCTGCTATTTAATTGGATCAAGACTATTATGTAACTAATATGTAGGCGGTCCCATAAGTAGTTAGCCTTAGAGACCGATGGCTCCAAAATCTTAAAGCAAATCTACTATTGTGTCATACATTCTCGTAGACGACTGTTGTCAAAATTTCAGCTGAATCGGTCTATTAGTTTTATTTCGACTACGTATAGCATCGGACGTCCGCGGATTTTAGAAAAATGACAAAAAAGCAATATCGGTAGGTTATTCGATTCTTATTTTTGCAAAGGGAAATCGCACAGCGAAATTAAAGACCGCTTTAATTTTGTGTACAGTGACTCTTTTTCTTTGATGAAAACCCTCAAAAATTGGTTTAACGAGTTTCAACGTAATCGCACGTCGGTTTTTGATAAGCCCCGCCCAGGTGCCACAAAATTGGCTACTACGGAGGATAACGTGACAAAATTTCATGATATTGTATTGACCGACCGCCGACTGAACGTACTCAAGATAGCTGAGACAGTAACCAGCTCAAAAGACCAAGAATATCATATCTTGCATGACAGTTTGGGAATGAGAAAGCTGTCGGCGCGATGATTGCCGCGTTTACTCACTCCAGACAACAAGCTGTTTGACGCTATTTAAGCATAATGCGACGGAGTTTCTACGTCGTTTTATAAACTTTAACGAAACATGAATCCATTCCGAAGGAAGCAAAGATTGACCTATGGGCTAGAAAGGCGATGGCCACCATTTTCTGGGATTTGCAAGGGGTAATCACTACTTGAAGAATGGAAAAAAAGCCATTCTCCATTATTGGATAATCTATTACTCCAAATTATTGAGCCGTTTCGACGCCGAATTGTAGAAAAATATCCCCATATAGCAAAGAAAAAAGTGCTCTTTCACCATGATAATGGACCCGCTTGTACCGACACCGTCGCCACAGCGAAATTAGTCAAATTAGGCTACGAAATGTTAACCCATATACCATATTCTCTAGATTTAACCCCGCGTAACTTTTTTTGTTTTCACTCTTAAAAAAGGCACTCGCCGGGCAGAAATCCAGGGAAGCCTACTTTGCAGACCTCAAGAAAATGTATTTTTCGGACGAGTGTAAAAAGTTAAAACACATGGGTCAAGTGTATCAAGCTAAACGTAAACTATGTTGAAAAATAAATCGCCACTTTTCCAAAATTTTCGTTTTTCTTTTGTAGGCTAAGTACTTATCAGACCGTCCTAGTACGCATATTTTTAATGTATATTTAAACTGCGTTTCTGTGATGTGTATCGTCCTCCTTTCTCCATGACTACACTTACATTTCATGTACCTATCCTACTTAGGTTCCCGAAAACGTTTAAGAGTGCGGTTTTGTCTTAAACTGTAGATATTTTGTGTCATAACGACCATGAAAACGCTACAGT
Source organism: Diabrotica balteata (assembly GCA_918026665.1). Taxonomy (NCBI): domain Eukaryota; kingdom Metazoa; phylum Arthropoda; class Insecta; order Coleoptera; family Chrysomelidae; genus Diabrotica; species Diabrotica balteata. The sequence continues at coordinate 78,788,398 of OU898283.1, read as the reverse complement.
CTAATATTGTATGTCCTCCTTCCCTGGATCTTGGCTTCCGTGATCCGAGTACATGATTAGAAATAATATAATTATGGTAGTTTCCCGTTGCTTCCCCCAATGATTCTTTGCTATGTTAGGATAACTTTTGGAGATTGAATAGGATGTGTAACGATATGGTTCTTTTAAGAGGAATTTGGGTTGGAATACGACTTTTCCTCCTAAAGAAATTAAGAAATAATTATAGATTTTAAGGGAAGAGTCTCGTTTCTAAAATAGATCTGTCTTATACGGGGATCGTATAAGAGTATCCATCCGCTATCATTAAAAACCTGTAATTAATTAATTTTTATTATGTGTTAATATTCTAAATTTCTTCCAGATCTTCTTAACTAATGTCTCTTATTATTTTTAGTACCACCACAATTATCAGCTTGCTCCATGCCTACAAAATTTCGTGGTGCTAAGTGTAACGAATATTACGAATGTGTGAAAATAATGTGGACAAATAGATTGATGTTATTTAGGTGCAAATCAAGAGAGAGTTTTGACCCAGAAACATTAAATTGTATACCAAATACAAATTGTTATTAAATAAATATATATATTATACAAAAAATGTATTATCTATTATCCATTTTCCTATATTTTAAAGTTTTATAATATAAGGACCTCCAGTAAAATTGTTCAACGCTAACTCAAAGCAATAAGATAATTCTCGTTGTGTTCATGCAGATTTCTCAATGTAATACTGAAGAAAAAGGGCCCATAATGTTTTCTACGACTGAATGGAGCGAACTGTGTCTTGTAAAAAGTTTTTTAATACATCATAATGATATTATTAATGATCGTCTTGCCATTACGTTCGTCTTACATCTAAAACTTTTTTTTATTTCTTTACTTACGATTATCCTATTTTATGATAAATAATTTGGAGCAAATTTGAAATTATCATAACACCTTTTAGGAAGATAATCTACATACTTATCTAAATTTACTTATGTCACTGCATCCTCATATTTTCGACTGTAGCTCTATCGAAGATCCTCCAGTTTCCGGTTTTTTGCCGTCTACAATTATTTCCTTATGTCTTTAATATTTACTTTTATATCTAGATTTCTACCAGACGTTCTATTACTATAGAGTGTAATCATTCATTAGTCAATATTAAGCTCTTAATATACCTAGTGATAACGTATTTCCATTATATATTTCTTAATAATCACTATATCTCGATGAATTAGTTAAATGTTAGTAATAAAGGGTGTTTTTTAGAGGTATAGGAATGTTAGTTGGCAACACTTTTTTAACTTGCGGCCATTTTGACAGTTGTCAAGTGGTTTATATTAGGTTTGGTTTGGCACATCAGCACATATAGTCTGACGCCTAAACAAGGCTTCCAAATTGTGAAAATTTATTTTGACAACCATGATTCAGTTCGAAATACGTATCGCACACTACGTCCATTTTATGGGCAACTTAATCGTCAATCAGAGCAATTAATTCGATTAACCATGGAACTTTTTTGCACCGCGTTTACTCTAAACGATAATACGCATTCACGGACTTGTCGTTAGTGCTATAGAAGAAGTTGTTGCTGATGTAAAGCGTAGCATAGAGAAAGACACGAATCATCCTATCCGCCATCGTGCACAGCAGTTGTGTAGCCTTGGAAACCCTTTTTGGATAGTGCTAGAAAGGTCACCAATGGAGACACTGCGGACGGCAGCCAGATGGTTGGTGGCGAGCGAGTCATGGGTTCGAAACTAGCTCTTGGAACCGGGAATGGGTCCGACGGACGAAATAAGTAATGATTGAACAGGATAAGAGATCTTACAAAAGATACAGAAATAAATAAAAAGATAGATGGGTAAAATTACTAAAGATACGATAAGATGGAAACAGGGCGCCACTTAATTTTTTGGGGTTTAAGGAGAAAATTAAGAAACCTTAGAAAGAAAAGAGATAAGAAAAGATATTTTGGTTCGGAGACCAAATCCAAGGAAAGATATCAATAGTTAATTATTAAATAAATTGGGTCAACACACTATAGAAACAAATAATAAATATATTAGGTGAACCTCGTCCACCTACTTACCTACGAAACTAAATCAGCCTGTTCTTTCTTCTGTTCGAAGGTAGAATAATAATTAAAGGTAAAAAAAAAATATTCAAAGTTATTGTTATATCAGGAAACTTGTTAAAAGTCGACAAAAAAATCACACATAAAACAAACACAATATATTCAACAACACAACGATATAGGCGGCTGAATGTACACAAAAGTAATAAAAAATGCACCATGAATTGATCTTGTATACATATAAAAGTAAGCAGTAATATGAATAATAAGTACCTTTTCAAATACAACAATATAATAATGCACAGGTTCAATTATCAGCGAAGAGAGCCTGATTGTGAGTAAGAAAAAAATTCAACAGAAGTTGATTAAAGAAAGTCTCCCTTTGCTGTTTAATAGGCATATCTCGAGATATTGGGTATAGTAAATAAAAAATTAATAACAAAGCACACAAAATTAATTAAAGTTAAATTCAAAAAATACAAAATATTACAGAAATAAAAATTTAACCAAACCGCACTTGGTTTCTGTTATCGATTATCTGTTCGCACTGTCATTTAATGATTGATTGATAACTAAATATTCGTAATTATTATTTATTGGAATTTCTTAGTAGCTGATAGAAAGTTCGTAAGAAAATATTAAATATGCTTTAAATTGAATGCAAAAATTAGTAGTTACTCTTAACTACAGGTGAAGAAATGGATGAACTTAGATTCGCCCAGATAGTTGAAGATAATAATGTGATACCATACCATATTATTCGCCCAGATAAGTGGAGATACTATGATTATGATAACTTACAGTAATTACTGATGACTACTACACTGCACTAAAGTTAATTTACTTTACTATAATACTTTAGTTGTATTAGGCACTCAAGTTAATTAAAATTAAAGGTACTCTATACCAATATTTAATCTAATATGATATTAGATATACCATATATTTAGAGGAACAAAGTAGCTTGGTTCCTCTAAAATTTTCACAAACTTCCTCCAAAAAAAAGAAGGGATATCTCCCACTTAAAAATTATAGGCCAGCCTGTATCTATTTCTAAGAAGATAAAGTCCTAACGACCATCGGAAAGTTTGAGGTAATTTGGTACGAGAAGAAAATAAAATCCTTTGGATTAGGTTATTATAAAAAAACATTATAACGTGCCCCCGACGATATTTATCAAATGTATCATAAAGGAACCCGGCCTTAAAGTCGGAAGGAATTAACCAAGGATTACCTAAACCGTCGTCTTTAATAAGTCGGTTCTTCCGTATTTTGAGATAGTCGATAGGTTTAATAAAATTTTACAACCTATTTGCGAATACAATCATGGACGTATCAGCAACGAAGGTGAAGGGAATAAAAATAATTAATATTTTAAAAAAAATTTATTTAACATCCTTTATAAAAGGTATATAATATACAATATATGTAGTTGAGCTTACTATAATGGTTACAGATCTCCTTTTTTAATATTTTAAGCTGAAAAGTGTTCTTTAAGTCCTTTTATAAAATCCTTTATAAAAGGTATATAATATATACCTTTATTATATACCTTTTTATTATATACCTTTTATAAAGGATTTTAAATAAATTTTTTGTGATATATGGTATACAGCCAGCTACAGGAACTTAGTTTCCTAGTGGATTTTTATATTTGACGCTATGGTCAACTTGGCTCTACAATACATGCGCTTAGCCACTAAAAGATGTACGTTGAAGCTGGATATTTGGTTCATATCCCAGTGTATTAACAACCAGGTCTTCCCTACTTTTTGTAGAATCAAAACTCCAGGAAATGTTCCAGTCAACTTAAAGAACACTTTTAAGCTTAAAATATTAAAAAAAAGATCTGTAAACATTATACTAAGCTCAACTACATAGATTATATATTATATACCTTTCATAAAGGATTTTAAATAAATTTTTTGTGATATATGGTATACAGCCAGCTACAGGAACTTGGTTTCCTAGTGGATAATTAATATTTTAATTATATAAAAATATTAGTTGAATATTTGTCCATTAACTTTATGGAAGATTTTGCGGAAAGATCTTGGTTTGTGTGCTTACAAAAACCAACTCGTGCAAAAATTTAAGCTACGCGATCACCTAGGAAGGCATAGATTCTGTGAATGGACCCAAAACGAGATTCTTCTTGATCCTGATTTTCATACGCGAATTTTGTTTAGCGATGGAACTCACTTTTGGTTGAATGGCTATGTCAACAAACAAAAATACAGGATTTGGAGTAAAGATAATTATCGAGTGTATGTTAAAACATCACTATATCAAGAAAAACTTATTATTTTGTGTGCATTGTAAACTGGTGGAATCATGGTTCCGTACTTTTTCAAAAACTATGCAGGCCAGAAGGTTACAGTCGATGATGACCGCTAGATAGTCATAATTTCTAACTTTTTTTATTCTTTATTTAAAAAACCATGATGTGCAGAAGCTGTGGTTTCAACAAGATGGAGCAATATGTCACACAGCTCGTGCCACAATTGATTTATTGAAAGAAATGTTTCGTAACAGCCCAGTTTAACATTTTGGACCCGTGAATTGGTCTCCAAGATGTCGCTAGTCTACGCCGATAAGTCTAAAATCATTGACCACTCAGATAACAACATTCGCCGCGTTATTGCCGATATACGGACACAAATGTTGGAAAAATTCATTAAAAATTGGACCTCTAGGCTACACTACGTCAGAGCCAACCGTGGCCGTCATATACCAGAAATCATACTTAAAATATAATGATTACACAAAAGATTATCGTTTGGATATTTCATGTCAATTTAAAAAATTATCTTTGTTTTACTCCATTTTAAAGTTCTATATCTCTAAAAAAAACACCCATTAGATTTTGAAAGCACATTTTGTTATCAATTTTGACCTGTACTAAAACTCTGAGCAATGTCCACTAATCCCGACAAATAAGTCGGAATTTTTAGAAATGGAATCTAGCTCTGCTACCAAATCCTACCCTCACGGTCCCAGAGGCTCGATGTGATGAATACAATGAATGTACGCAATTGAGAAGAGAAGACAAAAAGTAAGTTTTCGGAGCCTAAAAAATAACTGGAGAACATTGACTAACAAATAAAGAACTACTGCAAAAACCAGGCAGGTTGGAAGTCTCCTAGGTGGCATCTCCACTATCCGACTTAGTTGGCTACATATTGGTAGCTTGGATTTTCCTGGAATAATCTCGAGGTTTGTGCTTCTATCTAAATTGTCTAAATTTAAGGCGGGATAATATCGTCCTATTTAACTTCTTACTTGCATAAAAAAATTGTGACAGGTAATGCTGCGTGTACATATTAAGGAGTTGATGGTGCGGTCTGGAAGCTTGTCTCCGACACAGTATGGTTTCTGTCGAGGAAAGTACACTGGATGCGGTGGCTGATGTGTTTTGGCCACACGGAGAATTGGGGTTGACCGGGGACGGGTCGATCTGATACTCTTTGATATCCAAAATGCTTTTAATCCATTGCAATGGGGTCACGTAATGAGCTTTTTAGACTCAAGGAACTGTCCGAGACATCTGAGGAACGTAGTCGCTGATTATATTTTCGGGAGAAAGGTTGTAGTGGAGAATGGCGTGATGGTGGACGAAACGGCTGGGATCCCGCAGGGTTCCATACTGGGTCTGACAATGTGGAACCTGGCATATGACGGGACCTTAAACACGGAATATAAATAGGGCGTTACTTCCTTCGCATTCGAGGACGACCTTGCTGTGCTGGTGGTATCGCAGGACAGGTAGGAACTCTTTTTTAGGATTACACTTGCTTATGTCCTCGTTGAGGATTAATAAAGTGAGCATGCTCTCGCAAAGGATAAGGCGTAGACTGTAATACTCAGAGGCTACAGGAAGCTTGTATATTATTTAAGTGCAAGGGAGATAGAGAGTAATGCCCACTGAGGGGAATATTTGCATGGGTAACCAGCAGATGCAATTTACAGGAAATAAAGTGCCGCATAGGAAAGGCAAGAACGGTCTTTTACAAAATGAGCGCCATCTTCAAAAGTCACAACATATCCCTTGATACAAAAATGAGACATTTGAGATGCTATGTTTTCTCTGTGTTGTTGTACGGGGCGGAGGCATGGACGCTTACAGACGCCACTATTAAAAAACTTGAAGCATTTGAGATGTGGCTTTATAGAAGAATGCTGAGAATATCATGGACAGCAAGGATCACGAACAAGGAAGTTCTAGGAAAAATGAAGAAGGAACCAGAGATTGTGTTTACGATCAAACGCATAAAATTGCAATATCTGGGACACGTTATGAGAAATCAGCACCGTTACTCCCTGCTACAGTCTATATTGCAAGGTAAAGTCAAAGGTAAGCGAGGACCCGGTAGAAGGAGAATATCATGGCTGCGGAATTTAAGAACATGGTTTAAGAAAACCTCAACGGAGCTGTTTCGAGCCGCAGCGAGCAAGGTTATGATTGCCAATATGATTTCCAACATCCGAAACGGATAGGAACTAGAAGAAGAAGAAGAACCAGCAGATATATCTAGAAGATGGCTATATTACTGAATATACTGAATATACCAAATATCGGTGAACCCAAATCCGAAGGAGGAAGGCGCTTCACGGTGTTATGCAATCGATTATCCTTTACGCGGCACCAGTCTGGAGTGAGGCGGTAGAAATACCAACTTGCAACGGGCCCATGATAGGTGTGAACGGAACTAGTTTGCTCCGAATAGCATGTACCTACAGGACTATGTCAACTGCCACTCTGTGAATGGTCACAAAATATGTTCTGTTACATGTTTTTATCATGCGAGACGGCCAAAGTTCTTAGTTATAGAAAGCAGAACATTAGAGAGGGAGATACACGTAAGATAGGGCTGGTCAAGAGATTAGTTTCAATCGACCAGCAGCGAAATGAGTGGGATACAACATGTGATGTGGCGGAGTGGATGAAGTCAATAATTCCAAATCTGTGAAACTAAGTGGACTACGGGCATAGGCAGCTGAATTATTGTGTGACGTAGGTACTCACTTCTTCTTCTTCAAGTTCCACTCCTATCGGAGATTGGAAATCATTCTGGCAATTATAATTTTATTGGTTACTCGCCTAAATAGTTCAATTGAACTGCGTCCAAACCATTCACGGAGATTGCATAGCCACGAGATTTTACGTCTTCCTACGCTTCTTCTACCTTTGATTTTACCCTGCATTATATTCCTTAGTAGTTCGTACTTTTCACCTCTCATGATGTCTCATGAAGAACAGTAAGGAGAAAAAAGAGACAACATTTACAACAACAAATTGAAAAAGTAGAACGTGAACACAGAAGCAAGCAAAATAAAAAATTCTACAAAGAAGTAAGACAACATAAGAAAGGTGCATATATAAGAACACCGAACTTTGTGAGAGACAAAAATGAGCAAATGATTACAGCTGAAAATAAAATAATCGAAAGATGGGCTGAATACTTTGAAAGTCTGCTAAATGTCCAGGTAGACGCGGATGGAAATAAAGCAACTTGTGAGTACCAAACGGCCGAGATAGAAGTACCCCCGCCAAGCCTGGAAGAAATTATCACGGCGATAGAAACCCTAAAAAATGACAAATCCCCGGGACTAGACAAGATGCAGAACTGATTAAAAAAGGAGGGCATGAACTTAGAACTAAAATACACCAATTAATGAAAGAAGCCTGGGAACAAGAAATAATGCCAAAAGAATGGAGTGGCTGTATTATCGTGCCAATACATAAAAAAGGCAGAAAGGATACATGTGGCAACTACAGGGGAATCTCACTAATCGGTACTACATATAAGATATTAGCTTCAGTTGTACTAAAACGATTACTGCCATATACAGAGGAAATTATTGGCGATTACCAATGCGGCTTTAGGCCTGGAAGATCAACAATCGACCAAATATTTACTATCAGACAAATGCTAGAAAAGTATTGGGAATATAATAAAGAAGTACACCAGATCTTCATAGATTTCAAACAAGCATATGATTCCATAGATCGCTTAAAACTGTGGAGTGCAATGATGGAGTTAGGCATACCAAAGAAACTGACCAGGATTGCGCGAATGTGTGTCAACAATTCCTTTGCACAAATTAGAATAGGAGGCAAAAATTCAAAGGCTTTCGGCATAAGCACCGGGCTCAGACAGGGAGACCCGCTGTCTCCATTACTATTTAACCTAGCATTGGAATACGCAATGCGAAAAATATATACCAGAGTCAAACCAGACATAACTGCCAGAGGAGCAAAGATTATTCTCGCATTTGCAGATGATGTAGATGCAGTAGCACAGACAACACTGGAAGTTAAGGATATAGTATCGAACTTTGAAGAAGCAACACTAAGCGTAGGCCTGAAAATAAACGAAGAAAAAACTAAATACATGGTCGTATCAAAAAAGGAACGACAGCGAATAAGACAAAACATTACCATAAACGATCATAATTTTGAGGTGGTCAAAGAATTCAAATACCTAGGAGCAACAATTACCAGTGAAAACACAGGAGAACGGGAGGTTGAAATACGAATACTGGCGGGGAATAAATCATTCTTTGCCATTCAACATCTAATGAGGTCAAAGCTTCTCTCAAGGCGTGCCAAAATCCAAATGTACAAAACCATAATACGACCAGTAGTGACATATGGAAGTGAAACATGGACATTGAGAAAGAAAGAAATCAATAAGCTATTAGTATGGGAACGCAAAATCCTGCGAATTATATATGGTCCTTGCAGGGACAGCGTGACAAATGAATGGAGGAGCAGATACAACAATGAAATAGAGACTCTCTTCGGGAAAGGCAACATCGTAAGATACATAAAAGCCAATAGATTAAGATGGGCAGGCCACGTGGTACGGAGTGATGACGACAGACTGATTAGCAATGTATTTTGGGAAAGACCAGATGGTAAAAGATCGACAGGAAGGCCTAGAAAAAGGTGGAAAGACGCTGTCAGGGAAGACCTAGAGAAGATGGAAGTAAGGCCATGGGAAATAATAGCACAGGATCGGAATCAATGGAAGGCAATAGTAAACGCGGCAAAAACTCACGAAGAGTTGTAAAAGCCAATGATGATGATGATGACCTCTCATGATGTGCCCCAAGTATTCCAATTTCCTGATTTTTATGGAATTTAAAACTTCGCATTTTTTCCTAGTTGTTCGATAACTTGTTCGTTTGTTTTGCGATCCATCGATGATATTTTCAAAATACGTCGGCGTCGGTAACACCACATTTCGAATGCCTCTAGGTTTTTGATGTTGGATTTTTTAAGTGTCCAAGCTTCAACTTCCATACAAAAGGGTAGAGAAAATATAACATCGAAGCATTCTTATCCGGAGCGATATATTGATATCGCGATTACAAAAAAGTTTTCTCATTCTCGTAAAATAGTTTTCTCGTAAAATTATTTGCTGCCTTTTCTCATTTTCTCATTCTATTAAAAGTTGACCGCGCAATTTCAATGCGGCATCTTATTTCTTTTGTCTGATCAGTATCTTCTGTGATCCATGCTCCAAGGTATTTGTACGAAGATATTTGTTCAATTTCTGTATTATCTAGTACTAGCTTAACTTTGATGTTTTGTGCTTTTGTAAATACCATGAACATGGTTTTCTTCAAATTGATTTTTAGTCCATAATCGTTGCAATATATATTTAGTTGTTCAGCAAGGTGTTGCAGTTCTTCTAGTGTTCCTGTCAGAAGGACGGTGTCGTCAGCATATCTTATTATGTTATTAAGTGGCTCACCGTTTATTATAAGGCCCTCACTGATCTCGGCAAGCGCTAATTCTGAGATGATTTCACTGTATAAATTGAATAACAAGGGTGATAAAATATACCCTTGGCGGACCCCACGACGAATCTGGATATCCTTGGTCTTTATTTAATAAAATTTCTTTAAGTCGATCATGCTGCACTCTGTCAAATGCCTTCTTAAAATCAATGAAACAGATACTCACGGGCCATAGTAAATTCCAAAACCACCTTTTTAGGTTCAGGAGGGCATATTATAACCAGTGCCTTTACTGTGGTCTTTCGTATACTGTGACATACGATGTTGGGATGCGGGCGTTGGGCGAATGGAATAGACAAGTTTGTAAGAGAGTTACTTAAAATGTTTGATTTCGTAAAAGAAATAGTATAGAAAATAATAAATAATTAGTGATTTTAAAAGCAAATCTACAAATTTATCAGAGAGCTACTATCTTCAAAAGAGAGTAGCTAGAGTAAAAGAGGGAACTCGCAACAGAGTTCTAAGCTAAGAGGGTAGCACCTCGGTGGAGATCTGTTAATAGCAGGACATCAGGAGAGATTATGCCTTATCCGGTGGTTTCATAATAATTTTTAAGCGGCAAAGGTTTGTAGTTGGACGCAGACCGTCACCAAAGTGGTGACGGGACAAAGTAACATCCTCGAACACCACGTCCAACAACTTCGTATTAGGCACCCAATACTACCTGGGCGACAGGTATCTATATGCAGATTTTCCTTCTTTTCTTTAAAGATGTAATCTGTGCTAGAGAAATTACGCATAGTCAGAAGTATTAAACTAAAACGTGAGATTAAAATCACAACGAACTAGGCTGGTTAAACGAATTAGAAAAATGGATAGGTTATTGGTAGCTGCTTAAAATTGTACAGGATTGAGTTTAAAATAACTAGCCGGCTACGCAAGTAGTCGTTAACACTTAAACCTGAGACAGAGGACTACACCAATGAAAATATACAATAAACAGTTGGCTGTAGATGCCCAGTTATAACAACATCAGGCTCCAACAAAACTAACACTTCATCATAAAAAAATAAAAACAAGAAAGGGACTTCCAATCTTACACATATCATTATTAAAACCAATCTTTATTTCTGTATATGTTCGTAAAGTACAAAAAAGTTATTACAGTAATCGGTACAGTAAACTAGCGCGAAGCTTTATGCTATGTTTTCTACATTTTAAAAATTTAAATAATATTGTTAAAATTGAATAAAGTAACTTTATTATTTATTATTTATATTATAAACATATTATATTATATTCAAATAATTTATTGAATTATTATGTTTGCTCGTACCGCCACCTGTTGACGTATTAACAAATCATATGTTGTTTACTTTTGACATCTAACAGACCTATCAAATTCAAACGAAATATTAAATTATTATAAAATAATATAAATATCATTGGATAATAAAGACTCTAGCGGGATAAGATGGTGAAAAGTGCCCCCGCACTTTTACACTAAAGCATATAAAAACATTAAATTCATTTAATAATTTTTTAGGTTATGTTAATAGTTTTTGGCTAACTTTTAAATAGTAATTTTTTTTGTATTTTTTTTTTGTTCTTTTGAATGGCCAAGGGAGAAATTTCAATTTCTGAGCGAAAGGCATCGAAAAATAAAAAGTTTTTTTCTCATTTATTTGCACCTAACCTCAAAACTTAGTAATTCAACATTGTTTCTTCCACATTATCAAAATTCATTGTAAAAGACCCCATTTACCTCTTTCATAAAGATAAAATTCAAAAATACCACGTTTTTTATCCTTTTCGCACTTTTTCTACCTTACCTCAAAATCAGATAGTTAGATGTATGGCTTTCCATCTATTTTCTTATGGGCTATAAATCATCATTGACAAAATAATCAACAAATTCTCAAATTGCGAAAAAATCGTGATTTTCTAATATTTTCCCACTTTATTGACTCACAACCTTAAAATCTAGTGGCTAAATGATCGAATTTCGGCGTATTTTTGATCGCACTCTTCAATTTAGTTTTACTACTTTTCTTTTTTTTTTTTTCTTAAATAGTGAAAACTCAAAAAAGACCTATATCTTTATGATTGAGCCTTCCTCAACAATTGTTTTTATCGGTTTTAATCGCATATCACTTTTTGTGCGAAAGAGCTGATAATGCATATTGCCTACATGTAGTCTAGTGCCAAATGTTTATCAAAATAAATAGTTTACTAGATAATGATAATGATACAAATCTTTTGCGAGTTCGAAAATACCACGTTTTTATCCTTTTTGCACTTTTTTTTAACTTGCCTTAAAATCAGATAGTTAGATGTATGCTTTTCTATCTATTTTCTTACGGGCTATAAATCATCATTCTTAAAATAATCTTTTTTCTTAAATAGTCGGATCTCGAAAAAGACCTATATCTTTATGATTGACCCTCAACCCTTTATCCTCAACAATTATTTTTATCGCTTTTAATCGCATATCACTTTTTGTGCGAAAGTCTTAGCTGATAATGCATATTGCCTACATTTACCTAGTCTAATGCCAAATGTTTATCAAAATAAATAAGGTACTGGGTAATGACAGAGCACGCCTATGGGATATATCATCTCTTTCTCCTAAAATCCATTGTGAGTTAATATCGAAAACCTCGAGTTATATTGAAATTCTCGAAGTAGTTGGTCAAATTGAAATTTAGAGTTGAATATTATAATTGCCATATATCCTTTAGAGGCGCGTATCGTACTCTATAGGCTAACACTGTCAAAGCGATACAAAGGCGACACAAAAGCGATACGAAGGCGACACTTAGACGAAAGCAGTGACGACAACAGGAATGTCTGCTACGTGCATGATCCGTAACGATGCGAAAAAAATGTCTTTTTTTATATTTTCCTAGTTTATTGGCTAATAACCTTAAAATCTAGTAGCTAAATGATCAAATTTCCGCGTATTGCTACAAAATGAGTCATATTAAAATAAAACCTGTTGTTTACTTAATATTATGTTCTAGATTTGACGATCGAAATCTACCTGACGCATCAATGGGTCACCCTTCATTCTCCGGCGAGTCGAACTTTCGAGGCTGCATTAAAAACCCAGTCTGACCGCATGGGAATCGAGTTTATTCCGGAAGGTGACTTCCCGCTTCTAGATAACGGTATTTGGATATAAATACATAGAAATTTTATGTAAGGAGTTAGTGAAGAAAGAAGCTCGGGAATCGCGATTTTAAAATGTATCGAACGTAACATAAATTTGTACAGTTATTTAATAAATTAGTAATTAGCTATCGTGAGTTTTAATAAATTAGAATATAGACAATAAATTAGAATAAAGAACTATAAATTAGAACTATATAAATATACTACAGTATTTTTGATCGCACCGTTCAATTTTGGTACACCACTTGTCTTTTTTCTTAAATAGTCAAAACTTGAAAAAACTGTTTCTAAGCATTAGTTCTATATTTGACTCTTTAAATGCATACTGTAATATATCTCTAGGATCACCTCGGTAGAACAAGAATATTATTATTATATTTTAAATATTTTTTTAACATTATAAAAATTGTTTTATAAATTCATATAAGCGAGGACATATTATATAAAATATTTGGTTACAAAAATATTTATTATTATGAAATTTTTATAAAATATGTTATTTAAATTAACAGTTTAAACATTTAAGTACATTTTAGTCCTCTTCACTATTCTCATCTATGACTGATTCAACATTAGATGTAAAAATTTCTGATAAAATTTTTGCTGGTCTTATGATTCTCGATTTATATCTTGAATTACTGAGGTAATATATATCGGGGGTCACCAATTATATTCTTTGACGGTCCGTTTCAAAAACCTACTACAGGGGGTCACCAAATGGCAGACCGCGGTCTGCATCCGGACCCTAAGCTTGTTTTTTGAGGACCGCCGTTAAATTCAAAATACAGTAATAAAATTATAATCAAATCTAAATATATAAATATCTTTACATTTTTAAAATACAGAATAATAATACTAAATAGAAATATTCGTTAACTAAACTAATCTTAACTCATAACATTGTTGAACTTTATAGTTTCAGAAAGAAAAAAACCAGAAACAGTAGCATTAAATGATTAAATTAATTTCTACGATAAAAATATTTTAAAGGACGCCGCAAACATTATATTTATTAAATAAACAGGGGAAAAATCAATATACTAGCATTATAATCATCTTTTTCCGTGAGTTTATTTCATACCCCTTCCTAAACGAGGTAGCCCAGGTGCCTGGTTTCAACTACGTAACCAGGATGATTTCTTTAGGGGGGTTACAACTACTGGAGGGTTTCTGGGTCCCCCTCCCTCCTGGTTACGCCAATGACTCGTTTAGTGCTAGACACTCGTTGAGTGTCCAGACCGCCTAAGTGTAGTGAAATTGAAAATTCTGTTATAGTCATTTAAAAGAACGAAAAAAAAAACATAAAAAATTACTATTTAAAAGTTAGGCAAAAATTATTAACATAACCTAAAAAATTATTGAAAATTTCAATGATTTTTCCTGAGCTAAATTTTTAATACAAAAATCTGAAAAAAATCAGGCTATTTTGTTTTCGAAAGATACATCTTCATGAATTTTTTCAGATTCTTTAAAGGAAAATTGCGACCTGAAAAAAATAAAGTCGAAAAAAGCTTCTTTTTTAGATTTAAGAGGTTCCATGGGTTCTGGGAAGCCAGAAATTTTTATGAAGTCATGTTTTTATATGTTTTATTGAAAGCACAAGTCGCGGTGCTGATAAGTTTGGGGGCACTTTTGACCATCTTATCCCGCTATAGCCTTTAATTATTATTTAAACTAAATTATATGTTTAAAAAGAATAATTGTTTTTATATGAAATAACTTTAAAACGAGAAGTGTGTTGCTGTAAAACAGATGATTCAGTATTGTTATTAATCGGATGATATTTATGACTATTAAATTTTGACAATTGTTGCGAATCAAATCTTTTATTAACAAATATTCTTTTAATTTTTTACCTCTCATTTAATCTCTTCTGTATGGTATTATTATTTGTTCTCGGACGCGACTAGTTCACGTTCGAGACGCATCGCCCCACACCTTATTTTTCCCGTTGGCCCCTCCCTGACCTGGAAATCCCTAATCGCTACTTCAGAAAGTATAAAAATAGGTGATTTTCAGGTCAATCAGTCAGTCCTTCACGGGCTCTCCGAGAGCTTAGTGCTCTCGGGGCTCTGCTTTTTCTTTTAGCCTACCCTACACTCTGTGGCTGAGATTTTATTCAACTTTAAACTTGGTGTTTTATTTCGACCTATTTTGGTTATGTAAGAAATAACTTGCCTTTATCAAGGCAAGACATCGAAGACAACAAACCTGATGTTTATTTCGACAACTATCATGTAAGATATTTGTCATGTAAGAAATCTCTCGTCTTTATTAAGACGAGCCATCAGGAGACAAAACATTTTGATTTCCATACCCTGAAAATGGACAAAAGTAGAGGAGCTCACGATGATTCGGACCCTTTCCATTTACCCCGAGGTGACATATTCATGATGACTAGAAACGAATTGATAGAGAGTAGTGAATCTATGTGAAGAATCACTATTTTATGACGCTACCCATGACGACGCCATCTTGTGGTGCTAGTTCCGTCACACTCGCCTTAGCATTTTACTATAGAGAAAAAAGTAATACGACGCCAGTATAGGAGCTTCGTTTCAAAAATAGATAATCACTAATCATATTTGTGTTTGCACTATCTTTCTGCTATGTATACATTTTGATGGTTCTTATAATTTCTTGATTGTTTATTTTTGTCCTGTTTTTTACTTAATTTAATGCTTACACTTCCTGGATTCAAAAAAATAGTGATGCGCAAAACATAACAGTGCATCTAGCCAGTATCACTAGCCTCTCCTACTCAATTCCGAGTCTCACGTGGCGAAACCCCGGAAACATGTGCAACCCTGTAGAAGATTGTGGTAACCTTAAAACTTAAAAGACGTTTCTTCAACTACAGTCTTATTATTGAGCATGCCCAGACAAAGAAAAAAGAAGATAAAATTAAAGAAAAATTTTATGATTAATTAAAGTCCGTATACCGGTTATGCCCAAAAAAGTAATGATAAAAATAAACTAAATTTTATGTAGAATATCGATTTTAGGACATCAAAAAGTTGCAACCCACAAACAAACAAGTTTGCAACTAAGTTTACCACTTTTATCCTCGGGCTTGATCCTAAAACCCCCTTGTGGAGGGGTAGTATCTCAAAAAAATCGATTTATTTAGAACCTGTATGCCGTAGGCAAAAATTTTATAAATAAAAAATGTAGCTGAGATGATTTTGAATACAAATGTTAATTAGAAATGTTAATTAATGAGAATGAGAAGAATCGAGTGCCAATATGAGAACAAAAAAAAATTTGGCGTGCCACTAAAATTTTTCGACATACTAATATGGATACTATAATATATTAATAATATACGGTACAATATGTATTTCTTATGTAAATTCCACATTTTTCCGTTTAGTCAAGATAGTGGAGGTTTAAAAAATAACGTAATAAGTAAAACATAACAACAAACTTACTTTATTGTTAATAAAAATAAAATAAAAATGTTAAACAAAAAAACTTAAATATTTTCTTATTATCTAAAATTCAAATTATTAAACAGTTACTTATTTAATGTGGTATTTGAACTTGTATTTTTTTAATTAATTCATCTATATTGGGATTAATTTTGGAACTAGCCAACAGAATTAGATTTTTTAAATGTATGTCAGTTAATCGTGATCGATATTTTGATTTTATTATGTTCATAATAGAGAACATTTGCTCACAAACGTACGTTGAACCAAATCTACAACAATATCTCAGAGCTAACTCGTGTAAATTAGGAAAATTGTTTGCTGGTACAAATTTCCAAAATTCAATATAATTGGGATCAGTAACAGTTGAAATAATTTCCCTATATTTGGTTTTTAGTATAGTGTGGTTCTGTAACTCAATAATTTCGATCTGTATTTCAGCTGAGTAACAACTGATATCTTGCAGAAAAATAGAAAAAGGATTTATGAAAAGGTCAACATTCATTTTGTCTTTTTGAAAATCTTCAAACCGGGTATTGAATGAACCTAGCAAAATAGATATAAGGTTTTTAAATCTGTCATAATTTGGAGTTCTACTGACCTTGTTGGCTAATTCCTGCATTAATGTGAAATGTGTCAATTTCTGTTCTCCAAAATCGTTACAAAAAAGCATAAGTTTATTCACAAAAGAAGATATATGACCAACTAGAGTAGGAAAAATTCAATTTTTTCCCTGTAATCTTAAATTTAATAGATTTAAATGTCTCATAATATCAGTGAGAAAAGCTAAATCCCAAAGCCAATCTTTATCATTAAGTAACGAGCACTCACTGGGTAGTTCATTGTTTTCTTGCAAATATTTTAAGACGCACTCCTTCAAGTTCCAAAACCTTTCGAGTGCATTTTCTTTGGAGACCCAGCGCACACTGCAATGGAGAAGTAACTCCCCATCTTGCTCCGTTTCTTCCGCGAACAGTTCTCGAAATTGTCGTCGATTCAATGCCCGAGCTCGTTTTTTGTTAATGCAGCGTGTTACAGGGTAAACAACAGATGTTTAGGTCCTTCCACAAAGAGCTTCCTGGTGAATAATACAATGGTACTTAAAAACTTTTCTTTCCAAATAGTTTTCCAGTAATGTAACAAACCCCTTTAGTCCACCAACCATGCAAGGAGCTCCATCTGTACAAACACTATCTAATTTTGACCATTCAACTTTGTTGACTTCGATTACGTTTTTAAGCTGTTGAAAAATGTTCTCTTCTGTTGTTGTGACTAGTTGGCGCAAATCCAGAAGCTCTTCGGCATTTTCAAAATTATCATTGGTATAACGGACAAAAATACTTAACTGCGCATTTTCTGTGTTGTCACAACTTGCATCCAACGCTAAAGAAAAGAATTTGCAGGATTGTAATCCACTTATAATTTGGGAAACATCCTGGCCCTTATCATCTATACGGCGCATGACTGTATTTCGGGATAATGCAATATTATCGACCATATTTTGATCTTTAAATCTCCCACATTTTTAGCAAATATTGCCAGACTATTTTTAATTATCTCCTCTCCATCATATTTTAACCATAGTTTCCATTTCATCACTTCTCTTCTGAAACAGTGACTGTTGGCTGGCTAGGGTTTTCTTTTTTTTTTCAATAAAGTCGGCTCGCAAATGTGAACCAATAGGATATTTGTTGCTTAAGTCTTTATGCAGTTGTTTATGATGTCGTTCCAGGTTAAATTTTTTCGGAACTGCTACAGACAATCCACATATCAAACAAACAGGCTTTGAAGTATTACGATTAGTAAATAAAAATTGTTCTTCCCAAGCAGGTAGAAAATCGCAAATTGCAATATCATCTTCGTATTTTTGTTTTGAAGTCGAAGGCTTACTCGTGGACATATCGAACAAATACTTTTAAAATTTTAAAGAAACAATGCGCGATGACAAAATGTGCATATACAACGGGGCAGTTTAAAATAAAGTAAGCAAGGGTAACGCAGTCCTATTGCATATTACGACAGCTAGGATCACGTGCACCAATCGCAGCAATATCGCTCGCCAGAGGATGCAATGATGCCGCATCTATCGTAACTTCCGTAAACCTACCAAGTTTCTTCTTATTACTTTTTGTTTTTCAAGTTTTAATTTTTTTGAAAGTTTGATCAGTTTGAAAGTCCTATCAGTGACAGGACCCCTATCAGTGATAGGACTCAATCGTGCCACAGAGTGGCACGCGTGCCGCGGGTTGGCCATCCCTGACTTACACTATATATTTTTACGTGGCCTTTACTATTATTTTCATTGGATTTTCGTTTATTTTATCTTATAAACATGGAAATATAGAACTTTTGACCAAGAAGGGTCAAAAGGGTGTTGTTCTTAATTAACAGTACAAGATCATCATTAATTTTTAATATTATATTTTTTTCATTTTTTTTTTTATTTAGATAATAATATACATTTAAAAGTTCATAAAATTTTAATAAAATATAAATATAAAAATATAAAGTATTATGCATGTAGCCTATTCTATAATAAATAATTTGATATTGTCAAATGCACCTTTTAGTAGGAAACTTTACAATATAGAGGATATTTTCCCTGTATTATTTTTTATCTATACATCTTGATATTTAAACTCTACTACTCGATATAGCGTTATAATAAATATTAATTTGTATCTATTTTGATGTATAATATAGATTGTTATGTTCAACAATTTAATTTTCAACGAACTTAATATTTGTGAAGTGTAAGAGTCATTTTATTTTTAATACACTTCAAAAGATTAAAACAACGTTTATAAGATTATATAAAACATAAAACAAAGAATGACGTAACAAAAAGATACAAACTTAACAAACACAAGTATCGTTTAGCATTCTGCTAGCATCTTTCGCATGGTCCTCAGGACTTCTTTCTTCGGCCACAATTATCGGATTTGTGTACTCGTGTTGTCCTGGTTGAAGGATTGGTTTTTGGTCTTCGACAGGTTTTCCGTAGAGTGGGTTATAAAATCTCATACTAAAATAAAATGTTAAAATTAGTCGAGATATCTAAAAAGAAAAATGGCGTTGATAAAAAAACTCCCTTTTCTCACTACAAATGCAATGCATTTATGTGTATAGAGCATGTCACAGGCGTATGTCAGAACTGTAGGGATCTAAAGTAAAAGTATATCGTTTTGTGTTTTGTAAATATTTGTTACATTTATGTTTATTTAACATTTTTTAAGTATATTTGTTACGTTAAGTTTTTTATTTTTATTTTATAAGGAAAAATTAATACACATGGCATTTTTTCCAATTACCATTCAAAACATTTTTCTGTTTGGTTTAATAAAGTTTAAATTAGTTTTTTTATTAAAATGACTTTATATATTTACCTATTCTAAATTCCTACAAAAAATCCTCCATTTCTATTTATAAGACCCACCTGGTCTATGACACCAGGGCAACTAAACTTGTATGTGTGGAGAGGTTTGTAACTTTATTACTAGCGGACCAGATAAGTGGCGATATATTTTACATTACCTTTATGAATAACATTTTACTGCTCTGTTGTTTTAATCAGCACTGCTCGTGTTATCGTTTATTGGTTTTGTTTATTGGTATGTTTTACTGCAATAGTACGAGTACGGAATATTTATTTAAACAGTAAATTCATTGCATGTTAATTTTTTTTTATCTTTTCTGACATATAGTATAATGTAGGTTTACCCAATAATCAAAGTTATGCCTTTACGAGAATACATTATTTGAAAAATAAAAAGTACCATGTGTCATAATAATTGTAACCTCCTTTAATAAAACTTTACAAACATGTTTAATAATTTTCTTAAATCCACACAATCATTGAAAAATTATTCATGCTATTTAAACATATCTTTCTGTTAACGACACTGTAATCGACAAAATAGATCAAATTCAAACTTGTCATCATATTACACTTCTTTTTATCGTTCAAATTAATTGATAGTCGTAAGTTTTATGGGTGTTATTTATTAATTTAGCAAAATACATATACAGCAAAAATCCTATTTAAAACATGCGAACGGTTTTTGCAATCACAATAAATGCAGTTTTTATTCTTGTTTAGCATTAGCTTTTAAATAATTTGTATTCGATTATTTTGTCTGTCGTACAACACTTGTTCTTTTTACGGTGTAGAAGTTGTATATAAGTACCTACTTTTATTATAGTTTAGTTGCACTTTAAAGTAAAATAAGTAATTTGGAAGAAAATAAAATACAATTGAAAGTTATTTCAATTTGGAAAAAAATATTATGGGTCTATTGACATCTGTTATGGCAGTTCAGAAACGCACATGCGATGCTTGCGGTATCTCATAGAGGACATTCCGAAGAACATGAGTGAGGATGAAATAAATAAAGTAAGCAAAAGAAATCGTCGACATTCAAAAACTTTAGATTTCTACTAGTCAGTTAAACTTGCAATTAAAAATATTATATATAAAATGTCTAAAGCCAAATAACATGTAACAATTAGTGCTGTGTTACAAATAATAAAAGACAAGGAACCCTGTGATATTAGTTTACCCAAGTTTGTGGAAAGTGCTAAGACATTTAGGTTTTCGATATAAAAAGACAAATAATAGACAAGTATTTTGTGAACTCTCTTGTTTTAAAACGATGGCATTTTTTAAGAAAATACAAAAAATATAAAACATCTGATAGTCCGATGCAAGTTGTATTTTTAGATGAAACTTGGATTCTCGCTAAAGACAATATGTCAAAATCATCCTGGCAAAATGGCATCACGAAATGTTATTTTTCTAGTCGTTCGTAAACCGTCGGTAATAGTAAACGCTACATTATACTTCATGTTGGAAATGATGAGGGTTTTATTCCTGATGCTAGTTAAATTTTTTCGTTAACAAAGAATACAGGTGATTAACATGAAAATATGGATGCAAATATTTTTGAAGAATGGTTTGAAGAAAATTGGTAAAAAAATTGGACCGACCATCCATAATATATCCTACCACTTAAGGATAAAAAGTGATTTCATTCAAGCAGCTGGGCAAAAGAAGAAATAAAGTTGTGGTGGACAGAAAAGAAAATTTATCACAGTGGCATATTTTTAAAAGTCGTTTTTCTTCAAAGGTGTGGAGAGCACAAAATTCAAAAGAAAGTTACTATCCAAATAGCTTTTAAATATGGCCATGAAGTTCTTCGACTTTTACCTTACCATTGCCACTATAATGCAATTAAGTTAGTTTGGGACATAGTCAAAAATTCTTATGATAAACATGCATCCAAAACAACAGATGACGCTAACGTTCATAATTTATGAAAAGAATCGCTAGAACAAATAAAGGCAGAACAATGGTAAAATTGTATTAGACATACGGAAGACATAATCGTTCAGTCTTTTTAAACCGAGCGAATTGTAAATAAGATCCGTCGAAAATAATTCGTATAATTTTCACTATACGCAAAATAAAGACTTATAGAGACCTTGATAGACATTTGATGAGTATTGGAAATATTTCGTCCCACTTCTTTTAACACGCCATGTATATACATAATATATTCATTTTATTTGCCTTTAATACAGTAAAATCCAATATTATTACTGAACATAAAATACAGGAAATTAAATATGTTTA
The DNA here is from genome assembly GCA_918026665.1 of Diabrotica balteata. NCBI lineage: Eukaryota > Metazoa > Arthropoda > Insecta > Coleoptera > Chrysomelidae > Diabrotica > Diabrotica balteata. Next base: position 78,766,350 of record OU898283.1, on the reverse strand, counting down.
CTTTTCAAAGGATCGGAATTAAATATTAACGCCCCACTGTTTGAGGCCCACTGATCGTATCCTAATTGCATATCGGCCGTCATACGGTAAAAGGACTTTTTATTCATTAGACAACTAAACTTGTAAGATAAGCTATGATTCATGTCCTTTTTATCTAAATGTTTATCTCTCTACAGCTGTACAAGACGATTATGACATAAAAATTTCCGAAATTAAAAATTTGAGACTTGCAATGGGTCGTATCAGTTATTAAATGAGGTTTGTACACTTACCTTATATTTAAGCCAGAATCACCTTTCCTTTTTAGAAAATAATAAAATACTGCTCCAAGGAATACCAAGAGTATTGGAATTAATATTGCTGAGGCCACTGCTCCGGAGTGTTTATCGGATGTCGTTTGTAATGGTGTAATGTGTACAGCAAACTTGTGATTATTTCCTGACTGATTATCCTTAAAAACATTATATATGAAATTACTATTTTTGTTGGGAATATGCCACAATTTAAGTTTAAAATTAGCTTATTTTAGACGTTTCGATTTACGTTTCGGAAATCTTTTTCAAAATACAAAACATTAAACAATTAAACAAATTTTGTTTGTTTTTACTTGGTAAAAATACTTCTCATAATTTTATTTTATCTGACCTATTCATGTTGACAATTCAGAGATATATTATACATTTTAAAGTAGACGACTTTAAAATGATATTGATAATATTGTTGAGTTGCGTTTCTGGGACGACTTTATAATTTTAATTTGAGAATACCTGTTTTAACTTGAGAATACATGTAATGATAATAGCAAAATTCTCCTGTTAGTGATTTAATAGTAAATCATGAGGAAAAAACAGGAACATAATTTCATGATATTATCCCGACATGGTAAGTATTTGGTCTTAGATTTATTTTACTCTTAATAAACGGCAAACTCTGATTTTATATATGTATGTTATTTAAAAACAATAAATGATGTAACCTTAATATGATTTACTAATATAATATTAATGTAATTGGGAGTACCTAATGATCTAAATATATCAAAATAATCTAAATACATACACAGAGTAATAATCTAATTATATTTTCTTCTACAAGATTTTGACGCAATATTCAAATGGTTCTCAGAATGGTTACTTTCGCTTAACATAGAAAGATGCGTAGTTTTACACATCGGCAAAAATAACCCATCACTGCTGTACTTTATTAATGGACATCCCTTAACCTTGGTAACCTCCCACAACATTCTCTGAGTTATAATTAATAGTGACTTAAATTGGTCTGATCACATAGTATCAGTATGTAAACGTACTAACTCGAAACAGTTTTTGATCCGCAAATGTTTTACACGTATATCTCTAACCTCTGTCGGTAAACTTTACTCAATATACGTTGGACCTATTCTTGAGTTTGCCGGATCAGTGTGGAATCCAGATCTCAGTCGCGATAAAATCCTACTTGAAAATGTTCAATGTAAAGCATCAAAAGACTGACATACGGCTGTGTAAGACCAAACTATGAAGATAGACTATCCATGGCTCATCTTACGATATTCGAGCAGCGACGTCTTCGAGGTGACCTAATTATACATCCGTATTTTAAAACATAATTTTGGGAACCTATACACCATATTCACTTTGAATCAAGACGAAAAATTAAGAGACGATCGATACCAATTAAAAAGGTACCAAACTACTGCAAGGTCCAGGGTGAACTTCTTGCCAAATAGAATCTTTAATATCTGAAACAATTTTGATCAAGACAACATATCGACAAATAGTGTTAACATCTTTAAAAATAAACTTGATAGCGCCTTATTTTATTTACAGCATTGTGTTTATTTTTCGGACAGCATTATTTATTTATGTTTTATCTCACAATTTAATTTTTGTATTATATACTTAATTGTTTAACTTTACTTAACTTTATAATTGGTATTAGTTTTATAAGAACATTTCTTATTTTTGTTTTTTTTTTTGCTTTTTGTGCATAATACAAGCTCGCTCCTCTTCCCTTACTTGTAATACAATAATAATAATATTAATAATAATATCTATATAGAGGATATAGAGGGTCTTCAGCGGAAAGTAAAAACACTTCTCACAAAGGCGCAAAAACATCATCTACGCAGTGCAGAAGAGAGAACAACATTGCCGAGGTATCAAGGAGGAAGAGGACTTATGGATATAGTTGAGCAATTAGATAAACAAATTGCTAATTTAAGAACTTATTTTCAGGTACAGGCTAAGACATCTACTTTACATCGAGCAATTTGCGCAGTAGATGACGCAAGTTTATGCGCAACTAAAATATATTGTTAAAGATCCTCAAGTCCAAAATGACAAATGCCGATATGGATGGCAAGCCCAAGAAACCATCCAACATCTTACCGGTGGCTGCCAGGCATTTGTCGGTACCGATTATAAAGAACGCCATGACTCAGTAGGAAAGATTATCCACCAAGAACTAGCTGACAAACTGGGACTTCTCAAAACCGACCATCTTGTTTATTATCAATATTTCCCTGACAGAATGCTTGAAAATGACAACTACAAGCTATACTGGGACCGCACTGTGCTCACAGACCAACCAGTGGCCCATAATAGACCGGATCTCATACTAGTGAATAAAATTACCAGGCAAACAACACTTATTGATGTGGCGATACCTAACACTAACAATTTGCGTGTTAAATACAACGAAAAGATCGCTAAGTATAGAGATCTGGAAATACAAATCAACAGACAATGGAGAATGGAAAGTACCCAGATAGTACCTATTGTTCTATCTACTACTGGTGTTATTTCCAAAAACCTCCTAGCGAACATAAAACAGCTGGGTCTAAATAAACATCTTTATAAGGCCATGCAGAAAGCTGTACTCCTTGCGACGTCTAGATGTGTACGAAAATTTCTGGGAGATATTCCAACATACCAAGTCACTCTTAGGGCTCGATAACACGGAAAGAGTCAAACCAGAGCTCAATCCTTTTAATACCGTAGGTATCTGGGATGAGTGAATTTTCCCCTTAGAGGGAGTGTGAGCCGTATGGCTAAATCTGGGATAATATCTATATATTGATAAGGTTTTTTGTAATGATTGTATGTGTCTTTTAATCATAGAATTTTTTATAAACTTTTGAACTTTACTTTCGTATGGATTTCGTTGGATCTAAACACCTGCTATTAAACTAAGGATGTTCTATTAGCTAGCATAACCCTTATTATTTTCTTCTCATTGATATCGGTCTTAGTTGTATGTACGCCAAGTTATTTGAACTGCTTTACGACTTTAATGTTTGCATTGTTTATTGTCAAATTTTGCATGAGTCGTTGTTCTCTTATTGTACTATACCTTGAGTTTTATCTATATTGACAGTTGAACCTATTCTTTCGCATTTGCCACAGGTTCCATATAAAGTTCACTGATTTCTTCTACGATTTGCCCCAACAAGTTGACCTAATGGAACACCACAAGTTGTTTAGATTTATTAAAGAATATATTTCTTGAGGTGGCAGACATTTTTCTTAACATTTCATATGAATGGTAAAGAAAGTCGGAAATCAACCCGTATTTTTGTTTTGGTCCTTTAGTTAGGTACTTGGAATGAATGTGTCGTTGGTTTTGTACTCGCACGTGCGCTTATTGTAACTCATGGTGGATTGAATTAATTTTACCAATTTCCTTAGTAAATAAAATTTGTCGCATCAGCAAATATAGTCTGTCTCGATTTATGTTCACATTTGTGAAAAGTCTATGAAAAGATATGGTAGATATTTATATCGGGTTCCCAGGCATTAGCTAATATTTGTTTTATGTCGGATAACTGGTCAGTGGAAGACTTCTTCTTGTTTAAGTTCCATCTTCTATCGAAGGTTGGAAATCAACATAGCTATTCAGACCCTGTCTGACTGCCGCCATAAATAGTTCTGCACTACTGCATTCAAACCATTTCCTCAAGTTCTTAGACCACAACATTCTTCGTCTTCCTACATTTCGCTTTCCTTGAACTATTCTTGTATAATAAGTTGAAATAATGAGTATTTTTGCCCTCTCATAAAATGTCCTAAGTATTTAAGTTGTCTTCTTTTGATAGTCAATATTATTTTAGCTTTACTTCCCATTCTTCTAGTAACGTCTTCGGTTGACATTATTTGAGTCCACGATATTCGAAGGATTCTTCTGTAACGCCAAGATTTAAAGGCGGCCAACTTACTGCACTGGTTTTAATTTCCATGCTTTCAAGCCATAAAGAAGAGTAGTGAATACGTAACACCAAAACATTCTTGGGAGTAGTCCCAACCTTATATTCCGATAACAAAGAAACTTTTTAAGTTAAACGAATGATGCACCTTGCTATTTCTATACGTGTCTTAATTTGTTTGGTTTGGTCTACATTTAATGTTATTCATGTTACTAAGTATTTGTAGGTATTCGCACTCTCAACTGCAGTATCCTTAACAATCAATTGGATGTTTGCATCTGCTGATTTAGTCCTGATCATGCATTAAGTTTTTTTTTGCAAATTCATCCTTAGTCCGTATTCATGATAACATTTAATAAAAGACGGCCCCGATATTATCCTATTATTTAATCTGTGAAGTGACCTTCAGTAGTAACTTTCAGAATCTCTGGTTTCTGAACCATGTCAATACTTTATAGTCCACACAGAGTAATGCTATGTCTCTGTAGCTTGTGCATCTAAGCGTGTCTCACAATTGTTTTTTTTTCCAGCCTCCTGCAATTTCTTCTATGTTCCATACGCCTGTTAGTATTTTATAAAATCTATTTATCAGTGTGTATTATCAAATTTTAAAAATATTGGCTGGTATGTTTTCCATACTTGGGGAATTATTATTCTTTCGTGCTCTAATTGATTGGACAAAAGCAAAAAAATACTCAACCCACTCAGATAAAAATAGGTACCTGAAATGTAAGAAATTCAGACTCGAAAACTTCTTCTCCTTAAGGTGCCGTGCATTATGCGTAGGCGTCCACCGTACATCGTCTTGTCAGGTGAGATGTTAAATATTCAGGATTAAATAATTATGTTTTAGCAGCATTGCAAAGCACTTCATAGCTGTGTATTCCTGTCCATTGTCGAATATTGCGCAGCCATGACATTTTTTTACATCCCAGATCTCTCCTACCCTTTACCTTCCCTTCGAGTATCAGTTGCTGAAAAGTGTATCTTTCTCCTCGTAGTATGTGCCCCAAGTATGCAGTCTTCTTACTTTTTACATAACTATCGAAAATTATATAACCTTATTAAAGAAATATAGAAGTTAAATAAAAATATACTTGGTGTTAGTGATGTACGATGCTTAGGAAATGCAGAGCTATCAATAAATAACCACAATATGTATCACACTGGAGGAGACAAAACTGATCATCGAGACGTAGTAGCGTTCATCCTAAACAACACAATTAGATACTGAGTGCTAGGTCTGATTCAAATATCAGAAAGAATAATAATACTAAAAATGCAAACACGGAACAGCAATATTAATATGATCCAAGTCTACGCCGATAAGACCGAAGATGAGATCGAAAAGTTATATTCGGAATTGCACAATACATTAAAGTTAACAAAGTCTTGAGAAATTGCGTACATTTTAGAAGACCTTATTGACAGTTGAAACAGGTATAGTTAACAATATAGTTGAAAAGTTCTGATAAGGAAGTTGAAACTAGAGAGGAGAAAGACTCATAGAATTCTGCCGAGAAGAGAATATGGTATTTGCCAATAATTGGTTTCAGCTTCCCAAGAGAAGACTATATACATATACAATTTTACTATGTATTTTATACATGGACATTTGCTTCACATACCGAAAACCACTTTTTCAGAAATCAGAAATCAGATAGATTTTATACTTGTAAACAGCAGATATAAAAAACTTTATAATCTCAGTTGAAACTTATCCTGAAGCAGATGTTACCTCAGACTATAATCCGTTAGTTGCTGCCGTAAAAATAAAATTAAAAATAATTAAACTCAGGAAACAAAAACCAAAAATTAATATAAGAATGCTAAAAAACGAAGACATTAAAAGGGAATTAAAAAATAATATGAATGTACAAAAACAGTAACTGATAACAAACAAATTGTGGATGTAAATAAAAAGTGAAATAATATAAAAAAACATATTACTGAAACCAGCTCAAAAAAGTTTGACACAACATAGGTCAGAGGCTAAAAAACAATGGATAACAGATAAAATACTACTAGAGAGAGAGAAGTTTATTGTTTTTAAAATGAGATTACATTTATAAAACACAACATAGTATAGTACAAACAAGGTACAAGATATATTAAAATACTAATTATAAAATTTCTATGCTTAAAAAATATATATCAATTAGCGCAACTGTTCTCAAAAAATTCCTCTATACTATAATAACATTTAGATAATAAAAACTTCTTGATTGCTCTTCGGAATACAAAAATATTGCTTGAGGATCTTATATCGAGTGGTAGGTGATTAAACACCTTCTTACCAGTGTAAATAAATGATTTTTTATTTAATGTAGAAGAGGGAATTGGAAGTGGAAAAACATAATTTAGACGAGTATTATAAGGAGAAACTGTCCGAATATCCTCTTTATGTTTTTTTTTTTTTTTAATTAAGCACGCTAATTCAAGGATATATATGCAAGGAAGTGTCAAGATACCATGTTTTCGGAACAGAGTCCTACATGATGTACCAAACTTGACCTTGCATAAATATCTGAGTGCTCTCTTTTGTAGCATAAAGTTTCTACTGAAATGATGAAGAGAACAGCTACCCCAAAAGGCAATACCGTATCTCAAATTTGATTCAATCAGGGCCACATAAACACTTTTTGCAATCTTGAAATCTAAATGGTGAGCAACTGATTTGACCGCAAAGCAACCCGATGATATCTTTTTGCTTAAATATACAGTGTGTTGCTCAAATTTAAGTTTATTATCAATATAGAGACCTAAAAATTTGTTTACGGTATCAGAACAAATGCCTTCATTGCCCAGAGTAATGTTGTTTAGATCATTCTTAAAGAAATTAATTTAGTTTTTGAAAAATTAAATGTCAATTGATTCGCTTTGCACCACTCTACAATTTTTTGCATATCACTACTAATAGTCTTATTCAGTACTGTAGAATCCTTGGTTTGCCATAAAATTGTGGTGTCACCTGCATATATAGTAAACCGGCCATTAATGTCAAGATTAGTTATATCGTTAAAATATATCAAGAAAAAGATAGGACCCAAGACAGAGCCTTGAGGTACTCCACAATTAATAAAGATACTACAGATGGAAGAAGTAAAAAAATATAAAGGAAATGGTGTACACAAGTATAAAGAAATACTCAGAGATATTAAGAAAAAAATCAAAACAACTAAAAAATGTATTTGATGAAACAATGTAAAGAGATAGAAAAACTATAAACAAAATATAATCTGAGAAATATGCACAAAAAAATTAAATAAGTGACCGGGATAGGTCAAAAAAGACAACAAGGACACATCAACGATAAAAAAATTGTACTGCTACTAGATTTATCCAAGAAATTAAGAAGATGAGAGGAGTACGTTAGAGAACTTTTCCAAAAGATGAAATGCTGGGATATAAGAATTACATCCTTTAGAGACAGAAAATCACGATTGATAAAGACAATAAAGCAGCTAGATTAGATGGAATACCAGTAGAACTGTTAAAACCAGTGGAAGAGGATAACTTCAAAGTATTGGGAGATTTGTTCAACATTGTGTACGATACGGGCATAATAACACAAGACTAGCTTAAGTCATTGTTTATACCCAACCTTTAAAAAACATGCAGCAAAAGAGTGCTTCGACTATCGAACACTGACCCCCATGAGTTAAACTTTAAAAGTACTGCTTAAATTAATACACAAGAGAAAAGTTAAAGGAGTATATTAGTGAGACGCAGTTCGGGTTCTGAAAAAAAAATGGGTACTCGAGAACAACCTACTGATTCAGTGATGTCGGGATATAAATGTTGTTGTGTTTTCTTGACTTTGAAAAAGCTTTTGATAGAGTAAGACATGAAAAATTAATATCAATACATGTGAATACTGGTAATTATATTGGAACCAAAGTGCCATAGTTCAAATTGATGGGCAATAGTCAGAAGAAATTAAAATCTGTAGAGGAGTTAGACGGAGATGCGTTTTATCGCCAGTTTTATTCAACTTATATTCTGAAAAATTTTTAAAAACATGCTCAATATTATCAAAGTGAGAGTTACCGTTAACGGAAAATTAATTAACAAATTATGATATACAGATTGCACTGTGACCATTGCATCAAGTATAGATGATCTACATCATCTAATCGATAGCTTAAGTATGAATAGAGCTGAGAAAAGGTGTGGGAAAGACTGATATATTTTATGTAAAAGTAGGATTGCACCGAAGCTTGGTGCTTGGTTCTTATTTATTCTCATTAGTTTTGGATCAAATAAAAGCGATACTACGACCAAAAAGAGTTTATTTGAAATGTTTATTTAAAAATAAAACGACTAAAAATAAAATAACAAAATGATCTTTGGATGGTGAAATGATTGTAGAAAGTAATAGATTTAATTACCCAGTATTGGTATTACAGAGTAATCGGGAGATATACAGAGATGCATGCAGTAGAGTTAGGGTTGAATTGATGAAAAGAGAGAAAGCGAGTAGTGCGTTGTTACATAAAAATTCCAGCAAAGCTGCAGAGAAAATTCTATAAAATAGCCATAAGATCACTTATGATATGATATACCACACTACGAAACTGAATGTTGGGTAGGTAAAAAAAGAAGACAAACAACGTATGGATATAGCGGAAATGTAAATTCTTGGATGGATGAGTGAAGGCTCAAAAAAGAATAAAATTAAGTATGAATATAATAAGGGAAGTTTAATAGTGGCACCGATTGTTACCAAATTAGAGAGCATGAGTTAAGATCGTTAGTATGAGAGGAATACCAAAGAAGACCTGGGTAAGACGATTAGGCAGGATATGTCGGTAAAGGTAATTGACATTGCTATGACACAAAATAGAATCTTAGGGAAGCTGGAAATATAATAAGGGGTATATGAAGAAATGTATTTAAGGAAGCCGATCCTGCATAGGGATCAAGGTAAAGAGAATTGTGAGAGAATGACAATGGAAATATATACAGACACTCAATATTTTGGAGTGACTCTGGCTCAGTCTTTTGTTCTGTTAAGTTAAAAACAACAACACAGGTACTATGTTTCTTGACTGTATATTTGACACTAAATAAAACATAGAGGATAATAAGATGCATGAAACCGACCACGAATCTATATAACGAGATGGGACTTGCAGATTCCATAACCCGCGTATAAAATATCAAGAAGATAGCGTAAATTTAGAAAAACCTTTCTTCAGACAGTGCAAGTTAAGGCTCCTGAAAATATCGCTCTTCTTTAGAGTTTGATGGACTTCTTCTTCTTCTTCAGATGCAAATCCACTAATGGATGTTAGCGATCACATTTTCCATTTTTTCTCTATTTCTTGCAATATGTATCAGGGATTGTATGTCGTTAATCCCTGTCCATTGTCTTATGTTTCGGAGCCAGGACATTTTCTTGCATCCCATTCCTCTCTTGCCTTCAATTTTACCCTCAATTATAAGTTGGAGAAACTGGTATTTTTCATTTCGCATGATGTGACCTAGATAAGCCGTTTTCCTTTTCTTGATGGTTTCGAAAAGTTGGCGTTCTTGGTTTATTCTTTTAAGGACATCTATATTTGTGATTTTCGCTGTCCATGGTATTTTTAGGATACGGCGATATAGCCACATTTCGAAAGCTTCTAATCTGTTTATATCCCTCGTTTTGAGTGTCCAGCCCTCTACGCCATATAACAGCACTAACCACACGTAGCACTTAGTAAACCTTAGTCTTAGCTGAAGATCGAACTCTGAACAGGTCAGTACCTTCTTGAATTTTACGAAAGCTTGTCGAGCTTGCTCAATGCGACATTTTACTTCCCTGTCTGATGCCCAGTCTTCAAAAAGCCACGATCCAAGTATTTAAATTTACTCACTCTTTCAATGGACTTAGTATTCAGTGTTATGGTGTAGTTTTCAAGTGCATCCAAGTTTTTGGAGATGATCATAAATTTGGTTTATTTGGTATTTAATCTCTAATCCCATTCGCTTACTGTATTCTCCGATTATAGTGACAAGTTGTTAAAGATCGCCTATGTTGTCACTAATTAAGACACCATCATCAGCATATCGTATGTTGTTGATCAATACTCCATTCACTTTGCTTCCCATCTTGGCATCCTCCAAAGACTCTTGAAATATAGCTTCCGAATAAATGAGGGGAAAGCATCCCCATCAAGTTCAACATCCCTGTTGAACGCCCCTTCTTATATGTATGGGTTTGGATATAGAATTGTCTATTTTTAACTGTGCCGTTTGATGCCAGTACAAGTTTTCAATGCATCTTATGTATTCTTGGTCTATATCAACTTTCTTGAGGATCTGCAATAACTTGTGGGGTTGGACACGATCAAACACTTTGCTTTTTGGTAATCACATTCACATTTTTTGTATAATCTTTGATGTAGTATTTTTAAGAATATCTTTTAAGTGTGACTCATCAGACTAATGAGTCTGTGATCCTCACATCTTTTTGTATTGACTTTCTTGAATAAAGGTAGAGCGTAACCACTGTTAAGGATAGCAGCCAGTTTCATAAATTAAGTTAAATATTTTGTGTAGTGCTGAAATTCCCCTTTCATCTAGTAATTTAAGTATTTCTGACGGGATTTCATCTGGTCCAGGTGATTTATTGTTTTTTTAAATTTAATGTTGCCTTTTCCATCTCTTCTTTGGTGATTAAAGGGCCAGTCAGCTGGTCGTCTGTATAAACTTTGCTCATGGGTCTTTCGTCATGGAAGAGCTCCTGGATATAATTTTCCCATATATTAATTTTCTCCTTTTCATCCAGCACTATCTGGTTTATTATTATATCTGAAAATTAATATAATGGTCGATCCGATACACCAGCGTATTCTAGTTTAAGTCGTAGATCCATTTAGAATCGTTGAATATTCTTTAAAGAAAAATGTCCGCTCATTTCTTCCAAATTGTAATAATCTTTCTATTTTTAGTTAGTTTGAACCAACAAGCCTTTTAAATTTTCCTACATAACTAATTTAGATATTTTATAAATAAGTCTAATTAACATAATAATATTGATATCATGTACTAAATATCTAATTATTGCAAAACTATACTTACATCATTTTCACCACAAATTTCTGAATGATTACTAACTTTCCCGTCGTGACAAAGACATCTATAACCTGTTTCTGCTGGTACACATAAGTATGGACATTTGTGTCCAGTACAAACATTTTCGGTTTTAGGCTGAAGAGATTCCTGCTCAATAATAAATTGACCACTGGCAAAAGTGTGTAATTTATATCTGGGATGGCAAGATCTAGTAAAACATATTTTAGTTAGAAAAAAAAGTATACAGTTATAGGTTACAGTAACTTCTTACTGCTACAATTCTAAATATACATTGCATAAAACATAACATAAAACATAACAGAATGATATACTTACAAAGATAAAAGAGAGAAAACAAAAATCGGTAAATAAAGAAAGCCATTATTTATTTGTTATGAGAAAGCAGTATATTTATAAATAAGCAAAGGCTTGTTTAGGCATAATTTCGTTTCTGTAGCAAGTATTCGCAGGATTTGTAGTTGCATGCTTATTGTCATATACTTCGTTTTCTATCTATCTAATTAGCCTTCTTCGGTCCATCTTTGGACATAGGCCTCCCCAATCCTTTTCCATTCTTCTCTGTCTGTCGCTACAGTCATCCATCTAGAGCCCACGTGCTTCTTGATATCATTTGCCCATCTCATTTGGGGCCTTCCTCTGCTTTGTTTATATTCTCACGGTCTCCAACTTATAAGAATTTTGTTTCATCGGTCTTCTTTTTGTCTTATATTGTTTCCGGCAAATCTCCATTTCAATTTTGCAACTTCTTGTCTAACATCCCTCACTTTCGTTTTCTATCTTACCCACTCGTTTCTCTTCTTATCCATTAGTCTTATGTGCAACATTTGTCTTTCGATTGCTCTTTGGGTTTTTATGATTTTGTCCATGTTTGCTGTTGTTGATGTCCATGTAAGGGAACCATAAGTAAGAACAGGGAGTACGCATTGATTATATACTTTGGTCTTAAGATGCTGTGGATATCTTTTGTTTTTAAGAATGTAGCTTATTTTGCCAAATGCCGCCCATGCCACTCTTACTCGTCTCTTGATCGCTGCTGTTTGGTTCTCTTTGTTAAGTTTTATAGTTTGACCATGATATATATATATATATTATATATATATATATATATATATATATATATAATCCTTAACTTGTTCTATTTCATCTTGTCCGATTCTCACTGTGTTGTCTTCATCTGTATTTGTTATAGTTTTGGTCTTGCTGTAATTCATATATTAAGGCCTATCTTTCCAGCTTCTACGTCCAGTTCTTTCATCATTTCAAATAATTCTTCTTTTTTATCGGTTATCAATACGATGTCATCAGCGTACCTTAGATGGTTCAAGCGTTGTCCACAAATTTTTATACCTTTTTTTCCCATTCTAATCCTTTAAAAGTATCTTCAAGAGCCTGATTGAAAAGTTTCGGTGATATTGTATCACCCTGTCTCACGCCTCTACTTATTTGTAATGATTTTGTTTCTTCATATACTTTAACTGTGGTTTTCGAAATCTATGAACGCCATATATAGAGGAATGTGGTATTCATTTGCTCGTTCTATAAGTATTTTCATACTTAGTAAATGGTCACTTGTGCTAAATAGGGGAAGAGAAAGGGTCTACCTGACACAGCCCGCCATTTGTTTTAAAAGTTGCAGACAGTCCCCCTTGAATTTTTACTCTACATTCACCTTTTTCAAGAGTTAGTTTTGTTAAATTTACCAACTAATTAGGTATTCCTAGCTCTTTAATTTCTTTGAACATTTCTTTTCTATTCACAGAGTCATAGGCTGCTTTGAAGTCTATAAACATGTGATCTATGTATGAACATGAGTATCTATATCATATTCCAGTGTTTTTTTCCTAAAATTGTCTCAGGGTTGTAATCTGATGAATTATCGATTTACCACCTCTGAAATCAGCCTGGTATTTTCCTATTAATCGTTCTGAATATGGTGCCATACGGTAACATAGTACTGTGCAAAATATTTTGTACGCTGCATTAAGGAGCGTTATTCCTCTATGGTTAGAGCATTCAAACCTATCTACTTTATATGTATGGTGTAAAGCATTTCAATATTACAATCATTGGGTAGGAATTTCTGTGTCCTTATTTCTTTTATAAATTGCTGTAATGCCATTATAGTATTATGGCCACGTCCGTTATATAGTTTAGCTGAGAGATTATCTATTTTGAGTGATTTGTTTCTGACTAGTTTTTTTAAAAATCGTTGGTGGTTCCTCTTTGCTCCCGTCTGTTCCCCTTACCTTATATATTTCGTCGTCCAGGTTTTACCCCCATTTTATACCCATTTATTCGATATATCTTTCCTTTTTGTTAACAGGTTGTCATTCTGACTTCTGCATTAACTTGTGGTCACCTTGAATTCTTTTCTGTTGATGTTAACTTTCTTATAGAATGCTGTGAATTCTTTTTCTCTGTTGAGGTTTTCTATAAATTTAAGTTCCTTATTTAAGTGGTTTCATTTTTTTCTTTTATGCATCCTCTTTTCTTCACTTGAACATAGTGAAAACATGAAAACAGCACATATTTCACGATCGAGTCGCTTGAAACAATGGGTTTCGACAAGACAATTGTTTGGTCTTCTAATTTGGATGGGGTTAGTTAAATATGGTAGTATTGCATCTTACTGGTCAATTGAACAAATTTATCAAAACAGTGTTACTTCAAAAGTAATATCTTGTAACAGGTTTGAGTGGCTGCTTCGTTTCATTCATTTTTCGGAGAATAGTAGTTCCCAAAATCGTCTAAATAAAATACAGCTCTTGTAGATATTTTGCATAGAAAATTTCAAACAACGTATTTTTCAGAAGACTTTGTAATAGAGGAAACATTAGTTCCTTGGCGTGGTAGACTAATATTCCATCAATATATACCAAACAAAGCTGATAGGTATGGTGTAAAGGTGTTCAAACTATGTTCTACCAATGTTTAGACTTGGAATACTAAGATTTATGCTGGGAAATCTGATCTTCTTCTTCTTCTTCACTCTTCATTTATCCATTG